>JAVJGJ010000037.1:22735197-22771967 GCA_035590215.1 Microhierax caerulescens | reverse complement strand
CAATTGAACTACTCCCTTACTGAATCACCAACTGCGACAGATCTTGCTGAAGTTGGATCTATTGCACCTTTAGAATCTACTCTTCCCTTTTGACTCTAGGTAGCTGGAGAGGACATGACACGCTTTGTAGCATTTTGTGATTGAGTTCCTTTCCAAGAGATCTGCTGCCTTCCAGCATCATCTGAGACCCAGAGATTAAGTTTTGCTGAAGCAGTAAATCACAGTATCCTCATTACCTGTCCTTTTCCCGTAACTAACAATGTCCCCCCCAAATCTAGTCACATTATTCCCCATGTCCATTGGTGGCATGAGTGGGACAGATGTGATCTGCCAAAGAGGTAACACAAAACAAGAGAAGGAAAATGGGATGAGAACACATCCCTGTTCCTACTCCTATAATCCATGGGGAAGGCAAGTAGAAAGAAAGGGAGGTTTTACTTTTCCCTACCTAAACTAATTTTCTTCTTCTTCATTAATTTAATTCTTACTTTCCTGCTCCATCCAAAATTATGGTTTGGAAAGAGGATGTCCCTACCTTAGCCAGCTCAGATCACCTGTTTTCTGCAGGCACTGATTGTATTTGGTGCTACCATGCACTGACGGAGCACTAGGTTGTGTCTGTCAAGGAACCTAAGCACATACAGAATTACTCATGTAAATAAGCATGGTTCAAGATCATAAACTTGTGATTACACTGAAATGTATGAATCAACATATTTTAATTACGTATTAATTGTAGGAAAAATGTGAACTGATTTTGTAGCAGAGGATATAGCACTACAATTTAGAATTGCATTTTAATATTACTTTAAAGATTGGGCTTCAGAATATGAGAAATATAGCGGTAACGATCAAGATATATTTTTGGTTTGGGATTTTATATCAGCATGTGTGTACGTGCAGTGCAGTTATAAACAATTAAGAAAACCACAGCATTTTCCATAAATTAGAGTGGTTGCTCTTAATGTATAAAAGTTCTGAAACTGTTCCATGTAATGAGATTTTTCCTTTTATCTTTTTAAATTATTTTTCCATTTTTTTAAAGGAGAATTGAGTGCCTCAGAAAACTAGTAGAACATTGAATATTTGCTCTGGAGATGGAAATCCTGTAATTATTTTCACAGAGGTGAAAGAGCTTCTGTGCACTCCCTGCTAGCAGGAGACAACATTGTAACAGCAGGACAAGCTATAGGGCCAAGAGATAAATCACTGCAAAAGCTGGATGCCTAGCTAAAAGCATGGTAACTAAAAGTGGGTTAAATAGCAGTTCTTTAGCAAGTGAAGTTTTGCTATGTGTGATGCATAAAAATAATTGATTTTTCATAGGCTTTACTTTATGAATAATGTTTTATTTTCTAATCAAGTAAAAAAAAAAGAAAACTGATGAAGTTATACATGTGATTCTAGTAACTCTTTGGGTTTAATGCACTGTATTTCTCTATATTCATTGTTTCTGTCTAGAAGCAACATTAACCTGATTAGCATGACTTTACCACTGACAATCTTTGTCAATATATAAATTTATTATTCTGCATTTTAAGTACTGATTTTCTATTAAGATGGTTTCTTTCATTCTTCTGTTGCTTTGAATATAAAGAAAACAGAGAAGACAAGAAATTCAGAATATATTTCAGGATGGTTGGCAGCAGTTTTAAAGCTTAAGAGATTTTATATTTGAGGGCCAAACCTAATGCAGATTTCTTTATAGTCTAACTTACCCTTTTTTGGAAAGTAATTATTTCTGTTTACCGGTTTTCAACGAAATCACTGTTTCGTTGAAACAGTGCCTAAAATTTAAATGCTCATGCCATTTGCATTTATTTTTCAGAACACCAACAAAAATACCATTAACAATTTTATTTGAATATAGGAACTGAGATTTTAAAATCTATCAACTTCTTCTTTATGTTTTAGTAGTGCTTCTATATCATGTAGGTAATCTTATTTTTATTCTACTTTCCTCTGCTTTACCTTGGGCTGCAGACATTCTTTAACACTTGAGTATAGGTAAGAGCTTTTGCCCCACAGCTCATCTCTTAATACATATTGCAGAACAAGTGAGTGGTATGCAGAACTGAGAGTTAGTTAAAGAATATTTCAGACTTGTAACTACATGGATGTGTTCATCACATTTAGTAATCCTCTATAGTATACTGTATTTAAAAACAAACAAACAAACAAACATAAAAACCCTCCACTTTTTCATGTTCTGCTAATTTTAGCTGTATGCAGGCTATATACATTGTTTACAAAACTCACCAGATCAGAGTGGTAAATTGGGGATCATGCTGCTCTGGTAGGTGCAAGATAAAAAATAGTTTAAACATCATATGTGATGGTCTTATCTTTTCTTACACTGGTAACATCTACCACTACTTCCTAAAAATGCTTTCCATTTTCTGAAATTAATTTATTGTTCATAAACTTTTTAAGGTCATCATTGAAACAACATGACAGTTCAACGTAGGCGCCTCTTCTGCCCTGCCAGAGCTACATGACTTACCAACCATACCCAATGTTCAAAAAGCCCATAAAAATTGTCTTTAAAGAGCAAAACCATTTCAGGGGTTACAAAATTATATAGTTGGTTGTACTTTTCACACGGAATACTTCATTGGATTATTTGTTTAGGCTTATTCAGTTTAGTCACAGTACTGGTTATTTTAAAATTTATCCAGAGCACAGAACAAGGTAGAATCTAGACAGTTTCCCCTGAAAGACTTATGATGTTAATCACATTGCTTGACCTTCTTGATGGCTCAAATTGCCTTTAATTCAGACAAATTCAACTTCTCAAAAAACTAGTGATGTTGCTTGAACTATTACTTGAGTAAAACATTTGAAACACATACATCAGCTTTCAATCTTAGAAGAAAATAATTTGCTGAACATAAAGACGTTGAGCTCATCTGAGCAAGAAAGTCAAGTCAAGTTCACCAGAAGGATGAACACCACTTCCTGCAAATGTCAAATTTGTGATTTAAGAATTAACATTCTCCCAGATTTCTTGGAGTGTTTTCAGGCAGTGCATCAAATTGCTAGTAGATTGTCAGATGAATACAGCGTAGCAGCAGATACATCATTCAATATGTATTCAGCCGCGGAGCATCTGTCCTTAGGGCTGCTACACTTTGTGGTACTACTGGTTGCCTTCAAGACAAAATGTCTATAAAAGTAGTGCCTGGCTCTAGAAATGCTGTGCATAAGTTTCATGTATGAGTTTTCAGCATGCCTGTTTTGGTTTCCACATCAGTATTTACACAGCTCCTAAAACTATTGATAGAATCCTGCGCTTATGGGTAGTATTCCATAATACTGTTTTGATAATTCTGCAAAGTCATCTGATTTCAAACAGGTTTGCAGGTATCAGTCTGCAAAAAAGGCTATACAAAAACTTAAAAAAAAAAAAAGACAGATGAGAATTAAAGGAGGAAACAGGCCCATTAATAAATGAGATCAATGAGAATTGGGGAGTCATTGATTTACTTAGCAAAATAGTCTCTAAGGTAAACAAATGAACTAAAGAAGAAGGAAAAATAAATCTAAGCACAGGAGAGTGTTGCAACAATAAATATAAAGATGTGAGAATGACTCTTGTAATTGTTGAGCAGACCTACATGTTAGTCAAAGCAAGCAGAATTATTCCACTTATAAAAATGAATTGGAAGAAATAGTTTTATTAACACTAACAGTAACAGTGCCTTGTATATAAATAGTCATAAGCAAGTGACTTTTTGAAATGATGGGATAGAGGAAATAATCTGAAATCATTATATGCATATTGATTAAAGTATTTCACAGAAGGGTTTTGGAAAATTTTCACACACCAAAAAAGCCCCACATTTAAATCCAAGTTACCTGTGAGCACTGGGAGTTGCTTCGAAGACAAATTTTTATTACTGTTTTTGTTTATGAGGAAGATTTTAAATTAGCCACTCTGAGAACATGAACCAGGAACACAGCCATTTTAAGATAATGAATTAAATTAAATGGTAGCAATTAAGGATCATGTTACACCTTTTACTCCTATAGTGAATCTAAGTAAGAAAAGGTGAATCATTATATAAAGCTTGGGCACTGCATTTTGGCAAGACCTGTGAAAAATTTTAGAATTAGAAGAATTAGCTTATATATTTTATATACATATATATATATATATATCATCTTCATATACATATATCCACTTAAGTGTGGGGAAAGTCTAAACTATCTTTTCCTATGAAAACTCTGAAAACACCACAAAGGATGTGACGTGATCACACTGAAGGAAATCAGGAGAAACTCCCTGATTTCAAATACTGAAAGTAATATTAAACTATGAGCTTCAGTTCATAGACTATATCGAGAGATATCCAGATCAGCATAATTTAGGGAAATTAGATATGCCGTGTCAATCAAATTTAAGTTTTGTTGCAAGACTGCCTTTGAAAAATATGAACAACAGGTATATTTATCTTATATTAAACATTATAGAATGAAGAAACTTCTTTTAAGCAAAATAATGGGCTTCTCAAGTTGTTATTAAAACAGGTAAGGTATGGAAAATAAAATTTAGTAAAAGGTATACTCTTGCTATCCAAGTGGCTACTTAATTTAATTTCTTTTAAATAATCTGAGCAGATATTATTTCAAACAACATCTTGATACTAAACACAGTGTTTATTTCAGCATAGAAATTTAATTGTGAACAAAAACTATGCTTGCTGTTGTTTGAGCTTTGATACAGTCATTTCTTGCTTTTTTATTTCAACCTTCTTCTCTCTGTTTTTTTATTCCACATCCCTCTCTCCTTAAACTTCCTCTTTTGGGGAAGAGAGAATCCCTCTTCCCTGAGAATCTCTGAAAGCATTTAGACAAATTCTTATTAAAATTTGTTTTGTAAAAATGCGTGCAAATATGAAAAAAATAAGCATTATGATAATACAAATATTCATAATAGAACATCTTAGCATTAAGCAAAGCACACAAAAGTCCAAGATAAATATACTAAATGTAGTTTACAAAAATATTTTTAAATGTGTACACAAAAAAAAAAATAAATGTTGATGGCACGTTACTAAGAACTTCTAGTGCATTCTGCCCTTAACCCCTTAAGCCCTTTCAAATTCCAGAATAATGATTCTTAAAGTCATTGCTGAACCAGTACCTAATCTTGTGCAGCTTAAACAACTTCAGCTGGTAGGAGTATTTCAAATACAGTCAACAAATCAATGCACTGAATATGCAGTTTCTCTTAACTCTGTCAAAGTGGGGCTTGTAAATGTACGAGTGCACTTACACAGACATAGCTTTCAATCATATCTTTGCCTGAAAGCATTTACCAAAATCCAGCAAAACTGTTCCAGTAATCTATTCTGAAGCATTCCCATACACACCAGCAACCTCCTGTGCCTAGGCACATATTGTTCTTCCCATCCACATTTTATATGGAAGAGATAAACGGCCCATGGCCCAGCCAGAGTGATTCTGTATACAGACTGTTATATAGAAGATACAGGCTTGAGTCTCTGCAGATCTCCCACGTCATGAATCAATGCCTTCACTTTTGAGCTGAGTTGCAAATAGGTGATGGTAATGTAGTGGCAACATTTTCCAGTAAAATCTGAAAACAATTATGACATTTATTCTTTAAAGTAAGGATAAAATCATGATCCTCAGGAATAAGTTCGAGGCCAGGAATTCCAAGGCAGAGGCAGATGTGTTGTGGCAGTACACATGACAGCCTGAGCTTGGAGACGGAAAGGGCGATAGTATTTCTTGCATAGAATCTTTTTTTCTTTGAGTAAAGGAGGCCAGAGGAGGCCAGTTATACAAGTCAGACATTCTGATGGTCATTATTTGGGTACTGCTATTTTTAGACTGTTGATCATTTTTGACCTAACAATGTCTTCTATTCTTAACAGAAATGAAGATTTCCTAAAATAGATTACATGAGATGCCACATGCCAGAGCTAAGATCAACTTCTGCTCTTGGTTACATTTGTGCTACCATACTTAATTCAAAAAAGGAAAATTAGGAAATGGAGGATTCCATTACAAATACAAGGTTTTATTTTAGTGGTTTCATAGGCAGATATTTTTTTTTTAACATGAATTAGCAAAAGCATAATCCAAAGTGAAAAGACAATTGTGATATACCTAGTATCATTCACTCAAATTGAGTCCTCACTTCCTTGTGATACTGGTAAACTTAATGCATTAAGATGTGTGATATTTGATATTTTAATATTTATAACTAGAGGCCGAAATAATGTAATAAATCTTGAAAATATTTTGCCTTAATTTAAAAAAGTCACCTAAAGAAACATTTGTACAATTTTTCTTATTAAATCAATTTATAAACATATTTTTGGGGTCTTTGACTTTAGCTTTTACTTAAAGTAACTGTCATTAGAATTTCATTTTAGGCTGCAACAAACATGTTATGTTTTATGAACATGGTTTTACTTTAAAAGATAAATGAACTGACTAAAAAAAATTCAATAACCTTCAAGACCTTTTTTATCATATTGTTGGATTATAGTGAATTGTTCTTAGACCCAAAGAGAGTTGTAAGTAAATTATAGATTGAATAGTGGAAAAGGTATAAAACTTGATTATATTCTTAATAAATTCAAGGTTTACCTTGAAAAATATTGTTTTACAACAAAATGTTTCTAATGGCTAGGCCACTCAAGACATCTTTAATTGAATATAGACAAAATATGAGTAGTTAATGTATTAGTTTTCCCTGCTGTTGCTTGAACGACAGCTGAACCTATAAGCTCTGGTAGGGTTGTAAAACCAAATAACTATCGGTAAGAGTACAGTTCACCATTGGTTTTGGGTTTTGTTGGTTTTTTGGTTTTATTGGTGTTTTTTTCCAGAAACGGCTTAGAGAGTGTTTATTTTTTTGCTTTATGAAAGAAAAAAAGCAAAAGGTTTTATATATTATGGCTACAGAAAAAAAAAAAAAAAAAGGACTTTGTGTCAAATGGATGTCTTTTTACTCACAAAAAAGACTGCATGCAGAGTTACACAAAACATTTATCTCCTATGTGCTTAAAATTCACATATTTAAACTGCATTTATACATTTAAATATGACTTCCCTGAAGCAAGTGGGGTTCCTTTTGGAATTAGAAAGACTTTGAGGTTTTCAGCTCCACTTTGAATAAGACAGATTGAGTCACCTGACACCTGTAGCAACAGAGTCACAGAGATGGTTTTGATATCAGGAAGGGGAAGTGCATTGGAAGATGCACTACTCAAAACAAGGAGTGCTTCATCTGTGACTTCCTAATTTTAAAATATTCTTCCATACTTAAATCAGGAGGTGCTGCAACACTCCTCATTGAGTTTGCTCAACTCTTTTATAATAATAGCTTTCTACTTCAGGAATTTTTTACCTTACTAGAAACACTGGCTTATCTGATTGTTATGTTATTATTGTGTAGTAAAACTCTATACCTGCACAAGCTTATAACTGAGCAATGTCTCTAACACTAAAGCTGGAATCTCATTTATTGTCATACATCAGTAATATTTTATCATATTTATGGTAAGAGAATTGATGTTAAGATATAAAACTTTATCATCCTATCACTGATTTAAATTAGCCTGAAACTGCGTTTTAAAGTCCATTATTCTTCCATTACTTAGATTTAGCCTATGACAAGAGACCTATCTACATCATGAGTATATCAGCTGATAGGGTTCAATGGCAGTTCTGAACAAAACAAAACAAAAAATCTAGCTTTCTTTAGCTGTGACTGACCTAACTTTTCCTCCATAGTCCCTTACTAATGAAGATCAATCAGAACAGCTTGCAGAAATCTATGCTGTATCTATACAACTAGTTTTCTGGTTGTGAAATAAAAATACAATTTTACATTCATCTACTTGCAATTCCTCTGAGCCATAACTTCACATTAAAGTTAGAAATTACAAAAATTTATTTTCTTTTAACTTCAAATACAAAAAGCATTCATATTGCCTCAGAAGGTATGACAGGCTTTCTCTCCTTCATTTTTCCTAGATGGAATAACTTGGTAAAGCATGTTAAAAAGTATCAAATGAATACTTCTCTCTAAATAATATATTTGTACTGTTATTGTAATTTATGTTCTGCAGTATATTATTTTAGGGGACGTATAACACATTGGGTTTGTTGACCTCATGAACATGACCACACTAACATCAACAATATTTTTTTTTTCTGAATGATTTACAGGATTCAGCTCCACACCTTTGGTAAACAGATCCAGAAAATACTGGAACTTGGAAATCTGTAGGTTGATGCTAGTTTCTACTCTGCACTGTTATACAAAATATGACTGGTGAAGATGTTGAACACAGTACCTTTTGATGAGGTCCTTAGCTGGGTAAAAAGGAAACTATTAATTTGAGGAGTTAATCCAATCTTCCTTAGCATAATCTAAAATAAAATCTTTCCCAGAATGTGTTACACCACTTCAATGCACCTCAGGTGAAAAGAGAATTTGCCAGTTCTATTTTAAACACACCATCTGCAACAGTTCTGTTGTGAATGTTGGCAGTATACTGACATCACGTTAATAAAGGAATGAGACCTGACACATGGAGAAGTCCCAGGTTTCTGTTCCAGCTAATACATACATATATAAATATGTATATATGTAAATTGGGTCTTATTCAGAATTATTATTTTTTCTTTGGGGAAGGTGGCTGCTACTATTAATAGAAATGTTGTAGTCTGCTCTAGTATTTTAATACCTGTTTAAGCTCTTCTGATTTTGTCAGAAATTAATGGAAGATATCTTGCTGAGCAATGATTCTCAGCATAGTGGAGTAAAACAACTATATGCATTTCCAGACTCCTGTGCTGTCAGCAGCAAAAAATTTATTAAACTGCTGGTATTTGGTCCCCTGGAAAGTTGAAAAAAAGCAAATTTTTGGAGATAAAGGAGTCTGCCTTAAAAATTTTTGCATGAATGTAACATGGACAAGCAAGGTAACCTCATAAATGTTATTTTTTTGTCATTCAATCCTTCACATTAGCTGTACAATGTTTTAAATTCTGTTAACAAATGCAATTCAGAATTAAATTAATATACAGAACCTGTTGTCACTTTACCAATATAACTAATTATGTTAAAGCCAAACCATAACTTCATGGAAAATTTAGAAGTTTGCAGGTATTCCAAACATGTTTTTGCATGTTGATGCAACTTTGAAGCTTACTTCAAAAAATTCAGAAATTAAATGTTTCTTTTCTTCTTGCTGAGTAAATGCAACAGGATTCCTCAGAGAAGGAACAATTCTCAGCATTCTTGAATACTGGGCTATACCTATTTAAGAGCCCAAATACAGCGCTATCAACACTTTTTTTTGGCCACTTAGCTATATAACCAAATAGTACAATATATGACCAGCATTAGCTTTGTCACAGTAGTCTCCTGCTCTTTCTAGAAAAGCTCCTTTCACAGTTTATACATGGTTCCTACACTTCCCTGGTCTTTTAAAGCAGAGAAGGGCTCCAGAACAAAGCTTGTGTGTGCAGCAACAGGGTTAGAGAAGCAGTTTAAAAATGCACTATTCAGGTCATGGAATCATAGAATCATTTAGGTTGGAAAACACCTTTAAGATCATTAAGTCCAACCATTAAACCAGCACTGCCAAGTCCAGCACTAAGTCATGTCCCAAAGTGCCACATCTACACATCTTTTAAATACTTCAAGGAATGGTGACTCAACTACTTCCCCAGGAAGCCTGTTCCAATGTTTGTCAAACCTTTCAGTGAAGAAATCTTTCCTAATATCCAATCTAAACTGTCCCTGCTGCAACCTGAGGCTGTTTCTTGTCGTATCACATGTTACTTTGGAGAAGAGACTGACACCTACCTCACTACAATTTCCTTTCAAGTAGTTGCAGAGAGCAATGAAGCCTCCTCTGAGCCTCCTTTTCTGCAGACTTAACAACCCCAGTTCATTCAACTGTTCCTCATAAGACTTGTTCTCAACAACTCTTTCCATCTGTTACTCCCTTCTGCTGATACACTCACAGACAGGTGAATTCACCTGCAAAGGCAAAACACCAGGCTCAAAGAGGTGGTATGTGGGGCTACTGCAGGAAGGTTCCCAGACCCATGTATGCTGGCAGGCTTTGAGCTAATTGTCCTTCATCCATTCCTCAAACAACAGAGACGACACATTGTTGTTTCACACTGGTGGCGTGATATGAATAATCAGTCAGCCATTTTTTTCTAGTTTTTCCTCTACATCCCTATCTTCTGATATGGAATGGAGTTTCTAATGTTCTATTTTTCTAATAGGCTGAATATAATGTACATCCCAGGACATTTGGCTGTTCCAATTAAGCCCTCAATAGTTTCCTATGACCTTTCATTCCCCACTGTTACACTGGCTGGTAGCCCTGCTAAGTGTGTTTGCTTCATATTGTGCCAGTAAGTTGATAAGTACAGAGCCTATCCTTAGAATAATGTGAAAATATTTAATGTCTGTTATATTCCAGTTGCTATGACAATGAGTGCTGCAATCATCTCTTTATATTTCCGATGCACACACAATTCAGCTCCCTGCACTTTAGTACATTTAGTTTCAGCTCCATATCTAGATGTAATACTAAAAACCCCCACAAACACCTCAATGTTAGGTCTGCAAATTTGAAGTGATGAAATGTATTGACTTTTAAAGGATGTCTATGCTAGACCATTCTTTTTTTTTTTCATGCATTGTAGATTTTAACAGTTTTCCTTTTATATTAACATTAAAATGCAGGAAAAATGCAAAAGAATTTCTTAAAAATTACACCTACCAGAAGTAACACAATTCCTTGTCCAGTCCTTGCAACTGTGTTTATTCTTAAATGTTGGAATGTGTTCAGCTGACAATGTTAGGCAAGTTGATGACATGGATAGAAGTCACGGCATGTTTCAGAACAGTCTATGTGTGACATATATTTGCAATAAATATAATTTACCTTATAATTTCTTGTATTGGATGTAGGCGGCAAAGTTTAGGTAATGGCAGGAGCTGTAAGGAGGGCCTCTGTGAGCAGAAGCCAGGGCCTGCCCCGTGCTGGTCACAGGCAGTTCCATCTGACTCCAAAATGGACTCACTGCAGGACACAGATGAGCCTGTCAGAAGAATTTTTGGTGTCTCTGGGAGAACATGCTTAAGAAACGGTAAAAAGCACTGCACAGCAGTGAAAGAAGGGGGAAGTGGGAGAAACAATCCTGCAAACACCAAGGTTGGAGGAGGAGGAGGAGGTATTCCAGGTGCCAGAGCAGAGATTCCCCTGCCACCCATGGGAGAGATCACAGCGGAGCAGGTATCCACACTACAGCCCATGAAGGGCCCCACGCTGGAGCAGGTAGATGTGCCCTGACGGAAGCTGCAGCCTGGGAGATCCCATGGAGTAGAGAAGGACTCTACCCTGAAGGACTGCAACCCTTGGAGAGTACACACACTGGAGTGGAGAAAATGTGTGAGGAGGAAGAAGCAGCTGAGAGGAACTGTTATGGACTGGCTGTAGCCCCCCAGCTCCCCTCTGTGCTGCTTAACTTCTCTTCACACAATCCAACTCTATTTTCAACTGCTATTATTTTCCCCAAGTGAAGCTTGTTTTGCCTATGATGATAATTTCTAAGTAATCTCCCTGTCTTTATCTTGACCCATGATCTTTTCCATCTTATTTGCCCTCAACTTCTGTTGAGGAGGGGGGTAACAGTGGTTGGGTGCATATCTGGCAACCAGCCAAGGCCAACCCATCACTGTTATAAAGTGTATTAAATAGGTAACTCTCAAAAGACATGTAGAGTATTTAAAATCTATATGTCAACATTTTCAAAAGAAATATCTTTAAAAGTTACTTTTTTTCTTCTTCTTCAAATCCATAAAATGGCAAAACATTTCTCTGCTTTATTATTTTTAAAGTGTTTCTGGAGGAATTCACAGAAAGTGCAATGCTGTTGGATCCAGTCTTTCAGATCAAAGAACCCTTTTATCTCAACAGTACTAATGCCATTCATTCTCTATTTTCTAAAGCTTCCCCGGTGAATCAACAGGTGCTGGCAGCAGTCGGGGTGTGGATGTGGCAGGTGGGAGGGAGTTACAATACCAATGGCCAAGCAGTGTGCTGAGGGCTGAGTGTGTGCTCGCTGTGACCTGAGTACCACCATAACCCAATCTTTCCTGGGTAACCTGGAACAAACATCCACACCTTTAGATCTTCTTCAGTCAATCCATATTTATACTACTATTATAGAATGATTCAGGGCCAGCGGTGATCTTAAATCGCTCCCGTTTCTGTCTAAAAAAAAGACCTGGAAACCATTACCTGAAATCCTCTTAGGGAGTAGTCACCTGAAATAATCAGGCTTAGGAGGTGCTGAGAATCATTACAATTATGCCTAACAGGAGGGTGGCAGAACTGCCTTTTCTTTATCACAGCCTCGGTTTATCTTCAGCCCTCTGTCTTTGGTGCAGATGGTAATTTCCAGTATGTCTGACAAGACAGGAGACTCCTTCCAAAGCAACGAGCACCTGGAATATCTAGAAAGAAGCATTACATCTAAAGGTGAACAGATGCAACCTAAGACTATGGTAACATGCTTCCTGGAAAAAACATCACTGCTGCAATCACTCTACATGTCTTTAGAGGTAGCTTATATGTACAGAAAAATTCTGTAAAGCTTAGCAGAGAACAGTAAACTCTACTGAGACTCTTCACACTCTATAAACTTTTATAATAAAAAATTACATAGAGTATTTTTGAAAGAATATAATCTTCTATGTAAGTGAAATAGAATTTCAATAAATTTATACTGTTTCATCCTTGTTAAATTCTGTGGACTTTTCCCTAAAGTTATCTGGTCTACAAGCAGGAGCTGGGTACTGAAGTAACAAATAGAAGAATAACCTTGGAATATCTTCAGTTACCAGCCATACATACACACACACACACACATATATATATATAAAAAATCATGTGTTCGACTGATAGTACGGCAGCACCAGCAGATCTGATAGTCTTGATTATATCTCTTACAAGAAATAATAACTTATAGTTCTGCAGAGAAAACCAGTAACTGCGTAGCATACCAGCAGCATTGTGATGGCTCACTACGCAGCCTGAAAAAGCTTGAGTTTTCCCATTTCATCAGGTTGCTTCCACCAATTGATCAGCACCACTTTCACCTTCTCTGAATTGAATTTTTATTTTAATCTATATTCTGCCAAGAGTTCAGTGATGGGAAAAATTGCTGAATGCATCTTGTTTGTGTTTGTTCTAGAAGATGGATCACTATGACTGATCATAAAGTGGAAAGGGTAAACAAGAGGTCTACACTGTCTGTGGAATTATCAGTTACAGAGGGGATTATTAAGGAACTAAGAAAAATTTAAAAATAGCTTTTGTTTTCAAATGTTTCAAATGTAATTTAGTGGGGCTAAAACAGTATACATCAACGCAGCGTCTATATATACTTTATATGCCATCCTGGAGCAGAGATGCCAAATATAAATTAAAAATCTTTGTTGAGTTATTTCATGTCCTTTCAAGCCAAAATCTTATGAAGCTTGTGAAAGAAATCTGGCTTTTTTTCTTTTCCTAGTTAATGGTGATATACATGATGTGTAAGTTATATTATTTCCTCAAATTAAACCCTTCTGCCTTACTATTCTCCTGTTAAAGAGAAAAATGAACTGAGTTTGAAAACTGTATTATTTCCTCTGAAGTCTTTATTTCATGAGTTTTTTGCTTTCTTTGACAAAATGTGTTATTGTTTTCTTGATTAAATGTTTCAATATTTTGCTGACTGTTAAAAGTTATTTCATACTTTGCCTTCACAGTACAAACATGAGCTTACTATGACCACTTCTGCACTTACTTTATAGTCTACAAGTGCCCTTAAGTGGGAGGAAGTAGACTTAGTGACCTTGAAGGGTCATTTCAGTCCTAGGTTTTTAATTCTGTTTCTTCCAGTTCTGAAAAAAAACAAAACAAAGAATAAAGCTAATGTAACTGTACCTGTATTTTTGTTGAAAGCGGTAACTGGCACAGTCAGGTTGAGGAAGGAATCAGAAATGTTGACAGACTCACCTGAGGAGCCAGCAGAGAAGGGATGGGACTGGCAATGCTCCTGCACAGTGACAGAGCTAGGACTTGAAGCAGCAGCAGCACAGCACCAGCAGGGCATTAGGAATCCAGGGAGACAGTGAAAATCAGCAACATGAGTTGAAATGTTGTTGCATTATCAGTCTTTGTCTGTGTTGCAGGGTTGGCCAGTGCCTTACAACCCCTGACGCATTCGGGGTACTCAGAAGCAGCTGAGTTAATTGCCTTTAACCCAGTACCTGTATGCAGAGATTCCCCTTATAAATACAGGACAGCTGTGTTACACCAAGAAATACAGCTGAAAAAAACCTTCTCAGCTAAGAATACCTTATTGTCTCATCAGTATTCAGTAGCATAGCAGCAGCTCAGAGTACATGAAAACGAAACAGAGGAATAAAGAGGCTTAGAAAAAGTAGATAAAAGGAGAGCAATGAAAGGAAAAACATGGAACTTTAAGTGCTCAGGGAAAGGTAGGGGGCAGCGCCAGAGCCTGAGGCTCTGTACTCGTGGGATCTTCCTTCCAGTGGTGTACGTGTTACAGATGAGCACATAACGTGGAGATCAATTTTTTATTGATAGTGGATGAACACAGAGGTCTTTTTCTGTCTCTGATACCTGAAGTGCCATAACCATGCTGTAACAGGTGCAAGACCTTTCCTGAAAATTTGTTTCTTTCCTGTATAAGGTGTTTTTGGCAATGGGACATAATATAACTTTATTTAGACATAACTGAGTAAATGGCCAAGCAACCACAGTATAGCAAAATTTTACTTCAGTATGAGGACTGTGACTCACAAATCTGACCAGTGGAAGATCTGGATCTCCCTTATTTGAACTTTTGGCAGAAGCATGCAAAGAAAAGGAAAATACTGTAAAAATGAACAGTGATTTCCGGAAGAGGCTCTGTATCATGTTTTACAGGAAGAGAAAGCTCACGTTTACACATTTTGTAAAGTTTTTAAGGGAATTTTATAGTTAAATAATTTGGGTCTCTATACAAGCAGATGAGGAAAACCACTTTGCTTTCACCATGCAAAAGCTTCTGGTTTACAGTATATAATGTGTCTGAAAGCTTGATCAGACATTTAGTTTGGAGACTGGTTTTCTACATGTCAGAACTGACTTTTAGGCATACAGCAGTTTGGTATACATCCTCTGAAATATATATGCCTTACCTTATTGTGTTTAATAGGCAAACAGGTGTCAGCAGACATGATGGCAAAACCTGTAGATATCAAAACTCTCAAGGCCTCTCATGGGTCAATGAATCACCATCACCAGTGCCTCCATGACACAGTTTGAATAGTGATCTTTTTCATGGGTTAGGCTCAGGAACAGTAAAAAATAGGTGTGTTCAAGTATAAGAGGAGAGAAAATATGTCTGGAAACAACAGTAGGCTGCAGGAAAGTGAGCTTATAGCACTGACAGTGTGCCTTGGACCACACATCCTTGATTGAAATATTCTGGCATAGCACAGGTTCAGTAGCATAACAGACAATAATAAACAACAATACAAGTAGGTCATTAGCAACCTACAAAGAAACTGAGATCAGAATCCAGGTAAATGAAGCAAAAAGGTGGAGAGGATCATGGCAGGTAGGGTCAGAGGTCAAAGTTCACCTAACAAACCAACCAGCTTTTATGCTTTGTGCTTAAAAGAATGAGGGGTGTAAAATATATCTTCTTTGATTGGGTGTTCAGGAATCTGTCTCTAGAGTAATTCCCCTCCCAGCTAAATAATTTGTTCCTCAGTTTTACATCTCTTTTTCCCTTTTAGAAAGTGTGAAGATGAGATCTCAGTCAAAAGGTTTGACTTGAACTTGATTACTTTCCACAAGCTCCCAAAGCAAGTATTCAGCAGAGTTGTCTAAGATAGTTTTCCTATCCTTCAGTTTGGTTTGAAACACCATGTATAGGGCTTAACTGTGCTGAATAATAAGAAAATGGGGGAAAAGCATTTTAATGACAAGACTTGTTTAAATGTTCAGATTTATAAAGCATAAAAGGCAAAACTGTTCCATATACTCCCACAACATAACAATAGAAGTTCTGAAGCAGATGGCTATGGAATAGCTTCTTGACAAAAGGAAAAAAAAAAATTACCTATATGTGAATAAGTTGGCAACTGGATTGGCTTATGTCCATCTAGTGAAAGATGTCCCTGCAGGGGAGTAGGGCTATATGATCTTTAAAGGCCCCTTCCAACCCAAACCATTCTGATTCTATGACTCTTTATCTGTTATCTATAGCACACACACAAAAAAAAAAAGTGTTATTCTGCATATGAGCAGGGCACCATATATAATTCAGGAATAACAATGACTATTTCTTTCTTTCTGGTTTGATTTTCTCTCGGTTTTAACTGTTTTTTCTAAGTGTTAACCAAAACTGACACTAAAAAAATTAATCTTGAACAGCAAGAATTTCCTTACAAGCTAATTTAGATGGACAAAAAACTCAGGGCGGGGTCAGGGGGGTATGTTGCTTTTAATTATGTATTTAAATTTCTACAAGTTTAACTGAAAGAATCATAAATCATACATTAATACAACATAGCATCTAGCTAAAATGATTAATGAACAGATAGGAAGAGGTAGACTTTAACAGGTCAAAAAGTGTCTTCCAAAATAATATGCAACTATTACTTTAATTCTACCTAAAGAACATAGTACTCTAATAGACAAGAAAAAGAAGAGCTTGAGAACAGAAAATGAGCCAGCAGCTCTCAGACTCTGGTTTGCTATTTATTACATTTACTTCTTTTCAATAAGACAGAAGATAGTTCTAAACAGTTTCTTTTTTCCCCCCCTCTAAAAATCTCAGGCATTGATTTTACCTCTTGAGCCTTTAACGACTTAAAGATTTCTGACAGCACTGACATCAAAATGTCCAAAAATTTAGATCTATATGTTCCTTAGGAGAAAAGCTGGCACTTCTGAAAATGTTGGCTAAGATGCAAGGATCAAATATTAAGATTTAAGGAATACCAGATGTTGTCATAACTTGAGTCTTATACATAATGACTAATATTTCAGACCTCTGTCTGTATCAGAAAACTCACAAATGGGTATGGCATATCCTGACTTTAACCTAACTCATTTTGGCACTGTTAGAGAAAATATTATGTCTATGGAGATGTGTATATACACACGTTACATCTTCAATATGGTGAAGTCTGAGCTTAGCCCCACATACTGAAGAGAACAAGGCCAGGCCAAATTCACTTAGCCTGAGGGAAAACAGCAGAATCTGGCTTTTGTCCATGTGGCTATGTTCTCTTCCCCTCCAAAACAGTGCCTTGCAAATATCTCCTGGGCTGGTCCTTGGACTGGGTTATGTCTGTTAACCAGGGACTCAATAACAAGCAGGGATTGTCTGCATCAGCACAAGCTGGTACAGGCAAAAGTCTTCCAGGAAACAAAAATGATTAAATGAAAAGCATGGATGATCATGCACCATTATAAAAACCCAAGGTGTGATCTTCTTTTGTTTATTAATGTAAGTATGGGTTTTGTGACAGGGAGTGGACAGTCCTGTCCAGCCTTGTTATCCTCTCCATCTCTCCATCGCAGAGCCTGCTACTGCCATCCTTTCAGAAGACCCAAAATACCTGGGTTCTGCTTCTACTACTGTGTAATGTTACACTTTTCCTGAGAAATGGAAGAAGGGAAATGTTTCCCTATGTCAAGTCACAGCTACACTAGAATAAAATTCATGGGACAAAGAAAAGATATGGCTTTAGCCTGACACCTCTTCCAGTTCAAACAGGGATGGGCCTACCACAGCGCATGGAGAGGCCAGAGCTTCCAAAACAAAGATCACTAAAACAGTTCATAGCACAGAGGCAATTAACCAAAGAATTGAAGCAGAGCATGTCCTACAAAAAATACATTGCAAAAAATTAATATTTCTTTCTTAAATATAACGTACAAGGTAATCTAGAATACATGAGGTAGACACTATACATTCTTATGTGAGCATGGAATTTATCATAGGAATAATTATAAATGGAGTGCTATATTGATAATGTGACATAGTAATGCATATAATTTTAATTCTTCAAGCTATCAATAATATGACAAAAATAGAACAAGAGAACTTCTAACCTTTTATATGACAGCTTTTTAAGCATAACATGATTGCTGTTTGTTTTTTTTTCCTCCAAGACCATGTTAAACTCATGCTTATATGACATCTTAAGGTATTACAGGTTCTGCATCCTACCTCCAATGAATGGGAGGGTTGAAGACTGTGACAGTCTTTCTCTGTTTGCTTCACATTTTACCTTATGCTGCTCACACCACATGCTGTGTCAGAAGGTGCTACAAATGCTTGTAAACATCAGGAGGAAATGGCTTTGCTTCCATAATCTGCAGTCAATGTGCCTTTGTAAGAACACTGTCCTGCCCATTTCTTTGGAATCTTGTATTACATCTTTATCCTGTTGTGGTCATCCAGGTTCTTTTGATTAGTTGCCAGTCCAGCCCATTCTCTGTTTAGAGGCTTCTCACTGCAGAGAGTCTCCTTCTCCCACCCCAACCCTTCACATGCAACTCTCCCTTTTCCTCAGCTGCTGCTACCACATTTGCTGGTCACAATCTTGATGTCTGCCCAATTCCAATTTTCTTCTTCTGTTGTAATTACTTCTCCATGCATTTAGAGCCCTCTTTCTCACTCACTTCTAGCTCCTACACATCCACTTTCAGCAGACTTCATGTCTCAATGTTTGGGTTTTTTTTTTCCCCCCTCCCACTCTGAATTCTTGTCCACAGTTTTTCCTCTATCAAACTGTTAAATGGACACCAGAACTGTAGCATAGACAGGGCCCCAGAGATATACTTTACCTTCAGAAAGCTTGATGAAGAACTTCCAGCAAAGTTCTCCAGTGGTTTGTTTTTTTTTGCTTTCAACTCCTGTCAGCTTGTTTTCTGTGGATGATGCATGCCTTGGTCTTCTGTTCAGCACTAGAACTGACAAAAACCTCAAACATGCCACACAAGAAGAGTTGTTATGCTCTAGTTAAGCCTTACTGATCAGGTACATATTGTGATTTTTCAGTTATTTATGAAGTGAGCAAACTAACACGGGGTTTTGCAAGTTCAGTAAAGAGCAGTCACAAAAACAGCCAAGCCATCAGAACAAAGGGTTACAAAAAATGTTAGCATCTAATTTCTCCCATGATTTTTTATTTTATTTTACCTTATTATCTGAAGGAAAGAGAGCTTTAGGCTGAAGTAATAAATCAGAAAAATCAATTTAAAATATTGACAGAGATGCTTTAACTACAACTAATATTTCAGTCCTACGCATAACTGGCAAAACTCCTATCGCCTTCTCCAAACATTTACCTTGTGCAGTAAGCAATCCTTCATCTCAGTTTCTTGCAAGTTATTATGGACTTACATGTCACAAGTGTTTCACTCCAGGTTTGTTGTTTTGGTTTTTTTTACTCCTATAAGAATTGCATTTTCAATAATAGTAATAAAAATGACAACGAAAATATCAGATAACAATTGGGGAAAACCAAGGAAGTAAGCTGAAGTAGCTACTCTTTTTCACCTTAGTGAGTACTTGTTTTAAATAAGTCACCCTAATCATTTTCTTCCAGGATATTTTTCATTAATTGTCAATATGTTTTATAGAACAGCACATGAACAAAATGGAAAATAAAACCAGCGAGTGATAAAGCAGCGATATGATCTGACCTAAAGTATTGAGAAGTGTCACCTTGTTAGAGGCTATGGTCTGAACACTTTCCTCCTTTAAGAATAAAAGCACTGCTGCAGCCTGTAGGGACCAAAGATCATCCCCATTGATTTCAGCTGTAGGTTTCATATTTTCTTTAGGGGCACTAGGATTCAATTAATTCTAAGATTAAATATATGTCTTTATAAAGATATATTTTTATACATATTTATATACACACTATAAGGACATTTTGCTGATTACAGGAATTGCTGTCATTTTAATTGTGACTCAGTGCAGTACAACCCATAAATTGACACATTGTGGTTTTTCAAAGTTTGACTATAAATAGAAGATTATTGGTTTCTTGTCACAACACTATCAAAACTAGCCAGCTATAACAAGGCTTTTACCATCACATACCAAGTTAACTTCAATAAATAGTTGCCCCACCTTGCCCCAGCACAGCCACTGATCTCCCACAAGGTTTCAAAAGTTCGTCTACTGTTTGTGCTGTTTCTTCATCCTCTGCAGGCCAGTCAACCCTACTTCTTACCTCTACTGTATCCAGATTCTTCCCTCCCCTGCCTCCTCTTCTATCCAACCTCTCATCATCTAGGTCCCGTTCCTCTCCTGGGGCCTTTACTTGTTATTCCAACAGCTAAGGTTTGTTCTTTCCTCTCTCTTCCAGGTCCCTCTTCACACAGTGCTCCTCTCCCACACCCCTTAGAGCTATTTAACTACTTAGCAGGAACCAGCCACAGCTGCACATTATCCACATCAGCCAACCCACCACCCCTGAAGCCAGTCCACAGCTGTATATTATCAGTGTTAATTAACCTCCTTTCATTCTTCTATAATTCCTCTACAGTTTCCTGGCTTAAGAATCTGCTGGATTTACAGGTACATAAACTATATATTTCCCTATCAAAGTTGATCTTAAATTTCACTATTGTTTTTTATCTTGAATGCCTCTTTGTTCTTCCTCTTTGCCTGATAGACACATCCAGAACTAAGAAAATAAAATTATTTTTCATAGCAATTAAAAAAAAAAACATGAAAAAAACAAACTAGCAATGCTATCAGGGTTTTATAAATATGATAAAATTTTAGTAAAGGTATTTAGAAGCTATGTAGTTTCAGTTCATGTGTGCCTATCAGTCTAAGTTAACTAACTTGCAAAATGCTAATTTTGAACTGAAGGACAAGCAAGCAACAAAATTCACTCTGTTATTCTTACCAGACTTCACATCTATCAAATAAAAATATAATTTGATATTCCAAGAAGGAAGATCTTCAAAATGGTATACAGGGAACTACACAAACAAATCGTGTTAATGTAAACGTGACTTGAGCACATAACTTCCCAAGAGAGACCTCTGAAAGGTACCCCTCATCATTTCTAAATGTATTTGAGTCAAAAGGAGATCCCAGAAGGATAGAAGTACTTTTTTTGTTATGTTAATTAAATTCTTGTAGCTCTAGCAATTTGTTTTTAACTACTTGTCTGCCAAAATAAGGAAAAACATAGTAAGAATGAAGGAAGGGAGCAGTTATTTTAGTGAGGGCAAACCAAAATTATTCCTTAAGTATCTAAAAAGGTGATGGATTACCTTTACATAACTAGTCTTGAAAATATCTTATGTTATAATGAGTTTGCACTAGCTGGTGCTGTTCTTTTTGCTCTGTGTGAAACAATCTTTAAAATTTTTAAATGCTGTATTGTGGTCAGTTTTACATAGAAAAATACATATTTACCTAAAATACAGGCTTTACGTCTGAAAAGAAGGATTAGTCTGCTTTTATTTTGTATATTCCAGGATGAAGATGATATTCTGCATTCAATTACTAGTGAAGAGGATGAATCTTTTGAAACTTGCATTTCCTATTACAGAATAGGAGATTTGCTGTGGCTTCTGTTCCAGGACCCTTTATAAATAAGTAAATCAAATAGGAAAGCACATTAGTAAAGAGACTGAAGAGGTCATTCCATATAAGAAATAAATATTTTAGATTTTAGAAAAGTATTTCAAAACAAACAACCATTAGGAATGATAAATACTCAGAATCGGTCTTAGAGTAAAGAACATGATGATAAAGGTGTAGATAAGGAAAAAAAAAAACAAAAAACAAACAGTAAGAAAATGCAAAATCCATCGCATACATGACTTCTGCAGGATAGCGAATTGAGCCACAATTAGGAACAGTGAAAGCACATGATGAAGTGACTGCTTACAGTGATTGAAAGAAGAGCAATGGATATTATTTATTTTTGGTTTAGTGAGGCTTCCAACACAGTCTTCTAAACCATCCTTATAGACAATCTGATGAAGTATAGATTAGGTAAGCAGACAGTGAAGTGGATTGAAAACTGGCTGAACCGCCAGACTTAAATGATTGTGATGAACACCACAAAGTCCAGTTAAGGCCAATCAGAAATGGTATACCACGGGGTTTGATACCTTCATTAGTGACCTAGTTGATGGGACAAGGCATCCATAGCAAGTTCACAGCTGCTACAGATCTGGGAGGACTGACTGATACATCAGAAATGGTGCTGCTGTTTAGTGGGATCTCAACAGGCTGGAAAGCTCAGAGGAACGTTATGAACTTCAGCAAAAGAAAATGTAAAGTCCTACACCTGGGAGGAACAACCCCATGCACCAGTACATGGTGGGGGCAGACCATCTGGAAAGCAGCATTACAGAAAATTCTCTGGGGATGCTGGTGGACACCAAGTTGACGATGAGCCAGAGATGTGCCCTTGCAGCAAAGATTAATGATATCCTGTGATACTGGCTACTGCCAGAAAGTCAAGGGTAATGACCCTTGCCCTCTGCTAGGTCCTGGTGAGACACAGCTGGAGTACTGTGTCTGGTTCTGGGCTCACAAGTACAAGAGAGACATGAACATACAGGAGCAAAGCCTGTGAAAGGCCACAAAGATGATTTAGTGCATCTGATATACCAGAAGAGGGTGAGAGACCTGGGACTGTTTGGTTTCAAGAAGTAGGAGTTTTAGCTGTGAGTTCAGTTTTATTGTGTAGTGTGGGGGTGTATGAGAATTTTACCAATATGTATAAATATCTGACTGGGAAAGAAAAGACACCAGTTTCTTCTCAGTGGTACCCAGTGAAAGAACAAGAGGCAATGGGCAGGCACAAGTTGAAATACTATTGATTTAAGAACATGATATGGGTATGTGACCCATATGAGCTTCTGCTTTATGCATGTAGGTTTTCTAACAGAAAGTCTCTGACTATAGGCCAGGGAACGATGGTCTAATCTATCTTGTATTTCAGCAGGTAGGTAACTTAGGAAGAGGCTTCACTTACCATTAACAATTTGGTAAGGGGAGAAAGGAAGGAATAGAAAGGAAGGAAATGAAGGAATATCTTTGCTTCTTCTGGGAGTTAAAGTAGTGAGAAAGATCAAGCTTGAGACTTACAAAGTCACTATCCACTGACACACTTATGAAAATACGAGATCACGTTTCTTGCTAAGAAAAACAAGCAAATAAATTCAACTCAAATATTTGGTTTGAGCAGAAGCTGCAAAAAATGAAAGTATTTTTAAGCAAAGATCTAACAATGTGGACCTTGATGAAAGTTTGTAGGATCTTTCCTAACTGCTGTTTCTGAAGTTACTGTAGTAGGGTAACTAGTTGATTAAAAAGAATGCCAACATGAAATATTAATGCCTATCCTCACTAGGAATTGCCAGAATGGTATATTTGTTGCTTGATCATTTTAATGTTGCCAAGTTTTGCTGTTTCCAAGCATGTGCTCTTTAATATGCATGCATGTACATGCATATTATGTGAGTTTATGTTCAAGTACTGTATAAAACTGTTTGTATTCGGACTACAGCCTTTTATTTTTTTCTTCACTAGCACACACTATTATGCTGTAGGCATCCCTGCACAGCAGTGGTATCACTGTATTTTTTCCCAAAAAAATCTTAGATGTTAAACCCACTAAACAGTCCTACTCACCTAAGACGGAGGCAGTAAGACTGCAGTTTGTCACTCCATGCAGGCAAAATCTAAGTGTAGCTGTACTCTTGCTGGAAGAAATAGATGAATACAAAGCCCTGCTGTTTTGTCTGAACAAACAAGGTATCTCACAGATAATTTGGTAAGACTTTATTCAACTCCATTATCTTTTTTTTTTATTATTAATTATGATTATAATAAATTATGTTATCTGAATTTTATACAGACTAGCTGGATAACTATTTTGTGTGACTCATCTTCAGTATTAAAGATGGCATTCACCAGACCATGCATAAATTGCTGTTGGCTTGGGATTTATTTAATACAATCACAATAAAATAAAGTTTCTCAATGGTTGAAAGTAAAGTGAGTGATGACATAGTTATCTGTCATAAATATATGTTCAATTCTTATTTAAGTTACCTACAGGCTGACGGAATCGTTGTGAAATATCAGGCAGGCTAAAAAAAATAAAACTTTGGAGATCAAGAGTGAAATAAATAAATAAGTAAAATGGCTATGCTTCATTGTTCCTGTGATTGAATTTTCTCATTTGTAATGTCAGGAGACTAAACCGTTTTCTTTATTTAGAATGTTCATCACTTAATTAAATTTGTACTATGTTGTAGGAACAAAACCCATCACTGTTCCATTGCTTGAAATTGTATTTGGGTTATAAGCAAGACAGAAAACAAAATATTGCAACTTTGTGACAGGTTTATAAGACCTAATGTTTTTCTCGTTTAACGAACTGTCATCTTGAAAGCCTCAGTCCCACTTTTCATTGAAAAGTAGTAGACATTGCTGTGTAGTGCCAGCAAAGAATATGCATAGACCCATGAGTTACCTATGTTTGTGTCCTTGAATATACTAAAAATTACAATTGAAAAGCATTTAAAACTGTATATCTGAATATCAGCAAAACATTCTGAATTAGTTTCACATAAAAGAGCAATTAGTTTTAATAGTATACTTTACATATTACTGAAAGTTGTATGATAGGTGCATCACCATATATGGTCCTGATTTAAACAGGTTTCAATTGTCAAAAAAGCATAATCTTAATTTTAATTCAGATTAAAGCAGTATTTTCTTTCAGTTCTGAAGTTATCATGTGTGATAAACAATCATATATCTATCATTTTATCATCTTAGTTACATACATTTAGCTCATTGGATGATAACAAAACAATGTAGTAATGACTTGCAAAGACTGATGGGACCCATTATACAACATCAAGAATATTCTAGACAAGATTAAGTAGTTTATTGATCTAATTTAGAGTGCTGTTGTGTTTATTGTTTTGAAAAATATTTTTGTTCTTGTGATGCTTATGTTTTAAGTCAGCTATAGCGGAACAATATTTTCAATGGACTTGCTATAAGGAGGTAACCTTATTTTTAGTATCTTGCTTCCCAAGAAAAGGATATTACATGCTGGATAATATCCAGTAGCTGAATCAAGCTACCAAAGCAGGCATTCTTCCATTCCTTGAAATTTGTGTTGAGTCACTGGAAAAGTTAATCATCTAAATCCTGAAAGAACCTGTCTCTGTTGTTTCATAGAAAGCCATTTTTCACAAAGAAAAACAGAACCTCTAATTGCAGTGCTACTGCAGGTGAAGAGGTTATTTTTTCCTTTGACATATGTGGCAATCAGAAACTATTTTTTTACACTACCTATTTTTTGGTAACATTAGTAAAGGATTTTGTCTAAATCGTAGTTAGTAAAGCAACTTGCCTCTAGCATCAAAAATTATTTTGGTAGCTACTTTTTCAGGTGCTTTCCCTTCCATTTCCATGTGTTAGATAACCCAGACAATAATCAGTATTTCAAATAGTACTGGTTCAGAATACCATTTGTTTAACTTTGCACATTAAATAGCATTTTGCAATAAAATTTGCATTTTAAAATAAAATAATGAGAAATAGTTCTAAATGGGAGCACTTTCTCAGAATTTCATTATTCAGAGACTTGTATTTAACTAGTTTGTATGATGCTGGCTACCAATATTTTAATCCACAGCTTCGTATTTAGAATATATGCTAATTCCAAATGCACTTATGTATCTGTAGAATCATGACATTAAGCTGTGAGTCGTTCCATTAACTCTTTGTTGTCTTTCATGTTGTTTCTTATAGATTCATGCTTTCCATATGGAAAAGTACTTTTCCATATGGAAAAGAAAAGAAACAAGCTGAGGCATTTCCGATTGTTTTTAATTTGTTTCTTTTGAATTTTAAAAAAGCAAATACTTTGCACATATTCGTCACTATTTAAAAACCCAACAGTCGTGGCAAGAAAAGTCAGAAGAACTGGCTGTTGTAATTCTTTATGATGATGACATCTATTCTTTTTCAGATAGCAAATTTGTTTTATGAGTTTCAGGCTAAATTAGGACACAATTGGAACACAAAAACTATTTTTCACATATGCAGCCACAATTTTTTTATACTTCATTAAATTTCCTTTGCAATTACTATATTTATTCTTTTATTTAATATGTCTGTATTTATGACAAATTCATAAAAAAATATGCTCCAATATAACTTCTGCCATTAATTATCCTTATTTAACACTTTGGTTAAAGCAAAATTGCTTCATAACTATGGATTCATCCATGATTTTTTCTTTCCAAGTTGAGGCACAGTTCAATCCACTGTCTCATTCTTCCTTGTTCTTTCTCATTATCTATTCCACCCATCCTTGAAAGATTCTATTGGTCTTGTGGGTTAACTTGGCTGGCTGCCAGACCCCCACCCAGCTGCTTTTCCACTTCTCTCCTCTACAAGAGGAGAACATAAGATGGAAAACTCCTGGGTTGAGATAAGGGAAGGGAGATGACTTAGCAGTTACCATCATGGGCAAAACAAACTTGACTTAGGGACGTAAATTTAATTTATTCCCAATTAAAAACAGAATAGGATGGTGAGAAAGAGAGATGAAACTAAACATACCTTACCCTCACTTCTTCCCAGACTCAACTTCACTCCTTCTGCTTCCTCTCCCTGAATGGTACAGGGGAATAAGGAATGGGGGTTGCAGTCAGTCCATAACACTTCATTTTTGTCACTCATTCCTCCTCATGCTGTTCCCCTGCTCCACTGTGGAGTCCCTCCCACAGGACACAGATGTTCATGAACTGCTCCAACATGGGTCCTTTCCATGGAATACAGTCCTTCAGGAACTGATTGCTCCCACATGGGTCCCCCATACGCCACAGGTTCTTCCAGAAAACCTGTTTCTATGTAAGCTACTCTCCATGGACCACAGCTCCTGCCAGAAGCGTGATCCAGCATGGGGACCTTTACAAACTGCAGAGTGGATACCTGCTCCAGTGGGGTCTTCCATGGTGTGCAGAAGAACAACCTGCTTATCAATGATTTTTACCACAGGCTGCAGGGGAATCTCTGCTGTAGCACCTGGAACACCTCTTCCCCCTCCTTGTCACTGACCTTGGTGTCTGCAGGACTATTTCACATTTTTCTTACTCCTCTCTCTGACAGCAGCTGCACAGTGGTTTTTTATCCTTTCTTATAGAGGTACCACCAGCTTGACTGATGAACCTGTGTTGGGTCCATTTTGGAGCTGTCTGGAACCAGCTGTGTCTGACGCAGTCAGTCCCTGGTGTCTCTTCACAGAACCACCTCACACCACTACCAGAACTTTGCCACATAAACCCAACATAAACCCAAAAAAGTCATCCCTTCTTTTCTAGCTAAATTATCAAAACACTTTTCTTTCTTTGATATTTTGGCATAATTTTATATCTGATCAATTTTTTCCATATCTAGTTATTAGAATTTAATAAGCTGTATTGTACTGGACATTTGTTTTGATGTATATAGTGAAATACTTGGATTTTTACTGTAGATATGAAAAGTCATAGGGTCCTTTCACTGGATCTAGATATTCCTCAGACAGGATTTCTACGGTTGCCAGGCTATAATGCCATTCTTTCCCAGCCTTTGGCTATTTAATAATTATAAGGTTACACGGTTTTAGCAGTGGAAGTGAGTATGCAAGAACAAAAGCCTAAATAAAGTTTTCCAGAATGAAAAGGCGACATGGATTTAGCACACACACACACACACCACATACACCCCACACCACCCTCCCCAGAAAGAATATTCTTCGATCTTCTCTCCAATGACTTTCTGGTTACAGTTCGCTTCACTGAACTCTGAAAAAGTTTGAAGCCTAATGTCCCCTTGGACCATGAAACACTGTGAGTTCTTTGTTTTCTGTTTAATCACTGAAACATTTGATTACAAGGTTCACACATGCTTTCTGCCTCATAGCCAGCTCTGTACTCTAATTCTTCTCTTCTGTCCCAGACCACTTGGCAATAACTCTGTTTAATCAATGGGTGCCATATGAGGTCTTCTTAAATCTTTCTTTCACCATTTAGAGAAATTTAATACTAGATGTAGTCAGGTGGTAATAATACACAAAATAAGAGAACAAAGAAAATATAACGGTGTATAATGATGAAAGCGATACACTGATATATCAGGTGATACAGAAAATGATGGATAAATGCTACTACATACATTTTATGAGTTGTTGCTAACATAGGTATGTCAATTTTAATTAGCTTTTCTCATTTTTTCCAAGCAAGATGACATGCTTGCATATTCACATATGCTTTCACACTGTGTCATTTCTGGAGAGCTAAAGAAAGTGTACTCTCTCTTCCCCCGTTTATATCACACTGTTTCACAAATTTATGTAAAGCTACTAAACCATATTACATTACTGCACGTAGAATTTCTCTTTTGGGGAATGGGCAAAGTGGAGAAAAAAACATACCTGACAAATACTGTTCACACTGCCCAATGCCTGACTGTAAGCTGGGTACCACGATGTTGAGATTGGTATAAGTAATTACACTTAAAGTATGTAAGTGTATTGTGACTCGGTGTTGAGATACCCACGGAGGTTAGCTGCACAAAATATTTAACTAACAGGTTTCAGATCTAGGTGACTACAAGTTCCTTGCTCTCTCCGGTGATCCAGGGGTTTAATCTGCCTAGATAGCTAAACCACTAAAAAATGTTGCCATTGTTGCAACATCCTTTGCATCTTTAACAGTGCTTATACCATCAGGCAGCAGTGTATATGGACATTTTTGTATGCAAATGTGTGTTTAAGGATTTAGGTTGCATTTCGACAGAGAGGGTTTGTGTCTAATTTATGGAATTACTTCAATATGTCAGCCTTTTTAAATGAGGGAGTTAGGTAAAGCATTATTTGCTGTCTGTCAAGAACGCAAATCTCTCCTGGAGATGAAAA
Source organism: Microhierax caerulescens (assembly GCA_035590215.1). Lineage (NCBI taxonomy): Eukaryota > Metazoa > Chordata > Aves > Falconiformes > Falconidae > Microhierax > Microhierax caerulescens. The sequence continues at coordinate 22,742,896 of JAVJGJ010000037.1, read as the reverse complement.
TAGCAGCACAAATCAAAAAGAAGGAGGGTGAGAACTATGAATATAAATTTCTATACTTTAACTTATCCTACTACAGGCACCTGTTTCCTATTTTGTGTGCAAGCTTCACATTTCTTTGAAAATTTTGGTCCTGCTATTTTATGGTTTTTACATTTCAAGCCTGAAGTATTGGTAGCAAACCTGTAGCAAGCTTTAAAAATGTTTGTGACATTTTGAACATCGCTGTCACAGCTGTCTAATCTAATTAGATGTTAGGTTCTTCAGGGCAGGGACTGCACTTAAGCATGCATCTAGAACAATGGGATTTCCAATCTTAGCTTCAGTTAGTAGACAATGCTATAATAAAAATGATTAAAAGGGGTAGAAGGTTTAAATAGTGCTGATGACATGGCTTTGATGACCTCCCTAGGGAGTTTATTCATCACAGTCTAATGAGATCATTAGGAGGAAAAGTTTCCTGCTTCAGTATACAGCCAACGTAATTTTGGCTGAATCAATGCAAAGTCCAAGTGGCTGTAAACCATAGTGGTGCTGCTGTGGTGACTGTGGGGTAAGATAACTCATAAAGTAAGCTGGATCTTCATGACTTGTTTAAGTAAATCCTCCAGTTAACTGAAGAACAAAAGAAGGACAGATGGGGAGATGGGGTATGTTAAATAAACCATTAAATAAAGACCAGGCCCTGAGTCTCAGAAAAAAACCAGATGTTATGAAAGTACCTTTAAGACTGTAGTAATACTCTGTCATATGTTATTTTGGCTTGTGACCTTAGCAGGTCACTCGAGCATAACCATCATCTAAAACATATATTTCCTGTGAAATTTCTGTGCAAGTGTCCCTGGCAGTGGTCATTGTTCAGGGAGTGATGGTTTTCCCTGTGAGTCGGTATTGAACAGGAACCTACTATCAGGCAGAGGAAGACACAGAGGTGGTATGAGCAACTTCACACACACAAAAACATAAAATTAATATCCTATTGATCTCTTATGCTGATCGGAAATGTTAGCATTTATTACTAAAAAGATGATTGTAAGCTCTGCCAAAATAAAAGTGGGTTGTTTTTGGTTTTTTTTCTTCCATTATTTACACTGCTGTTTTCACTAAAATGGTAAAAAGCATTGCCTTACAGTGCTAAATCAAACTAAATAAACATTACTTACATACAGAGGTGCAATGACTAGGTTGCAATAGAGGGCAAAGTGGCTGCACATATAACATCATTCTTCTGCTTTACTAGTTAATAACAATTCCTCCATAGATTTAAATGAATACTTTGTTTCAGAAAGGTTAAACAAAATGTAATGATCAGTGTTTGGGATATCAAGTTTATTTTTAATGGGAATCAGAACCAGTAAATGAAATTATTTGTGCTGAATGCAGTAAAAGCTTTTTCTTTTTTTTCTTTTTTTCTTTTTTTTTCTTTTTTTTTCTTTTTTTTCTTTTTTTTTCCTTTTTGTTTCTTTTTTTTTTCCTTTTTTTCCTTTTTTTTTCTTTTTTTTCTTTTTTTCTTTTTTTTCTTTTTTTTCTTTTTTTTCTTTTTTTTCTTTTTTTTTTCTTTTTTTTTCTTTTTTTTTTTTTTTTCAATGAGAATATTCCTTGAGTAATGCCTGAGTAATGATTATGGAAGTGGTTCTGATGCTTACCTAAAAAAAAAAAAAAAAAAATCAAGATAATATGAAATGGCAGTTAAAAGAAATAACAAGATAGATAAAATTATTCAATTTAATGTTTTAGTCAGACTATCAATATTAAGTTTAATTACTTCAGTTTTCCTTCTAATCTTTGGATTCTAGATATTAAAACTGCATGACTTGGAGATATCTTTTCTTTTTTCAATTCAGATGTTTTTGAACATAATTATGAAAACACATCTTAGAGATTTTATAGCAAGAAATCACAGAAAGATGTTTCCATTTTATGGAAAACCACTGCCTATATTAAAAATACATGGTATTTAGAATGACTTTCCTTTTCCTTCAGTGGTATAACCTGACCCCTGAAAGGAAGCACCCAGCGTTCTCAGGAATGATTTGGTAGCATGTGAGTTGCTACATTTTCACACACAGAACAATATCTACTTGCAGCTGGAATGACCTTTATTTTAAAAATGAAAATTCAGGCAACACTATACTCATCTGTCTTGTCTTTTCTGCAACAAGTTGAATGTAAAATGGCATGTTCTGGGACAGAAAGCAGGGAGTTGTTCTTTGTTTGAAATAGTGGTATGTAGAATTTTAATAAGAGAAAAAATTCACATACTCAGAATTAAACTTTCTAAATTCAGAGGTCAACAGCTGCAAGAAAAAGTAATCAGTAACTTTTATAGAGCAGGAAAATTCAGCCTAGATATGTTTCTAAAGAATTAAATCTAATCTAATGCATGTCTAGCTGGTGACCTGTGTGATTATCATCACAGAGTCATTCCTGTTTGATAGGCAGAGTAGTTGTTGTGTGCAGAATCTGAGCATAAAAGAAACAGGAAAGGATGTTGATAGGAATTATTATTTGGGTAATTGACTAATTTGTATAGCAGAAAATCAGAAATATATCCAGATCTTTTTGCTTCAAGAACTGTGTTATGGATCTTCCATGAATGTTGAGATAGTGAGCTCTCTGAAAATATTCATAGTTCTTTTCAAAAGTGTAAATGTGACTATTTCATAATGATAGTGGGATAGCCAAAAAAAGTCTAACAAAATAAGGAAAGTAAGGTTTTTAGGTTGTCTTCCATATCAGATATAACTTAGTCTTGACAATTTTAAAATTTATGTTCAATATTTTGTTTTCTGGTACTGAGGAAATAACTACAAAAACATAGTAATTCCTTTTGTATATTTGAATTAGGTTCATTAATAGATCTTGACTATATTAATATTTTCATGTGTGGTTTATATAATGGCTTTCAGCATAATGGATACAAATGGCTACACAAGCATAAACCAATTATAATTTTTAATTACTTACTTGAGTCCTATTAGTTTCTTATGTATGACCTTGGATAGAGATAGATGATAGTTACTTCTGAAATGAAAAAAGGTTTATGTTTTTAGCTAACAGACACAGTTAGCCTGTTCATTTCATATGAAAGTTCACTATGAGGTTGTTGTGCATTGGGTCTGTGTTCATAACAGGAGCAATTAAAATAAATATCCAGTAGCCAACACTATTTTGAGCATGGTGATACTGCAGAATAAATTGATACCAAAATAAGGTTATCAGTAGATTTAGATGCAAAAAATATACCGCATTGCAATAAATAAAACATTTAAATACATATGTGAGCTAGATAATTTCAGAAGATCTAAAGAATGTGTTTGAGAACTCTTAAAGAATAGTCTGCACCCACAAAGCGATATCATTAATTTATGTTGTATGTCTTATTCTTGAAAAGCTGGAGAAGCTATGAATGTAATTACTCTTAGAAATGTATTTTATAATGTTAATACAATATTTGACATCAGTAATAAAATATTAAATTAATATATTCCTGTGACTGATTGGAATGACAAATGAAATCAAACAACAGCAACTTTAATTGATCTACTGTTATTTAACAGTCAACAAGGAGGGAGTGTTCCTATAACATGACAGGGCTGAAAATTTCTAAACTACCTTGGTGGAAAGATTTTCCATCATTATGTCTTTGGTCATATATTTATATGAAAGATTTCAGCATAAAAATTTTTATCCTATAATGTTATTTCTGAAGCTTATATTCTGTTTCAGTCAATATTGAAGAATTGTGACTTCTTTGCTGTAATTTAAAAATGTTCTGCAGAATGTAAATTCTATTCTCTGGCTAGTCTTATAAGAAAAATAGTTGAGATTAATATGTTAAAATGGAAACTAACCACTTTTATTTGTATCAAAAAACTGTAACTTCTGTGCCAGACATCTCATCTGGAAAAGCACACATATCAATATAAATTAAGTAAATATTTTTTAAAGGTGCTTGGACATTTTGATTTTATTTTGAATTGTTGGCTGTCAAAGGAAATGTAAAAAATACATATTTTTAATTTTAAAATGCTTTAATGTGGGATTTCTTGGGAATGTCACTTGGGAAGTTAAAATCAAGCAGCAGTATTGGGTTTTGGGTAGAGGAGGAAAGAAGAACTGAACTCATTCTACATTTATAATTATAACATCTTGAGAATAAAGATTACTTCAAACATATGAGTCAAGGAAATATATATGCAAAGACTTCTGAAGTGGCAAGATATCTGATAAGTTTTCTGTACTCCACAATATTATTTTCTATTCCTTTATTGGGTGGTGATATTTTTGCCATGTTTACCTAGGCACTATCTCAAGTGCAAACCTAATAAAAATATCTGTATTGTTGGATTCAAGGGTGAACACATCCCATATCCTTTTCCTGACCCTTGGAAATGTAAATATCTGGAGGATAATAAAGGCAAGCTTGCAATAATACTTGTCACCAGTACTCCCCTGGTTTAGAGTCATCTGTGCCTTAGAAATGTCTTGATTCACATGTGGTTTCTGTGCTGTTGTGGGCTGACATGGGCAGCATCCAGGCAGCAGACACTTGTTAGCTCCCTGCTCTGCCAAGTGAGCCAGGGGGAGAATAAGAAAAGCAAAAGTAGGAAAGGTTGTGGGTTGAGATAAATGTAGTTTAATATGCAAGGGCAAGAAGAAAAAAAAAAAAACAAAACAAACTATGCAAAGTCAATCATTCACCGTCACCCACAAGTAGACCAGCCATAGCCAGTCTCTGTGTAATGGCTGCCTGCCCACAGAAACCTCCTTTCAATTTTTAGTGCTGAGCGTGATGTTATGGGGCATGGAATATCTCTTTGGTCAGTTTAGGTTGGTCATCCTGGTTGCATTCCCTCCCAACTTCTTGCCCACCCCTAGCCTAATTGCAAAGGGCACGGGCAGAGTGGAAGAAAGAGAAGGCCTGGACATTGTGCAAGTACTGATCAGCAACAGCAAAAGCATCGGTGTGTAACCAACACTGTTTTAGTCACAAATCCAAACCACTGCAACATGCAGGCTGCTGTGAAAAAAATTAACTCCATCCCAACCAGATCCAAGAAGTATGCATTTAATGGCAGTGAGTGAATTTATGTTGCGTGAATTAGTCTAGTTCCTCTGGAACCCTTATATTAGTACACTATCTAGTGCAACAAGACCAAGACCATCTTTAGGGTATTTGTATTGTTAATATTTTGTAATATGTTCCTATTTTTGTCAGTAATGTTACACCAGTTTATACACATTTCCAAACCAGCACCTAAAATAAAAAAAAAAAAAAAAAAGAGTAGATTTACTACTAGAAACTATAAGGAGATGTATATTGTTCAATATATCCAAGAAATCATCAGTTTCAACAAAAGACAAACATTATCCACTGATCATGTTAAGGGTGGAATGATTAAAGAAGTAAAGAAAAAAAAACCCAAAAGATACATTGTATAACTTTGAAGATAAGAAAGGAGGCTTACTTACAGATTACAGTTCCTAATACAAATGAGGTGATTTGCAATAAATCTTGCAAATAAATGTTGATGTTAAGAGGACTTTAAAAGGTGCAAATATGAAGCATGTTACATCTTGATGCTGTTACCTGCCTATATTAAGTAACATTCAAAGAAAAGTCATACTTTAAAACTTAGATGTTTTCCAATTTATACCAGTACATCTTGTAATAGAAGTTATTATGAATATCAATTAAACCAAACCTCTATTGTTATAATATTTCATAGAACAACTAGTTATTTAACATATAAATTCCGTTAAACATGTCAGTCTATGCAAAATACTATGAACACAAAAGCATCTTTCTCAGAATAAAGGGCAATATATTACAATCTTTTCTGAAGTCACTAGAAGTGAATAAAACTACCAAACATTAATGCCAGTTCATATGACAGAAGGGAATCCTTTGTCTGAACACAGATGACGTTGGTTCCTGTGTCTTGAGAATCCATGAAAATATATCCACTAGGTAACTATGTATACTGTGAGATTAGATTTTTTTTCACCCTGAAGTTCATTTGCTCTTCTTGGAAGTTAAAGATGGATACAGTAAGTGATTATCTATTTGTTTATTTAAAATTAAGCATTGTACATGATCTTTTTTATCACGGAATGAGACTGCTTCAGATGTAGCAATGGCTTTTTCCTAGAGCCATCTTAGGCTAAGAATATGAAATATTTAAACAGCACAGACTGATACTCTGAAACAGTTTCCCAAGAACTAGATTTTAAAAAATAATCCCAGACTCCCTTGATATAAAGTTTGTTTCATTGCAGCTCAATTAATGAAGGGAATGATTTGTCATAATTGCAGAGACCGGGAATTTGGTGACTTAGTGATCTCTTCATATACTCTTCAAATACTACATTCCTGAAGGAAATGAGAATTTTAAACTTCTGAAGGAGATTTAAACACATGCTATCCCAGTGGCAAATCAAATGCCATTTTCGCTTAAACATCATTCTGAAAAAAGTATATCAGAAATTATGCTATTCAGTATTTACAGACAATGTGGAGTAAAAAATGCAAAGGCTTGAGTAGTAGTGGAGAGGAAGTGTGTATGTCCAAAACGTACGAACATAGCAAGCCACCAGAATGTACTACTGGGTAGCCAGGTCTGTAAAACATTTCAGAAAAACTGTCAACCATTGAAATATTGAAATCTCAGAAAAATAAAGGTGATGTGAATAATCACTGGGGGCACATTTATGCTTATGAGAATCGTTTCATTAATTTCAGCACAATGCAAATTCAAATTATTCAAATACTGTTATAACATTCTGAGATGGTATTAGGTACTAACTGAAACTTCACATACATACAGAAATATATTGATACAAAAACTATAACTAATAACTATATTTTTCCTGGTTTTCTGGCAGTCAGAAATTAACTTGCATGTAAGAATCAAATCAATATTTCTTCAGGTGCTCAGAACTCCAAATATTATCAGAATAAAACGTATGATTTTTTTTTTGTTTCTGTTTAAACTCATGCTTATTATTAGATACTAAAATAATATTATTTATGTTTATAATAGACATAAAAATCTGTTAAACTTGATATAGAAATTTAATATCAAATTTTATAAACTTTTTCAACTTAACATTTAAAGTTTTACAATGAAGTTGACTCAGGACTGAGTGGAATAACTGTTTAATGAATTATTTATAACTAAAAAGCTACCTTGGGGATAAAAACCCAAGCTGAAAGTGATAGTTCAACTATCTGTTAATTTTCATATTCAGTGAATCTTTCACATTTTTGTAGCAGCATTTTCAGACAGAAATTTTTGAGGAATGTGGTTTTGCTAGGGTCCTGAGTGCTCTTAGAAATATAATGCAACCATGCTGTTTCTTTTCCTGCCTCTCTATCTCTTATATGACACACAAAAATTTAGAGTAATATAGTATTAAGTGCTTATTAATTTGTATCCAAAACAAGAACCATAAATCCAAGTAATTCAAGGTGAATGCTATGTTTACAAACCCTAAGTTATAAAGAAGAAATAGACAAGCTGGTCAGGCAACTACCTTAATTATATTTTCTACAAACATGTTACAAAACCCTTTAATCAGGATTATGGTGTATTGTCAGATTAAACTGATAGTTAAAAACATCCTTCTTTTTTTTTTTTTTTTTTTTTTTTTGTTTTTTCACTTGATTAAAAAAAATAGAAGAAACTTTTCTTTGGAA
>JAVJGJ010000037.1:22697061-22725238 GCA_035590215.1 Microhierax caerulescens | reverse complement strand
GCCGGGACGGGACGGGAAGGGACGGGAAGGGAAGGGAAGGGAAGGGAAAGTCTGGTTGTAAGAAGGTTGGTATTTATATGTAAGATGGCTATGTAGGTATTCACGTTTGGGGGGAGGAAGGAGTGCATCATACTATCCTGTTGTGACAATGCTATTCTATAGGACAATGCTGGCATTGTACTGTCCTATATGGCACTTCTCACTGCCCTATAAAGTGTGAGAAGGAACTAGTTTCTTCACCAAAAGCTGTCCCTGCACATTCAGGTTATTCAGAATTGATCTACACACTATACAAGCAGAGCAAGACAGCTGTCCTCACATACATTCCCAGTTCTGTGCTCAGTCCCCAGAACTAAGAAAGACAATTCCTACTGTGCAAGCAGGTCTTCTGAGCAGACGTTATGCATGCTGGAGCTCCTTGTGTCTTCTTAAACAAGGAGCAATAAAACTTATCTCTGCTTCATTCCCTTGTTCCCTTGAACTTTCTGCCAAAGAAACACCCTGCCATTGGCTTCAGGAAGATGCTTGGTCTAGCCTCTAAGTGTATAAGAAATATTATGTCAAACAATACAAAAAAGGAGATAAATAATTAATGGAGTTTTCTCCTAAAAATATAGAAATAGAATGTTGGATTTCCTTACTGGTTGATTTAGAGACTACCTGAAGAGATTCAGCTTAATGAGCTCTTTCTTTCATTATTTTTTTCCTGTGTAGCAGGTTAGTATAGACCAAGGGATTTAATAAGGAAGTGAAAGAAATTTAATAGAGGCATGGGACTTTCAATCTGCACTGTAACAGGGTTGCCTAATTCTTCCTTTCTAAAAGTAGCAAAGATTTGGTTTTTTTGTTTAATTGAACCTTGCTAAATTGAAATAGGCACTGATGGCTTAAACACTTTCAATAATAAAATCATCAGTCTCAATAAACTTCATTGCTGTCAACTTTGTGAATTTTACAGGAGCATCAGTTTAATGTATTTGTATAAATATTTGTGTATTCTTTGCTGCATATAAAATTCTAAAGTAATTTTAGTGCTCTGAAATAAAACTGAAGTAATTTGATTTTTTTATAACATGACTATCAAGCGCATATCCAAGCAACTATGTGTTATATACAAATACTTCATGTTATATATGACTGTGTCAGAGGCAAAGTGCTATCTGGAAATGTAGACAAGCTGACTGATAACAAAATGAAAACTTTTTTTGTTTTGGAGACTTTTATGCCAGGGTAACATTTTATAGATTTCAGGCAACACTTTTTTCTCCTTTCTTTTTCACTAAAAATATATGTGAGACAGAAGAAAAAAGTTCCCAGCTCCACTGGGATTTCATTGGTCAAGGAAAAGTTATAGAAAAAAATCTGGTTTTGCAAAATAAATTATTTTTTATTCATCAAAATGCAAAATATTTTTCATCTGAAAACCTGTAATGTTTGGTAGATGATTTTCAGTTTTCTGAAGAAAACCACATCCAGTACAAGACCAAATACTAAAATTTAAACACAAATTAGAGAAGAAAATTACAAAAAACACTAGCAGGGGTACCAATGTGCTATTAAATGTTACACAGGTAGCTGATTTACTTTTTTGTGTCTTTTATCATTTATTCAAATCTGAGAGACTGATACATAAAGATTTTTGCAAATAGTAACAATTTTACTACTAGTGTTAGTGAAATCCTCCATATATCTCATTTCAGCTCTGTGCTGGCTGTTCTTGACCTTTGTGTGAGACCTGAATTCCAGAAAATGAGGTGAGATTGCCTGGGCTGTTTCCCCATACTGTCCTTCTGGCATTTTTTAAAGACAGGTGTGATGTTGGCCTTTTCCCAGGCATTGGGAACCTATCTCCTTGCTGTGGCCTTCTGAAGGTGAGAATGGGTGCCCTTGCAAAAACTTCAGCCAGCTCCACCAGTGTCTGTAATTGCAAACCATCCAGTGCCATAGGTTTGTGTGGGCCCAAATAGGTTAAGTGAACTCTAACTCTGCCTTCAGTTTCACTTCTAGAAAGCCTTAACGTAGGCTCAGGGATCTGTGAGACCTAGAGGCAAACTTTCAAACAAATCCATTGAGTACCTCAGCTTTCTCAATGTGCATCATCTCCAGGTCCTCTCCTCAATGAGCAGTGGGCATACCCTTCCCCCAGCCTTCTTTCTGCTACCAATAAACTTCTGTAAGTTTGTCTTATGGCCCCTGAAGTCTCTTGTGAGGGCCAGTTCCCACTCCAGATTGGCATTTTGAGCTCCAAACCAGCACACACAGGCAATGTCCCTGTGGTACTCTCAGGTGGCCCATCCTTGCCTCCACCCTCCATGCACTTCCTTTTTACATCGAAGTTTAGTCAGGAGTTCCCTGTCACCTGTGCTGGCCTTACGCCTTGCCTGGTCAACTTCGTGCATCTTACACTGGACTTTTCTGTGCTTTGAGCACATTGTCCTTGAAGGCCAACCAGCTCTCTGGTGCCATTTTGCTTTTCAGGACATGGAATCTCACCAAGCGGACCCCTAAACAAGATGAAATCTGCTCCAGAAGTTCATGGTTGTAGTTCTATTTGTCTAGCTGGTTTCTCTCAGGATCTCAAACAGCACTGTCTCACTGTAGCTATAGCAAAGGCTGCCCTCAATAAGCACGTTCACTGAACAGTTCTTCCTGATTTGTGAGAAACAACCCTAGCGTAGCTGCTCGCACAGGTTGCCTCTGCCAAAGAATGGTTCTCAGTGCTGAGCACAAACCCTGTCTAAAGCTTTTCTCTCAGATTTAGGAAGCCAGATGACAAAAGTGTGTGTGTCTATGTCACTTGACTAATAAATATTCACACAAACTGGGCCTTACTTGTTTGTGGGCCAAAACACTTTATTGTAGCCGGTACTCTGGTATTAACTTATTTGTACGATTTTCCTTCTTCCAATAAACTTTTTTATTACATGAAAGTTTAGAAAAAAAAGAACAGAGGAATTTTTTTTTTCCTCTGTAAAGTAATTATGATACAGAATTTGTTACTAATTTGTAAATTCTCTTTAACTTAAGTATATAAAAAATAATTTTAAAAAATATTCTTACACATTTCCTCCTAGGCATAATTGGTTTAGATTGAATATGGGGCGGGTAGTTTGTGTTTTCTTCTTTTTAATGCTTCTTTTCATTATAAATGAAAATATATCTTGAAAGTAAGAAAAAGAAAAAAAAATAAATTTTTCATTGCAAAGCAATCTTTCTATCATGCAAATTCTGTTAAAAACAAAATAAAAATCTGGGTCTTCCATGTTTTTTTTTAAATTCATACTGCTTACTATAAGCTAAAGGGGATTTTAAAAAAATGTTTCTTTTGTACAAAGCTACCCTTTTACATCTTTTCTACTGATGGTTTAAGGATTTTTGTTACATTAAACAATAAAATTAAGTTTGCTGGATGCCCTTTCTTTTCCTTTGGTTAAAATAGTAGGAAGCTTGCCCTTCTTTTTGTTCCTTCTTTAGCAATAAAGTTGCAAAAATTCAGGCTTTATTCTAGTAAAAAGCTCTGAATTACACAAAAGCAATTCTGAGTAACATCTGAGAGTTTAGTCAGTTTGCTAAAGAGCATGACAACAGTAATTTTCCAGTCACATTCGTAATTCAGGAATTTAAAGTTCCCTAACAAAAGTTTTTGTTCATCTTTTTCTCCAGGTTCTTCCAAAAGCTCTCCTTCCAAGTGTTTCTAATGATGGTCAGGTTTCAGCATTATGTAAATATCTGTCTCCTAAAATCAATCAAAAGTTAGACAGCTGTTTTGTCCTAGTATGGTACTTGCATCAGAGTACCTTTATTTCAGGGGTGGGGGCTGGGGTGGGGGGGGTGGTTATGCAAAGATGACTTGATTGGTGTCTGATTGTCCTAAGGTTCTACTCAAACTTCTTACTTTATTGTAGAAGATATTTAAAGAAAAAGAAACCACTACTAAATTCAGCAATGTTGCGTTAATTTACCTCATTAAAAGACACTTTTCCCATTGGCCTTTGGAATTTCTAACCATCAACTACTATTAAAAAATCAGTCATTTTTTTGAAATTAATTACAAAAACATTATTTGGATGGCATCATTTACTGAATTTGACATTAGATGTAACTCAGGGTGAAATAATTAAACTTTACATGCTGTTGACATGAGCTAGTCACATGGGTACTTAAATTTCTTTAATACTTCTTAGAACAAAAGATGACAGTATTCAAACATTACTACAGATTTATTTAAGAGAGCCACTGTTTACCATTTCACAAATAAGTTTCACTTGAAAATAAGCTCCAAATGATTGAATTTACAGTTTTAAACTGCCTCTGTGTTATGTTTTGGTATTTAAATGTAAGCTGTCTAATAACTCTTGTTATGGCTTCTGGGACTAGAACTGTATTAAAAACAAGAAACAAAATCAGAACAAAAATCATCTGGAAGAGGGAATCTGAGTCTTTATCCTTTTTCACTCCTTGACCCCAAAGTAAGGCCACCTTATTTTTAATTTGCCTGAAGATTTCTTGCATTCTGAAGTCTTGTTTTAACATTAAAAAAGATCATCAAAAGATCATTATCTTCCAGTTTTGTTGACAAATGTAAGACATTTTTCCTGATATGATATTTTATATCATATTTTTATATATATGATATATATATATATTTCATATATAATTTGTGGTCTGAGAGTGACCTCATCTGTGACACTGCGTAAAGGAAATCCAGTGGCATGTATTTCTTCATCTATGTGGATGAGAGACGGTATGTATTGTGGTTGGTGATAAATTGCAGTGAGCATACTCAGAACCAATCAGAAAGTCAGCTGAAATATGAAATATGAAAGCCTTCATCCACTAAGTGCTTGTTTAGAAGTAATCTGCATTTGGGAGAAGCAAGGTTTCATCTCAATTATATAAATATATAAATATATAAATATATATAAATATATAAATAGCTACATAAAAGTTGGGTCCTCCTCTAAGCAGTTTGCATTGGTTCCCTAGATCCCAGTGAAGTGAGGAGAGGACAATGCTTCCTGCCTCTCATGCATGACGGTAGAAAGGGAATCCTCATTTGCTCCATCAAACACAGAGAGCTGAGAACTGTCACTTTTAGTTAATTCCTTCTAAATGTCTTTTGCTATGTCACATTGGAGATCTGTGGCAGAAGTGGCAAATTAAGCCCGTCTGAGGAACTCAAGGGAAAACTGGAAGTACTAAATACTGTTTGTAAAGAATGGAGGAAACTGAACAAATGAACATTGGTTCAAAAGAGATACGGCTAGGAAAAAACCTACGGATAAATTAGTTGACACGAATCTGACATTTATTTTCTTTTTGAGGATAGTATTTCTTTCCATATTATAATACGTGTATTATAGTTTATATCCAAAATACTCTCCTCATAAACTATAAAAAAAAGTCTTGATCTGACTCCCAAGTTCCTTTTCCAGTAATTTAAGGCAAAACTGAAATGCATGTTAAATATTCTCTTTTTCCCCTCTTCATCCTATTAAAAACTACCCTTTCTTCATAATATTTTTGTTTTTATTTTCTGCCTTCTACAGTTATGTTGGAAGAATACTTTGCTTATAGTTGAAATACTCCCCATAGTTCCATTTCAATACATTTTAATTTTCTAGTTGTCCTAAAAAAAGTGCTTCCACTTATTTTTATAGATGTCTCAATTTTCTTCCTTACCAGACTTAGCTAAGTAGTTATAAAATAAAGTACAGTTTTATGAAAAGATAGTGTAACAGAATTGAAAATGTTAGGCATTGAGATACTACAGTCTGCAGTAAACAATGATGGTAAATAACTACTTCAATCTCAATATAGCAGCAATTCAAGGAAGTGATATCTCTTAATTTTTTGTGTGACAAATCAGTTGCACATAATAAAAGCAACCACAATTCAACAGCTTTAGGGGTTACACTTTCATAAAATCACAACTGCTTATTTCCACAACCACTAGTAGGAATCAATTTTCATGTAATTTATATAGTCTATTTTCTTTCCAATTATAAATCTACAGGTAATATGATGTTCACTCTAAAATATTATAATAATAATAATAATAATAATAATAATAATAATAATAATAATAATAATAATAATAATAATAATAATAATAATAATCCATTATTTTCAATTCACTGGGGAGACTATTTTAAAAAAAGGTAAATATCTGGCTGTCTGCAACTCATGTTAGTTTTCTTAAGTACCACACCTGAAATTTTTAATCAGGAAAATAGATTTTTTTTTTTTTTTTCCTGACATGCTATTAATGTAATAGTAGTTAATTTTCTATTAGAGTTTAAATTGGAAATCTGTTTATACCTGTTTATCACTTGGTTCTAAGATCTTTTCTCTAGTTTAAGTCTAACCTTGCTAGGACATGTGTAGAAATCACAGGTAAGAATCAATTATAATGCTGTGAATGAAAAATTATTTTTCAATTTAATAGAAATAAATTTAGTATATAGATTTAGATGCATTTTCACAAGTTTATTACAGTAGCCTTTGTTACAGTGAAGTGAACATTAATGACCATGAACATTAATAGAATTGTTCCATTGTAATTCTGACATTGAAATATAAAGAATTTCAGTATGAATAAACACTTGATTATAGTCAAACTGCCTGATAGTACATTAGCAAATCTTACACATTTCCTTGTTCACATTGTCTTGATTTTCTTATGATTGCTCCTGATTAAAAGACAAAATTATTTAAAACCTACAAATATTTTCACTTTGCTGTCATTGTCTAGCAGTTGCAAAGCAGCTGATGCTCATGGGACAAACTCTCTGAAACATTGCTTTAGAAGGGAGATCTCATAATTTAGAAAGCTTTGTACACTGGTGGATCTGATTAAAGACTTTTTATGATGTTCATCTTCTCTTTTGGAGGAGATAATGGCCAGGTGTAGGTGAAGAAAAAAAAAAGTTTTTGTGTCATGTGTAAGGACAAATTATACAGTAATCTGAATATAAATACTTTTCAGATTACGTAGACAAGCCCTCTAATGTTTTGCTTATCAGGGATTGCTTAACTGCCCTTTAATGAATCTGAATCTACTCTGTCACCCTTCAGTTCACTTCAATCTTCTGTTCACTACCATGACACAGGACTGATGTTTATTCTCTGATTCTATGTACAGTCATTTAATCTTTAAACTCAAATAACTCTACTAATTTCCATAAGGTTCTTCTCACTTCCACCAATGTAAACAGAACAGCAGTTAGTCTTTTTCAAAATCCCTCTGAAATATTCTCTCCCGTCACTAGAGAATGAAGAAAATAATTTAACTTACTGATCACGTGTGTACTAGGTAATTAATACCTTTTTTGTAAAAAGCAGCTTTTTAATCACTAGACATAAGGATTAAAGGTTCTGCCAAAAACATTTCCTGCAGAAGTATACGCCAGAAAATGGCAATGAATTGAGAATGCAATTCAAATGTATGTACTATGATTGTACAAAAGGGATTTTGTGAAATTAGTTTTGTGGCCCTACTTTTAACAGGGGAAAAGAGGATGAAGAAGGGAGTGTTTCAAGTAAAGGGAAGATTTTCTAATTGTTTCCATGGACCAGCATTTAAGTCAATAAAAGTAAAAATGAAGGATCATAAAGAACCAAACACAAAACCAACCAAACAAAAAAAACCCCAACACCTGGCCATAACATTTTTATCAGCCTTTAAGGGGTTTAAAGAAAGATAAAGCCTTACTGCTACATGGTTCACTAAGCAGAAATATTTTGGACCTCTGTCTATGATTTAACTGGTCGAGTGTTGCACTGGGGAAGATCAGCATCAATTGTCAAATGTGAAGTCCGAGTGCCTTAAGTGGACTTGATATCTTTCCTGGCTCGGGGGTGCCAGGACACATCCAAGCTGGATCATTAGCTTTATCTTTGCATATGCAGACTTCTGCTATTGTGGCCCTTTCCTAGGAAGACCAGTCCTTTTCATGAACGGTCCCCTGGCACAGATCTTGAACTCTGTAGTGACCTGCAGCTCAGCTTCTCTCTTTAAAACACTGCTGTTGCTGAGTTATTGAATCATCTCTGGAAGCTGTGTATCCTTCCTTGGAAGACAAGGGAGCTATTGATTTGCAGAGTGGTTATGATTTCCATGGTCATTAAAATATTTGCAGGAGTGTGGATAATATGTATGATCAATACTATAATTCTTAATCTTCAGTAGGTGTTTTAGACATAATAAAAATATAAGGAGTTCCCTAGTAAAAATATTTTAGTAAGAAAAATCTGCTACAAAACCTAAAATTAAAACAGCAAGATGAAGCACATAGCAGTTATAAAAGCTAGGCTAGCTGGAACTTAAGTGACAAAGGAACAGCTTAAGTGTGTACGCTGATATGTATAGGAGTGTATGTATAAAGTTTTAGAAGAGTTAGAAGAGAATGCCACAGAATTAAACTTTGGGAAGTGTGCAAAGAGTCTTCTAGCAGTCAGTTTTGCTGGTACGCATGTTAATGTTCCCAGGAACACAATATTCAGAAACCATTTCCTATACCTGACACTTATTTCGAAGTCTGATCAGATTAACTATGAGCTAAAGTTTATGCTCTCAAGCAGCCTCAGGGCTTAGCTTCCAGCAATCCTTTATAGTTAGCACATTAGTCATCTTCAGCTGGAGATGAACTTGAAAAAATACCCAAAATATCTCCGAAATACCAGCCGGATGTGGAACTGCCACAGGTGCCACTTATGGGAAAAAATGTCACCATGTCTATTAATCAACATTTTATTTCAGCTGAATCGCTTTTGACAACTGTTTTTGAGGACAGTACCCAGACATGATATGAGAAACCCAGTAGCATCCCACTGCAGGTGTAGAGGTTACGTCATGTTATACCTGACCTCAGCCAGCCAAGTGCAACATTTTCATCCTTCACTTCCCTATCATAAATTCCAATTTTCTGCAAGCTGCTTTGAACTTCCTTTAAATCCCACTTCTTTAGACAGAGGTATTTTTTAGCCTTACCTTATCAGTACCACAATGTGTTTACTTGTCAGAAAGGAATAGCATAAAAATAAATTCTACTCATCTGTGACAGGCAAATATTTTAATTTTCATTAGTTTTGACAGGACTTAGTTTGCCATAGGTAATATACATTTGCAAGTACTATTTTATTAGCAAATCAAATCATGTTGCGCTGAATTACAATTTGTCACATATTATTAGTGTTATTTTGTATCTGACAGGACGTTGCTTCCACTTAAACATTCTACAAAGTTGATAAACTTATGGGAATTTTATGGATTTTTGATATATCTTCAGCTCCCAAAAGGTGAGGATTTTTTTGTTGTTGGTCAGCTGAACAGAGATTTGACACAAGATAGTATATTCTGTTGTCTGAAATCTTTGAATTTTTTTTTTTTGTATTTTTTTTTTCTTTTAAAAATCCATATTTTAGCAAGCTTTAATGCAATGTATAAAAATGCAACATGCAAAATTCACTAGTCACTACCTTCAGCAATTTGTTTCCTTTCAATAAAAGTTCTCAAGCTTTATTGCACTTTACTATAGTTTTGTGTAATGTATTTCATGCAGGTTGTGTTTTGAATGTTTCATAGAGTAACATGGTAGGATATCAATGTAACTGCTATCTTCTACATACAAAAAAATAAAGAAGTTAAGAAAGATGAATCAGATATGTTTTCAGGAAATGGTGAAAGCACATTGACCTCATGATTCCTTTTACAGCTGTTTCTCTTTGAAACAGAGGTAACATCCCATGAGACTTAGAAGAAATGGTTACTCTAACATTCATTATAGCATGCATAGGTCCCCCAGTCAGACAGACCAGGATTCCACAATATTAGATACTTCTCATTCTTACCTAACAAAAAACGAAAGAAAAACAAAAAAAGTTGAAAAGTTTGTACTAAAAAAATATGGACTAACATGTGACAAGACACAAAATAAAGGTAATCAGAAGACAGAGTACAAGCCCATGAGAAGATTATAACAATCAGTTTGAAAGGTGTGAGATGCAGTGATTTCTCCCTCTGGAATGGCCAGTTGTGAAGTAATTACTTTAATCACATTTTCTCACTTCAAATGTATGTATAAACTGTAAATTATTCAAATAATTTAAAGGTTTTCTAAACTATTGAAGATTTAATAGCCATTTAACAAAATATTTTACAAAGGTTCAATTGTTTACTGCTTTCGGAGGAGCTTTTTGTAGCAGTAATGAATATATATTGTTCAAAACAGGAACTCTGATTCCAAATCTATTTAATATTTTGTTGTAAGTAGTTGTAATCTAATTAACCTAATTAACTGCTTTTTAATATTTCCTATTGTTTCCTGTTGCTAAGGATTTAATATTAGTTTATAATATTTTTCCCAGAAACTATAAAATATATGTAAACTATATATATAATCTATAAAATTATATATATATAATATATACATGCATATAAAGAACATAAAGATTATACTCTCTCTTTTTCAGGAAAATGTAGTCACAGCCAAAACAAGTTCACCCCTCTTCATTTTTACAACAGAGCCCTTTACTTTCATTCTAAGGCATCTGCTGTTATGATAATATATTATGAATGTCTTCTTGACCCAACATCTAGTTGATCTCAACAACACTGTAATAGTTAAAAGAAACTGCAAAAGTTCTTTCAGGGTAAGATTTTAAGAAGGGTTTTAACAAATGGATATTGACCTAAATGTATGGCATAGTGATTCTGCATTAGACTGCGTGACTTGTAAAGATTCATTTAATAATTTCAGGATGACCTCTTGACCTCTTTTATATGCATCCTAGCATCAAAGGCTCTGCCCCCCCCCCCTTTTTTTTTTCTTTTTAGTTAGTGTGGTGACTTGACCTTTGCTGGCTGTTAACTGCCCACCAAACCACTCTCTCACTCCCACTCCTCAGCAGGAGGATCTCATGGATCAAGACAAAGGTGGTTTGATGAAGAAAACCAAAGGCCACATGGAGAAGTGTAGCAAAGCAAAAAGATTTCCCTGCCTCCCGCCATCAGGCCATGTCCAGCTACTTCCTACATAATAGCAATTCAGTACGTATAGTGGTGGCTTCGGAAGAGAAACACCTTTATATCAATTTCCCCTCTCTTGCCCTTTACCTGAGCTTTTATTTCTGAGCTTGACATCATGTGGTGTGGAACACCCTTTTGGTCAGTTTGGGCCAGCTTTCCCAACTGTGTATCTTCCCAGCCTCTCACCCACCCCAGCCTACTGGCCTTTGTTGGGGAGACAGCTTTGATGCTCTGTGAGTACAGTTCAGCAGCAGCCAAGGCACTGGTGTGTTATCAACACCATTCTAGCTACAAATACAAAACGCAGCACTAGAAGGGTTACGTTCCTCGGGTTTGGCTAGCTTGGAACCTAAACCCTAGCTTACACAAGCTTTCCCTGGTTTTCTGTGCCAAGAGCATTACATTATCTCACATCAATTATATACTGCATGTAGTTCTAAAATGTTTAGCTTCCTAGCATGAAAATTGCCATATGCCCACTATCATTACAAAAGAGAAAATGACATGTTCTAACAGTTTAAATACAAGGCAGGGAACCGGGTACTTGTGAGTTCTTGTACAAAATCCCGCTGTGGCTTTGGATAATGATAATTATTATTGTAGCTATTATTTAATGTTTCATATGCTACAGCTTGGAAATGTCAAGTGAGATTATAATCAATTCCAACCCCACATAAATTCTACAACCTTTTCCTAAATGGGTATCCCAAAAAAAAAATCTGAGTTATGAACAGATAATATAAAGGAAAGGCTGATATCCTTCAACTACAGACTGGAAGCAAAAGCTTTGAGTAATTAAGGAAAACAATCCTATGGAGCACAATCCATATGTTTTTTTAATCCTCAGGAATGGGTTTATATAGCAAGGCTATTAATTGGATTTATACTACATTTAAAAACAAATAAGATGACCTCGAAGAATTTGGACACTACTGTGAGATACAGCTTAGACTGGCAGTCTGCTATAGCCTTGCAACAAATCCTGAACAGTGCTTTATTCTCATCTTTCCCTGAATTAACCTCTACTTTGGTTAAAACCAAAACAAACAAAAAGCCCCACCCACAAAACAGAAAGAAACTAAACCTGAGATCATGAGATTAGTCTTACAGGTTGGTTCTGAAAAATAACTGGAAGACCTCAGAACTGTGAGAAACCCCTACATTACAATTTTTATTTGATGAATTTAATGCATAAACCATTCCTTTTTGATATGCCGTGCACGTAGTACAGCACTGTTGCGTATTGTGAAGGAGAGATATTATTTACCATAAATGTCACCTCTTTCCCAGTCAAAATTCTTTTCCATCTCTAAAGTAATTAGTTTTGTCATGACTATTCAAAATTCATTAACAGAAAATTCTGGCTGATTAAGCACGTCCAAGACCAAGACTCACAAACAGTGATTCCTCTGATTTACAGGGATTCCCAGAGTAAATGTTTATCTGATATTGAGCCAGAATTGCATACATCCTTTATATTATGTTATCAAAGATTGGTTTAGCTCTTGATCTCACAATTTCACTACCCTTATAAAAAAATTGAATAGAAGGCTCAAAATACCATTACTTACCTGTAGGGACTAAACTCTAAAAGCACTTTGCCATTGTTCAAAAACCAGCATTTCTGACAGCTTTTGTAGCTCCCTGTTGGTATGGAAAAGAAACTTGAAACTTTAACACAAAACCTGATTTTTTTAAAAAAGGCTCCCACTCCACACAATAAACCAGGAGCTTGAAGTCTCTGTTGACTGCTTTCTTTTTTCTCCATCTCCTGATTTTAAGTATTTTTTTGGCAAGCTTATGGAAAAATACATGTTGCAGTGCATTGCTCACATTTCGAAAACATCTGCAAATTAACCACTGTCAAAGTTAAAAGCATGTAAATGCAGTTTGCATTCAAAGAAAGGGGGGAAACAAATAAGGAAAAAACCCTACTGCAGTGGCAGCACAAAGGTTTAATGAAAGATTTGACTTTTCTTCTGAAAATTATTCCACTCCTTACATTGCTCTTTCAACAAATTATTTTCTAGATTTTTCCACAAAGGCATATGAGTGTGTGAAGATATAAACTTGAAAACTATTTTTATCATTGTGTGCACTGTGGGACTGTTTACTTTGCTGATTATGTGAAAACTCAGATGTTAATAGTCAAAAGTTGTTCTCGCAGACCAAGAGCATCAGGATTACTTAAAAATTATGGGGATGGTGTTTCTAAGTATCCTTAATAATGTTCTGTGATGCCTTAAGCCTAGGAAGAAATATCAATCAAATTCTATATGCACTGTTATTATGAATCACCTAATAATTTCATCATAAATATCTGTTAGTAACAGTCTTCTCAGTTGTGTGTTTATGAGGTTCCAGGCTGGTATTACAAATCATGAATTAATAATACCTGTTCTCCATTAAACAAAGGAGTTACATAAATTGCCTTTATTGTTGTGAATAACATCTAAGAGTGAGGATAGCTATACAGTGAAAGCCACACTGAACAGAAAGCTCTTAAAATGACAGAGGCACACCGGTATTGCAGCAATGAATGCACACTGGGATTTGGGCTAAAATTCTGAAAGTTAGAGAACACAGGTGGAAAATAACATTTTGAAAGTGTTCTACTCCCATCAGACCTGTAAAGTTAAAGAAGGTTCAGGAAGCTTTTATACTTTTGGATAAGCAAAATGTTTAAGACAGTTTCCCATGACAGTTTTGCTCACAGCTACAAGAACGTGAAAAAGAAGCCATTCGCATGGTAGCAGCTGAGGTAACTACTAGGAATATAAAACATTTGTCTTTTTATGCCTTCCAGCTTCTTTCTAGACTGAAACACAACTTCTATAGTACCTTTTTCTTCACTGTTAGTGTTTTGTTTGTGTTTCTTTTTTCTTTCTTTTTTTTTTTTTTTTTTAATAAGCTCTCAAGACTTGGTCCTTATCAAATTTCATTAAAGTGATAAACCGTTATGTAAGAGTAACATGTAAATAACTGGAAGATGATGTAAGTCAGGGTATTTTATACAGAATATGTCATTAGACAGCTAGAAAGGATTCAAGCCCTCTTAAAGCAAATTACTGAGGATCAAACCTTTGATAACAGAAATATGCACAGTTCTATTGCTTTCAACAAGTTAATTACAATAGGGAAAATGGCCTTTCATATTAGTCTTTTGTAGACTTGAAGAACGTCTTGTTTCCTGAATAATGTCAATGTCAGAGCTCTGGAAGTGGGTCAGAAAGATGTTGCTCCATAGTCCAACCAGATGTGTCTTTCTGTTCTGAACTTAATTTTGGGCAGTGTATAAAAGCAAATAATAGAATTGATTACAAAGCTCCATAATGAATATTCATTGAGCATTGTTTGATTGCAGCCCCTGGCAGGAAGATCTAAAAATAGTTCAGAGGCCTTCAGAGAATATATTTTCGTTCATTTCCATTCGTCTCCTTTGACATCCTTTACTAGTTTAGCTGCTGTTTCAAAGACTCAGAAAATTAGTGGCACTTAGATATAGAACCTCACACAAAATCTGTTGTGAGCTACTAGTGTGGCTTCAGGTGAACAGCTTCTAAAAATGGGGCTTTTTATGCTTTAGTTCATGTTATGAAGCAATACAATGCAAGCTGAAGACCAATATTCAAAGTGGCATTCAGTACTATTATAGCAAAATTATAAAAGGTTATTATAGTTGTATTGAATAAATATATTACATGACTGTTTCTAATTTTTACACTTAATTGTGACACAGTTCTAGGTTAAAAAACAGTGCATGTTTTCTTTTCTTGGCTTTCCAGAAGTCCACTTTGGGACACCTACAATGGGATAATTAATTTCAACATTAAGACTGTAAAATTGATGTTTCCACATGTGCAGGTGAGCTACCTGTTTAAGCTCCCATTACAGTCAGCAGGTATCTATTTAGGCAGTCAATGTGGCTTAGGCTTACTCAGCTGTCTCTAGAACAAGTGAAGGTTATTCTCCACAGTAAACTGAACTAATAGCATGAACTGTTATTTAGAGGTGGAGAGCATTTATAAACCTACTACATCTCGTGCTTTCTTATCTTTGGAAAGATTTGTGATCAAAGCCGGAACATCTTAACGTTCTCAAATTAACGTTCCCATTTGCAAGGGCAGTACTCAGCATAATGTAAAAATGGTGAAGATTGACACAGAAAGTGATATTTGTGATTTTTTCACGTATCAGAATAGATTAATCTGTCTTGTGGAAAACGGAATCAGTCTGAAGACTGCCTGTACTAGTACACAGCCCTCTGTAGGGCCAGGAGTTTGCTGGAGTGTGTCCTGGTCATCTTCATTTGGAACTGGCAAGCAATAAGACATAAACACAATATAACAAATTCCATCATTTCCCAGGAAACTGAGAACTTCATGCCAGTGCTGATTTTTGTCCCATTATAGATTTACTTCTCAGGAAGTAATCAGGGGGAACAGTTCCTCTGTTATTGCATTCCTACTTGGGGGTCTAAAGCATGCTGTTCTCTGTGATCTGTTATGATTATTAAATTTCTGTTGGATGATCAGTAATTTTGTAAAAATTAGTATTTTTCACTGAAGAGACTTCTTTATATTGTTTGTCTAGTTAATTTTAAACATTCACAACCATATTGTTAAAGAATGAGCTTCCATGCATAATGTGTAGCATCAGACTTTATTAGCCCTACAGTCCATTGTATCCAAGAGGGACCTGATTTTGTGTTATCTTACTGTTGTTGGAGTCCTGATACCTGTTTAGCATAAATGTAAGAAAACCCTGACCAGACCTGGAAATCTGTCAAACTCATTTTCAAAAATAATTTACATCTAAACAAGGAAAAATAAAACCAGGTGAAGAAATCATCTAAGCATCTAAGACCAAAAGATATACATTGAAATCAGTTTATTCCTCAGCTAGAACACTGCAGATGTTTAATAATTTTTATAATCTTAAAGAAAACCAGTGCATCTTATTATTAAACAGGGTATATATAAAAAAATATTTTTCTCCCATTGTCTCAAGACTATGTAGTAAGCTGCTAACAGTATACAACTATTTGTTACTTTGCTGTCTACATCCTTACCTATATTTTGCAGGAAAAGGCAAGAAAAATAAAGTCTTTACTTTTAACTTATATTTTATACTGAGTGACTAACAGTTTTCTTGTGATCTGAAGGTGTTCTAGTGCTAGTACATATCCCATGTGCTTTCTATTTCAGCAGCTTAATTTGTGACCCAGCATCACAGAAAGGTTACTGACCCTGTCTTGTTTTTATCTGAATTGAGAGGGGTCGAGTCTGATTAATATATGCAGTTTCATAATAAGTAACTGTTTTATTGGAAGATTAGTAATTCACACTCAAGAGAGTTGTCAAGATTAGGCAAAACATTTCCATTTAGATAAAAGATTAAACCGGTTGAGGCTGCACCGATGTGTTCTAATGAGAGCTACTGCTGGGGCATTCTCTTAAACACAAAATATTGTGATTTAAAAGACCTACACCATACAGATTCATGTTTTTAGTAACATGAGTCTACTGTGTATGGCAATGCTAATTAGGTGTGCTATAATGTAATTGTCATTGCTCTAAATAGTGAGAATCTTTTGCATGTTCAGGAAAAAAAAATGTAGAGTTTTCAGCTAGTACAAGTGCAAATTAACTTTTAATACTTAATTATTAATACTTCAGATTAACAATAGCACCACTTATAATTGTTGAATTTCTTATAATTCCTTGGCTATACCATCATTGATTTTCACTAACTTTTTATCATTCTGAAATAAAAATAGTGCAACTTAAATCATCCTGATGTTTGCATTTTTCTTTGAAATGATATTTTCTCACAATTTGTTCAAAAATAGATCACCTAGAAAATACTTATACTGGCAGCTAAGTGTAGATAATCAAGAGTTGTCTGTGCCATCAGCTTTTAATTGCAGCCCTTGAAGTTTTGACATCTGGGTATAAAATCATAAGATTTTCCTAAAAACCTTGTCCTTTTACTTTTTTTTTTTTTTTTAATCAGCTTATACAAAGTATTTTCCAAGTTTCCCATTTCCCAAGGTCCATCATATTGCCAGAAATTTTCAATTCCTGAAATACTTTTAAGTGTTACTGTATGGAAAAGCACAGGAAAACCCCACAGCTATTGTTTAAAATAGAATCTTAAAGAAGTAGACTTGCTTGATCTTCATCCAGGACCAGGATTAATATGTTGATTTTGAGGCTATGAATTATGATGTAAATAAACAGTTACTCAACTGACTTTATTAGCAAGAAAGAACTTTATCTAAATTAATATTTTGTGCTGTTTTTCCTGCTATAGAAAGTCTAATTGGGAAATAAAGAAATTAATTATCCCATTGCAAGTGATTTTATAGACATAACTAGTTGATTGCCCTAGAATGAATCAGCCCACCTATTCAGGAATACAGATTGTAATATTATTCTTTGGTTTGCTTGAATAACTTTCTTGTCTTTTAAAGGTTTACAACACTTTTCATTTAAAATTTTACTGAAGAGACTAGGATCAGTAACACAAATTTTATGATGATTTAAAAAAAAACAGAAGGGGTTTCATGGAAAAAGGTGTTAGTACTTATATACTTGTTTCAAGTGAAAATCTATAGAAATATACACATTGTAATGCGCATATACAAAGTTGTTCTGGTTTTTGTTTTGTTTTGTTTTGATTTGATTTGTAAAGAAGTGTCTTACAAATGTGGAAACCTTTGTAGCCAAGATGCTACCTGTTCTGTTAGCAGATCTTATTTCTCCCACCTTTATTTCCTCACAATTTATATTTCAGACACCTATACAAACTGGTTTTTAATGTTTAATATGATCATTATGTCAAATAAATTATTTTGGCATATGCTTGAGTGGTAGATAAAAATATATTTTGGAATCTTTGTTACAGTGCCTTGGTCTGAATGTTTTTTTCTCAAAACAGATTTTGTCACCTAGGTTTTCACAGTAAAGCTATACACATTCTGCTAGGGCATTATTTTTCATAGAGAAAAATATATACCAAATATGTATTCTCATCTCAGAGGCATGAGGATTGTTGGACTTTCTGTCTGTGGCCATTATTACCTGTAAGTGAAGCAGTGAATGAATTAAACAAATGAGCATTTGGAACAGCCAAAACTAATTGTATCCTGGGAAACTGACTGGGGAAATGCATACTATTAAAAGTTAAAAGATTAATAGCCTTACCATGTTCAATAATCATTGAAAGTGGTTACCTAATGACTCTAGGGTTTGTCTAAAGACTCTAAGGAAGTTATTGTCTTTTTAAATTGTGTACACTTTGTTGAAGAAGTAGAAAGTAAGAAGGAGTAGTAAGAGAACACAGAGACAGAAAACAATACAGGGACGAAGTGGAAAGATGGTTTAATAATTAGATTGTACATTAATAATTAGGGCTTTAATTTAAAGCAATAAGATGCACCTTGCACCTGCATCTTCTATGAGCTCTGGGACAAATTATTCAGTGTAGTACTCATCTCAACAAATGTTATCTGTAGTCCTCCAGACTTTTCATAATCAATAGGGGGAAAGAGGTCCTGATCTTATCAGAACATTTGAGCAGATGCTTAAGTTCCCCAGAAGTATCCATTTAACCTTAAAGAACCCCCTCGTGATTATTGATGGTTAGATAAAGCAGCTTGGTGTCTCTCCTAGCAAGCAGTTACAGTACCAGATAAAGCAGATAAAAACACAGGTTAGGATTGTAGGTAACCCGAGTTCAGATAGCTGAAAAAATACAGCGATATATGCACTTAGGGTTAAGACTTGGAGCACACCAGACTTCAGGCTGCACAGGCTGAGCAGTTAATATAGTTAATGCTACTAAAAGCCCTGACTATGAAAAGAGAATATCCAGTACTTTCCTATCTCATGGCAGAGAGGAATAGAATCTGTAACCACACGGTAGTAGCCAGTAGTTGTGACATAAGTCCTGTTTAAGGCTGATAGAGTAAGAACCTGATTTTATCTATAAAAGGGGGAAAGAAACTGTAAATGTGAGGACTGGAAAAAAAGAGCAGAATTATCAGTAAGTAAATGTACTGAAAAACAAGTACATCTCATCAGTACAAACAGGTAATTATATAATTTATATTAAAAGAAAAATAAAGGTTGCAATTTTAACTACTTTTTTTCAAGGAGATGTCTATAAAGCCATGTATAACTTTGGGCTGGCATGAGCTGCCTAAAGAACAAAATGTCTGACCTGTGAAACTTCTACCATTTACAAATTACTGTAATCTGATTCAAAAAATGAAAAATCAAAAAGTATTGGGTTTTATTTAGTGGAACTGAAACACCACAAGACTGCACTGAGTTTCCAAATTTCCCCAGATACCCCTTAATGAATTGCTTTCTTACTAGGTTTCTGCAAACCCACAAGTTAGCATAGTGAGCAATGTGATTCAGCAAGGCACCAAGCAGTTCCTAGAGACGCTACCAGAATTTAGCTACTCCCAGGAAAACTTCTCTTTCTGGCTTTTTGGGTATGTCAATAATCCAATGAACCTGGCAATCAGGCAGACCAGCTACATGGGAAGCAAGTTGCTCTAGCCATCTGGAAAGCTTGGGAGATGCTTAGTCAACTCTCCAGACCAGGAGTCAACGGAGCCAGCTGCTTAAGGCAACCTTAAAGTTGGCAGAGCACCCTGTGAAATGCTTTTAGCTAAATACCTGATGGCCCTGCAACCGGGCCAGGCCCAGGCCCTGGTAGCCTGGGTGTACCACTGTCTGCCTGCCCCAGATCTCTGCCTGATGGGTGGGTAAGAGGGGCTGCTTTTCTCACCAACTTTGCAGGGTTTTTTGCTGGTTCACAGGAGAAACAGCTGTGGTGACTGCAGGGTTTGAAAAAGACAGCTCAGCAGTTAGAAAGCAGCAGAAATTTGTAAAATGAGTTGTGGGAGCCTGGGAGAATCATTTGGAAGACTTAGGAAGCTGAATGATTTGGTTTCTTGGTTTTAAATATGAAGTATTGATATGATTTAATAAAGAACTGAAATGTTGGATATTTCTGGATCAGCATTTTCTGTCAATTTTTTTAACCAGCTCCAGTCTCATGGCCTACTAAAATCAGTTAAACACTTTTGCTGGTTCCATATAACTGGAAAACAGAATAGTTCATATTCAATATTATTATGCATTTTATTTTATACTTTCCATTTGCATATTCTATTTGGCCTTGCAAGAAAAAAAAAAAAAAACAACCAAAAAAGACAAACACCATTTAATTTGTAGCTTTAGTAGCCAGCTGAGAAATAGCCAGCTGTTAGACTGTCAGCATCCATTCTCTTGACCTTTTAGTTCTCAACCCACATCTCTTTCCTTGACTCTAGAGATTTCTAGGCCTGGAAGGGAGGGTTTTTTTCTTTCAATTGTAAAATATCACTCTCCAGCTTTGGGGTTAAATTGAAATCTACTTGTCTGATTTAACACTTTAAAATGTTATTGGTTCTTGTACTATTATTGACTACAGTATTTGCAGTACTCTTGGGGGTGGGAAATAGCTGCTCAACAATGGAACTGGGATTGATTTTCATTCATTAACTTTGAGAAAGGACATAAACATCCTGAACTATGTATTCATTCAAAATTTATCATTCTTTCTTATGTTTTAATCATGCTTTACAAACTGATTTTATTGTTCCTTTCAAGAAAGTCAATAATAAGTTAAAGAATTAGAACTTTATTGGGAAAAATAATCCAATGAAATTGCTTTTGAACAGATTATTCAACCCTCATTCTTCCATGTGTGTATATATATATACACACACTTATATGTATATGGAAGAATTAAAATACATCCAGCTTCATCATTCCTATCTTTTTAATTGATGTGAACTGTAACTTAGAATAGTTTTACATACACATATTCAGATGTATGATTTCAATTCTGAATTTGTCTTATAAAATATTTCACAAATCCTGATATGGGTAATTCACACATTTGGTTTTCTTATAAAATGAGAAGCTGGAGGAATGTGTAGTGAAATACATAGTATAATGCATATTTATACTACAAAATATTTTATTGTTTGCCAACAGATTTTGGAATGCAAAGAAAATTGTCAGAATTCCCCAGATTTTTGTTTTTACATCTGTAGTATGACTAACATCAATAAAAAAACCCTACCAAATAAAACAAATGTCAAGTAATGAAGTACTTATGGGGGAATGGAGTTCAACAGAATGAAAATCTACTAAAGGCTTTATCTTCTCACATCTTATGGCTGCCTTAACCCTTAGGATCTTCAGCACCCTATTAAGTCTTTGTCTTACAGACCACAAATTAACTCCTGGATAGAAATTTGCTCTTCAGGGAATCAATGTTTTGCAAAAAAAAAGGGGAAAAAACCTTTCTTTTTCATTGCAAGAATCAAATTTATTAATTGGTGAGAAATCTGAGAAAACAGGCTTAAAAGAATCAGATCAATCCACACACACTGTGGATTTTGATGAAAGACACTGGAGGTAGAGACATAGTTTTCTTGCATTGCAGATATTTAATATTAAATAAAATAAAGTGGACTATTCTTGCCTTTCAGCAGAATCCATATAAAGACAGAAGTTTGAAAATTTTTTAATACATATAGAATTAGTTTTAGAAAACAGAAAATTAAAAAATTCTAGGGCACATCTATGGATACTGAGCAAAAAGACAGAAAGTTCATGCTGTTTCTTCTATGTTTCCATACATACATAAGTGCCTTTTCAAATACAGCTCACATATTGTGTTTGGGTTTTTTTTTAAAAAAAAGAGTTATGTACTGTACACAGAATCATACAACAATGTGCAATGAGATCGCTGTTAAATAACTCTAGATTTCAACTGTATTTTGTTGTCTTATCACATAGGACGAATAATCTTCTTGTGAAAGTAATGGATTCAGAAATCCAGAAGTCCTTTCTACAGGATGCTATGAAAGTCACAGATACAAATTGCCTCTAAAAGGTGATTAGACAAAATCTTTGGTGAAAACTGAACCCAACTGTTCTTATGCAATCCAGCTATGAAAGCTTCTAAGATTAAAGTTGCCAAAAGTTGGGAGAGAGAGGGAAATGATGACAGCAGAGTACTGAAGATTTGTTCTATTATTTTTAGCTTCCTGTTTAGTAGTACAGCTTAATGATATAAACAAAAGAGCTTCAGGATTCTTTTACTTGGAAGCTATGCTTTTTACACTCTAGCAGCAAAAGTATACCGAGAAATGTACAGCCTGGAGGAACTAACTCCCTTTACTTGATGGTAGTGAGGCATTTGAAGAAGTATCAATAACCTGTCTGAGTTTTTTGTGGTTTGGTTTTTCAATATTTCTTATCTGCGCCGAGTTTGTGGCTCATTTGGCAAGGACAAGAGGTAGAGATTGCCTGACCTAAGCTGTGCTCAAGCATCAGCATTGTCTTGACAACTCTGCAGAAGATGTTACAGCACACAAAAGCTTTGAAATATATTGGCATCTGAAGAGAAAAGGCACTATGACCTGTTGGCAGATGATGACTCCTAACCCATTCTACTAAACCGTGTAACTTGACAACTGATGAAGGCTTCCGCTGTTTTTTTTATGAAAGATGTTACTGTTGTTTCTTTTGCTTTCAGAATTCATCCATTACTCTTCTCTGAAGAAACATAAAGCCTGTTGTGTACTTCTGTGTATTCTATCTTCTTCTATACATATCTTTACAGAAAGTCTATGCATGTATCAAGAAATAAATGACAAATAAATATGAATGAAGAAACTGAAATAAAATGATTTAAAATTTTTCAGGTAATATTCTTCAAAGGAAACTTTGAGATTTCAGGAAATTAATAGTAAAGAGCTCTTTTCACAGTCTTTTCAGTATTTGAAGCTTTCTTTTAAAGAAATTCAGGATATTGCATGCAAGTCACTTTAGAACTTTAGGAAATACTAACTCATTGAGTTTCCAGACTCTGTCTGTTCATGCAGCAGACTTGCCTTATTTCTACACTTCTTCAGAAATTTGCTGTTAGTTTTCCTGAAGTGATCTCAGTGTTCTGACTGTTATTTTATGCAGTAGTGGGGCATGAAATACTTTACATCTGGGAGAGAATTTCCCAGTGACTAAAAACAAAGTGCAAATGGAAGCAAAATGTTACCCCAATAGACATTTTTAATATGTCCTTTATGGTTATATGTTGTGTGATTCATTCTGTTGAATAAATTTTATTCCAGCATAAGGCTTTGAATGGTAGAATGGAAATTTCTGTGATAGAAAAGAGGTAATGATGAGTACAGTCAGTGCCATACTCCCTTACCTACTCATTTCAAAAAATCTATAGTCTCAGCTGTAAATGTGCAAGACAAGACAAGAAAGTCATGTTATATGTCTTAAATCTGGATAGACTTCTGAAAAAAAATGAATTAATCAGTTCTCCATTTTTTGTAGGTTTTTATATTATTCAAATAATTTTCTATCTGCAGGTTGAAATTGCTGCATTACAGAGCTCCAGTTGAGTAACAGTACTGCAATTGCATAGTTTATATCTTCATATTTAAAGAAACTGCAGTACACTATCACAGCCTGCTTATCTGCTGTATTAACAGTTGTAGGCATTGTATCAATTTACACATATAAGAGTACTTGTTACATCAATCAGATAATAATAAAAAATAAAATAATATTCCAGACCAGTGAAAGGAAAGCCACAAATAACCTACAGTTCTGAATACTATATTAGTTTCTTCAGAGCTATGATTCATGAAGCTGACAAAGACTCCTGTCTTCTTTTATGTTGTTTTTATTATTCTGGCCTTCCTAGACTTTTGGATAAGCTTTCTGTCAAGTGTAAAAATGTAAGAAAAAAGTATTGGGATTCAAACAGTACTCGTGTTGTTGTGTTGCTTTGTTTTGTTTTGTTCTTCTGGAACAAATAATAAAGATCCTGGGTGGATTTAAGTAGGTAGTTGAAAACTTTCCATAGAAAACATTATTTACTAGAATACATTGAATTATCAAAATGTAAAATTTCATGGGAGCTTCTTAATCAGAGAGGCTTTGCCTTTAGGATATAATTTTCCCTTAAAATAACTAATGTGGATCAGCTGTAATATTTGTGACACAGGGTCAAGAATCTATTTTAACACTCAAGCTACTGTTTCATACCCTACCCCATCGCCTTCACCATACCAACAATTCTGGCATAGGGTCTCACTCATTTCCTCCTGCTTCTTACAGTGTCTGTCAATAATGAAATATTCTTCACAGTAGAGACATTAATTTGATCTCTCCAAAGCTGTGTATGAGACTTTGATTTACTTACTGCAATTTCTTTCCAACATGAACAGTAAAAGTTCTGAACCTTTGAAAATTTTGCAGTTAGTTAATTAACACTCTAATGTAACCAGATGTAATTTTTTAAACAGTCTTAATTTTCTCTCTCTGTTTTCAGTGTTATGTAGCTCTTTCAAAAATTCACAATTAAGTCCTGAGGCTCTCAAAACAAGTTTGGACATTAAGGAAACCAAAATATCCTCCTTTAACCTCAACTGCTTCAATTTAAAAATATGTTGATCTGAAATTTTTTTATAAACTTCGTTTTTAATAGAGCAAACCTAACAAAAGTATTTGCTGTTTATGTCCTTAAGGCTTCAGAATGGTTTACTGTGGTAGGGTTTTGGGGTTTTTTTGGTTCTTTTTTTTTTTTCCAGATATAACATGCAATAACATTGCTTTTCCTTTTCATGTTAAAAGAGATTTTTCTTTTGACACGGAGCCATTGTGTAAAGTGACAGAATCACAGAGTTACAAAATGGTGAGGCTGAAAGATCTGGAAGATATCTGATGCAACTCCCCTGCTGAAGCAGGGCCATTTAAAGCTGGTTGCCCAGGAGTGTGTCCAGATGGCTTTTAAATATCTCAAAGGAGGGAAACTCCACAACCACTCTGGACAACCTGTGCCAATGCTCCATCATCCTCAGAGTAAAGAAGTGTTTCTTGACATTCAGAGGGAACATCCTGTGTTTCATTTTGTGCCCATTGCCTCTGGTCCTGTCACTGGACACCACTGAAAAGAACCTGACTCACTTTCTTTGCACCCTTCCTTCAGGTATATTTATTGATAAGACATCCCTTAAGCCTTCTCTTCCCCAGGCTAAACAGTCCTGTCTCTCTCAGACTTACATCATATGAGATGTTCCAGTCCCTTAATCATCCTAGTGACCATTTGCTGAACTCTCTCCTGTAGTCTGTGTCTCTCTAGTGCTGAGGAGTCCCAAACTGGACACAATCCTCCAGAAGTAGCCTCACCGGTGCTGAGGAGAGGGGAAGGATCATATCCCTCAAACCAATGGCAAAGCTGCCTAATGCAGCCCAGGATACCATTAACCTTCTTGGCCACAAGGAAATTTTGCTGGCTCATGTTCAACTTGGTGTCCACAAGGACCCCTAGGTCCTTTTCTGTCAAGCTACTTCCCATCCAGTTGGCCCCCAACATACATTGGTGCACAAGGTTGTTCCTCCTTAGGTACCAGACTTTTGCACTTTGCCTTCCTTAAGCTTTACATAGTCCAGGTTTAGGGGAGATTATACAAGTTGCAGATCAAGGAGCTTGTTCTATATGCTCCAAATAACAAACATACATGAAACAGTAGTACCAGTTGGGAAACTGATCATACATTGTGTCTATGCACATAAAAACTGGTTAGATAGATAGGGAAAACCAGACACAAGGAGCCTAAAAGAAGTGTTCACCAAAAAGAAATGACTCTGGAAAGAAGGGGATAATGTAAAAAGTTGGTTTTATTTCCCTATCTTTTCTGTATTGTTCAAAGCAAAAGATGACAATTTCATAAAGCAGGAGATTTGCTAAAAAAGAACAACCAATTTAATTCAAATGTATTGTTATGATCATTGATGACAGTAATCCCATGTGACCTATCAAATGTGGGTTTTGCATTCTTCTAATGAAGATCACTGGAGATAGTTTAATGGTGTTGTAATTCTCGTTGACATTTTTGGTTTCTTGGGCTTCAGGTGACCATGGCTGCAAGCCTCTCAGAAGGCCGTTATTGTAGCGCTATGTCAGAGTTGGCAACATTTGTCTCTGGCAGACATACAACGTAGTAGGTGCTGTCAATCTTCATAAGGGAGCTCTAGAAAAATAAAATTATCAGCACAATTGCATAAAGAACTCTTACTTCCAGATAAGAACATAAAATCACAGAATCATTCAGGTTGGAAAAGACCCTTAAGATCATCAAGTCCAACTATAAACCTAACACTGTCAACTCCACCTCTAAATCATGTCTCTAAGCACCATGTCTACAGGTCTTTTAAATACCTCCAGGGATGATGACTCCACCGCTTTCCTGGGCAGCCTGTTCCAATGCTTGACAACCTTTTTGTTGAAGAAATTTTGCTAATATCAAAGCTAAATCTCCCCTGGAAGAACTTAAAGCTGTTTCCTCTTGTCCTAGAAGAATTCTTCTAGCTGTACCAATTTACATACAGAGAACAGAAAATATGTTCTTTGTAGCAATGCAGTATAACTTGGGGACCTCTTATCAGAATGTCTGCTCTCCAAAAACACAATCTAACTGATCATCATGACATAACAGCTGCTGTCATTCTGCATTTCTCTTTTTTCAGTAAATTAATGTAATCTGGCAGGCTAACAGGCTGGTCTATTTTCCTATGTTCTGTATTTGGAAGGACCGCAGCTAACTATTTTAAAATCTTCCTCGTAGATGTGTCACATACAAAACCCAACTTTTATACTCAACAAATGGTATATCTGTTTTTCAGTTATCATACATCTGTCAATCTTAGTGTTTAGTTCTGGCATATATAGCACACTAGCTGTGGATTTCAAAACCTGTATTATTATCATACCTAATCTTAACATTTAAAACCCAGTTGTTTCCAGTTTGTTTTGATCGTTCTTCATATAACACAAATGAAAATGGTTGTAATATACAAATACATTATCTCTAATCTTCCTTCCCTCAGTCATTTGCTCCACTCTTCATAAGAAACACTAAAAACCTTTTCTGCATTCATTTAAATGTGTAATCTCATCACCAGCTAAACTATGTGGTTCATAATGACTGGCTGAATTTTTGTTTTCCAGGTTTACAATTCATTCTTTATACATAAGTATCTGAAAATTGTCTCAAGGAGTTGATTAGAAGTAAATGATCATAGTAAAATACTTGAGATACTGGAAACTGTTTCTGTATAAAACCATATACTTCTGAGATAATCATTTTACACTTAATTGATCTATCTTCATAGTATAGTTAGGAGGTACATGTCAGAATAAAGTGACTGCTTTTAAAACATGCTATGTTGATAGTCCCAGAGAATAAAATCTTCCACATCAATAACAGGAATCTTAAAATTTTCCACACTCCTCTGTCAAGACTATAATCACTGCATTTTTCAGAACCTGCCAGTAAAGATGCCAATTGTACTGCTATATTGCAACAGGCAATCAGGCAGGAGGAATCTCATGCTGTAATTTGAGAGTAATAAGCAGAAGACATGTTTTGAAGTTCAAGGATAAAATATTTCCATCTGAATTGGTCATACGGCAGAAACCTCACCTCAGCTACATATATCCAGAGACTTTTTCTTCTAGCAGAGTAAACTCATCCATGGAATGTGAAATTCAATAGCTTTCCTTACAGTATTCATTACAATTCATTACAACAAAGCATGTGCCACCTGGATGGTTGCACAGGTGTATGCTGTAGTAGGATATGCAGACCATGCAACTGTTACAGACTACACCTTTGGATTAGTGCTCAAATAAATCCAGTCATGCTTTCTGACTGTACTTTAACTTCCATAATTCCATTACAGGGACACTTCCCACAAGATGTATTAACTGCAGAAATACTGCAATGTGTGTGTTTACTTTTCTATTTTTACTAGGTGTGCTTCTGAAGTTCTATTTACAGCAGACTTTAGAGGGAATCTTGAGTGCATCTCACTGACACTGAGGAAGATACTATAATGAAAAGATTTAAGGGAAAGGGCAACAAGGTTTAAATATCTGTATCTGTGCAGATGCTTATATAAATCACAGGTCCCCAGAGTCATCTTGTTTAACTCAAAAAACTGGCTGCACCATACCTTTCCTGTTCTAGCTTCTTTTGCTAGAAGACCCAGG
>JAVJGJ010000037.1:22663997-22688618 GCA_035590215.1 Microhierax caerulescens | reverse complement strand
TTTTTATTTTATTTTATCTGTTTGTTTGTGTTTTTTTTAATTTGTTTCATCTTCATTTGCCTTATAACAGCTATTGTTATTAGCCCCTGTGGCATAGTCTTGCCCCTGGTACTACTAAGTTTATGTACAACTCAGCACTTCTTTTTGCCATGACCCTTATGGTTTTCTTTTAATTTTCCTTTGAGATATTTTGATCAACCTTTATATTTATACCTACTTTAACTTGGAAGTTTTATTAGCCAAATCCTACTTTTTGTGGCAAAGGAAACAATTAAAATATTGCATGAGAACTTACACGCTTGCATTAGTAAATTCCTTCCAGCACAGTATCACTCACATTTCTGAAAACACACCCATTTCACCATCTTTTTTTCAGTCTCTCATCCAGTTTATGGTAATCATCTTGTGCTATTATTGATTAAAAAGTAACATAGTGTGAATGTAAAATATTTCTGAAAAATACACAAACCAACTAACTGATGTATCTATAAGAAAGGTGTATCAATTCTATCTGTAAGCAAGTTTTTGCTCTTCAATAAAATTAATGTGTTCCTTAGTATGTCTCAATGGCTTATAACATCCTGACTTAACAATAATACAAAATAATATCAAACCTTTTGTCTGGCCTTTTGATGACTTTACTAACTTTATGAAGACAGCTTT
Source organism: Microhierax caerulescens (assembly GCA_035590215.1). Classification (NCBI taxonomy): domain Eukaryota; kingdom Metazoa; phylum Chordata; class Aves; order Falconiformes; family Falconidae; genus Microhierax; species Microhierax caerulescens. The sequence goes on along the minus strand of JAVJGJ010000037.1, from coordinate 22,687,955 downwards.
TTACTTGCTGAATCACTTCCAAAGGTAAGTCTTTTTTGTATTTCATACTTTCCTGAGGTTTTTTCCCCCCCTCTTCTAGTTTTTTTTTTTTTTAAGATCATGACCATAATGAAGTCTCTATTGACTGTTCTGGGTTACCTTTTCTCAAGAGAGGAACCATGGCATTTTTACAATATAAATTGCTAACTTCATATATGTAAGGGATTTCTAGCAACTGTAATTTTCTGATAACTAGGACTTTTTTTTTTTTTAAATTCAGTAGCTAGCCATTTTTCAGACAGAACCTTATAGCTTCAGACACTCATGAGCAATAAAAACATTCCTCTTATAGCACGATATACACAATTTTTTCAAAGAATTCAAAATATTCCACTGAACCAACATGCAATGGGAATTATGCTCCTTAAAGGACAGTGCACCCCAAAAAACCTTCAGAATGACAACAATTTAAAAAAAAAAAAAAAGTATGTATTTTTCTTAGTTTAGTTTATAATAATTATAGGGTTTGTTTCTCAGATATTCTTTTAAAGTATTTTGGGCTGGAATTTATGAGCAGTTATGAACATTCCAAGTAGTATCATTAGGTTGCTTTTCTACTTAGGACAAAGAAATAAGCAATTCTGAGTTACAATTCTTGTATTTTAGGTTTATAAAACACTTCTTCCCATTAACTAAGAAAGACTTTGTTGCTTAATTTGATTTTTGAGATATAAGTTTTCGGGTAAATCACCTTTTTCTTCCATTTAATAATTTTTCACAGAAAGGAAAACTAGTGTGTTAACTGTTACTTTATGTGTTTATTCCCATTTGTTTGTTGTGGTTTTTAAAGTAAGTCTGACATTACTTAGCCTAAACATTAAACATGTTTATGAATGCCAAAGGAAGTGTAAGGGGTTTCAGCATTTTCTTGGAGGAATATTATGAACTGATCAACCTGATAGCATGAATATCATTAGAATTAATAAATTATAATAACTTTTTATCTCCTACTTCATCTAGCTATAATAGGCTAGAAAAATTTGAAGTATACACATAGAACTCTACAGAAACATTTTGGGGTATTTTTTTTCTCTATCCCCATTTACACGAATGATACAATAAAATCCAGTTTTAAATTTAATCATTAGTCATATCTTGATTCACTGGTATCTGCTGACCATTTAAATCCTAATAGATAATTTTAGAATTATTTATTATTTTCTATTTTATTTATTTATTTATATATAAATTATTTATATTTACATTTCCCAATTTGTTTTTTAATTCCTTTTCCATCCAGAACTTTTCTAACTTCCTTCAGTATAAATTTTATCAGTAGTAAGAAACAAGGTGGGAGGAAAGAGAAGAAATAATATTTCCATTCTCCCAAACGCTACATAAAAATTTCCTTGAAAAATTACCTATATGTTACTTAAAAAAAACCCAAACAAACAAACAAAAAACCACTTTGGAATAGAAGTGGATTAGTTAATTCATATGGAAGTGAATAATTAATTTTATCAAGAAAAGAATGTGACAGGAAAACAATGAAGAAGGTCATCCAGAAAAATATAATTGTTAGGAAAATGAAAGAAAATGGGGAAAAAAAAGAGAAGCAAGACAACAGAGACAGAAGGGGACGCCCTGCTAATGTGCAAGATTATTCTACAAATAACAAAGCTATTTTCATTTCTATTCACAAGCAGTTTTGGTAGTTTCCTGTCAGACAGCGTTGCATTAACCGCTTTTATCATAGCAAAGGAAAATGACAAAGCTGTTATAGCACTCAGAAGAGGTGATATCTTGCAAGGACAATATCCTGTTTATATTTGTCTGTGCAGGGGAGAAATATATTAAAAGTCCTTCTAGTACATGGGAAACAATCAAATCTGATACTCCACTGCAAGATAAAATTTTGTGCAGAACTTTTCCCCCTCTCCCATGAAAAAAAATCCATAGATAAGAAAAGAAAAAACAAATGAACCCTGGAATTCCTGGGTCTACCTATAAATAAGACATAATCAATGGTCTTAAGTTATTAAAATCCTCAACAGAGTGCTGTCATCTCATATTTTTCAGTGTTTAAGCTAGACTACACCTGTCAGTCAGGACTCTGCACTGGAAAGGATGATATATCTTGAGCCTATGGTTACTCATTACTATAAAGTTTTAAAACTTGCAGTTTGAATTCAGTTCATATCTCATTTTAGAAGCTTATGTATGTGTTGCTTTTGATCCCTCAGTCAATTATTTAGAAACCGCCCACATAATTTTATATATATATATTTTCTAGAGGAAGTTTCCAACTGATACTTATGCATTTTACAATTTTACATTGTCACAGAAGTAGGATAATTACAGGGACTGGTCTCTGAGGTCTTCCTCACAGTCTTCTGAACACTGAATTAGTCTCTTGTGCTCATTTCTGAAGTAGTATCTGAACACCTGCAACCTCTATCAAAGCAGTACACTTCTGTGGATCTCAGTTTTCTTTCCCTCCAGCTCTATTGATCATCAAAATACTGTTACTTCTGTTAATTCCCCAGATATGTCAATAAAATCTGTCTGACACTGGATCAGCAAGAGTGTAAAGGTTTAGCAGGTGGTTTGGAATTTACTAGATAAGTACTTGGAATAATTATGTGAAATAGTAAGAAAGGATTCTCTGCAAGAACCTTTAAGAAACAGTAGAGTCAAAGCGGGCTTAAAATGAGAACGATCAAAACAAGAAATATCACAAGAGGCTGTAAGGATGACATTTAAACCATTATCTTGCTAGGAAAGGCTAAAAAGTCATAAATCATTGTCTTTATGTTCAGACTTTGCTTACAAAAATATCAGCAGAAAGTAAGATTCAAGAGGAGGAACTTACTCCAGTAAAGTCTTATTTCTTCCAGAAAGTATATTAGAAACCTGTGCCATGCACTTAATCCTTCTCTGACAGAAGGGTTTTGTCACATAAGACATTAGAACAGAATTCTACTAGAATTTTCTTTTTTTCTGACAAGAAAGTAGTGAAAATACGTATGTATTGCATTGGTTAAAGATTTTACTTATTGGGTATATTTCTGATAGCATAATTTACAGTAGCCATTTTCAATAATAATGATAATAATAATAATGATGATGATGATGATGATGATAATAATAATAATAATAATAATAATAAGAAGAAGAAGAAGAAGAAGTTTGTTTTTTAAAAATGAGCTCTTTAAATCTTAGTACACAATTTCTTTCTGGAAAAGTTTTACGAATTCTTAAAGTCATTAGTGTGTCTTCTGTTTGCTTCCAAGTCAACTGGAAGATTCTGTTAACAGCAGAACAAATCAAATGCAACTGAAAGAATTATCTAGTATAATTAGAGAGAAATTTAATTAAGAACTCTTGTGATCGAGTCAATAATTAATATTATGACAGGTGCAATTTTAAGTACCTTCCTTTGGTGACTAACCTTGGGAAATATTTATAGTATATCACTGTTTCAGACATTGATAAGAGTAATGAATCCTATGTGTATGTTTTTCCTGTCTATTAATTTATTAACATGTTGTTTTTATTAGATGTGTGCCACTATGTGTTGGGTTTTTTTTTAACACCTATTTAGAGCTGATGGAATTCAATTAAATACTCATGACACTCCATATTTTTATATAATATTTCAGAGAATGCTCAGTGATAGTTGAATTATGTCAAGAAAAATTATTTGACAATACCCTAATTAACTAAATGTAAGTGACATATATTACGTAGAGCTTTGAAGAAGTACTATTGAATATTTTAACACTATTCCACAAGGCTTGTATTTTCCTGTATATCTTCTTTCTGTGGGGCTGCATCAGTATTCTCCTTTCTTTGTCTCTTCTGTAATTTAGCTTCTTTTCTTCAACATTAGAATGTAATGATTTTTTTTGTAATATTTTTTCATGTTTTATGAAAAATATTTAAACATTGTGTACCTATGAGCTCATGAGAGATCCATTAAGTGCATGTGAAGCGTGCATGTGAAGTAAAACAAACGCTTACTTGCAGCACTACTTTTTTTACCTTTTTGTGATGTAAGTTAGCCAGCTAGAGTAAGCACAGATGTCATTTACTATATTTTAGGAAAGTGCGGTTTGAAGGTTGAGGCAGTCAGATGAAGCTGGTTATATGTTGCTCAAGGACAGTGATAACTGCTGAGAACCTTTATGTGCAGGCTGAGATGAAGTCTCTCTGATATGGTCTGTGAAGTACATAAAGGCGCAAGTTTGTGTTTAAAATGTAACTGAAATCAAATGCCCATATATCAAAGGCATGTATGTATCAATGAGTAACTACTACTTGTCCATTTCAGCAACACCATGCAGTGTAATCAGTATTTTCTGTGTCTTTGCCTGCATGCACGGTGACTGGGCATGCTGTTTGCTGGAGCCTCGTCGGCTGGGGGTGCATTTACGGCAGTGAACACTCGTGCAGATGTATGTAAGGCAGCCTGTGTGGTGTGTGTGTGCTGCTAGGGCTCTGCAGGTGAGAGCTGTACTGCTACAGCTGTGCCAGCTGCTCAGTCCGACGTATAAACTTGCGAGTGGCCACCATAGACTAACCGCTACAACCCGGCAACCAAGGAAGAAACCTGCAAGTAGGCGAAGAAATTGAGGGTTGCTTTTTTAACCAACCAACCAAACGAAAATTTCACACCGAAAAGAAACCTTCTATTTTTTTTTAACAATAGAACTATCTGTTGGAACAAATTGGAAAGATAGACTGAAAATCTAAAGTTCTAAGAGTCTGCAGTTTATGAAACTCTTATCCTATGTGTATTAGTAACTCTATTCTAAAGGAAGAGACCTCAGAAATTGGATACAGAGGTTTTTGGGTTTGATTGTTGGAGTATTTTTTTCCCCTTTTTTTCTGGGGGGTGTGTGTGTGGTGGGAATCTTTAAAAAAATCAGTTGTGATATCTATTAGGTATTACAAAAGATTTTAGGAAGCAAACACAACCATTTTGTGTCCAGGGACAGGAGTATAAGTGAAGAATAAGCTGTATGAAGATTAATAAATAATAATAATAAAAAATAGCCTTAACAGCTTACAACACTATGACCTGTGCTCAGAAAAATGCTAACAAAACACTTTCTCATGTGTCTGAAATGAAAAAACTGAGCAGCTGGTTACCTATCTCTGTTTCCAGAAACCACAGATTTGTCACATTTATCAGTCAGAACACCATGGTCTGTGATTTGAAATGTTCAGCCTGAGTTTGTTCTCTGCAAGTTTCCTTCAGATCACCAGGAATTAACTAATACTGACCATGAACAAATGTAACTTCTACTTTAGCAGAACCTTCTTATGTTGTCCCCACGTTAATGCTCAAACTGAAAGGCATGTGAAAATTACAAGGTGTCTCTTGAAAAAATTGCTGTCAAAACAGGAAACGTTTTTATTTCTATGTTATCTATGATGTGCCCACCAGACTTCGGTTGCTATCTTATAAGTGTAATAATCCATTTACAATTTCATGCTGTGACTGCCTGATAGCAGTGTTAGTTGGCAGATGACTATCAGGGTCTGTACTTGCAACATGCTTCCTTGTACTTTGCAAACACTAACATTTCAAGAGCTGCAACATTATCTAATTATGTTTATGATAAACAGAGCAGGTAGAAATTGCTGACAACTTCCATCCTAAGACATTTCCTCATCTGATTGGAGCTCTGCCACGTTTCAGACCAGAATTTCTATGTGATATGCGTTTTCCCGAACATAAACTTAATTTTCTTTTCATAATTCCAGCTAAAGCTGCTCAATCAGATTGAGTTTGGGGTTTGTGTTCCCATATAAAAGAAACATTTTCGAAGGATTCCTCAAATACATGCTTGAAGTAGGTGCCTGCAGGTATGGGCGTGTTTCAGAGCAATGGTGTTTATAGAGGAAAATTACATTTGATGATGCAAAATCCAATGATATTTTACCAGGTTATGGCTATCTAAAAAATTATTTATATAGTTCATTTATCTGAATGTAGGTAACTCGTTTATCCTTGGTGTGCTTTATTCTTGATGCAGCAGATCATCTGTCTTCTGAACTGCTGCTTCTGCCTGGTGTGCAACATTAAACATAAGCTGGGAGCGTGGAGAATGCATCTGTGTTCTCAGCACCCTGCCTTGCTCAGGCCATGCAGCTGGAGGTAGAGGGAGTGTTCGAGTAGAGTACAGAGGGATAAAGACTATGATTATGTATACTCAGTTTAGAGATGAGGTGAAGACCTTTTCACATTTCTGAGTGCAGGACTTTGCAACCTTCACATTCTTTAAATGTGTTTTTTTCACTTTTCATGATTTCAGCCAACATCAATGAGTGACAGATTTCTAAATAGGAGGATTTTCAAAGTCACAGCAAAGCTTTTTAGATGTCAAGTTAAAAGTTAATGAAAACATAATTTGCTTTTCCATCAAACTCTGCATTTAAAAGCAAGAAATTAGGACCCTTATGTTAATACCACAAGAATGTGCTTTTTAAAATGTTACATGGAATTTGTATTTAAGATATTTCTGCCTTTAACAAAGAATTGGGCATCCTCATAGACTCCGCTGATTTCAGAAACGCTGCATCTGTTAAGCAAAGCAACATTTTTGTTTCCTGGATGACAGAAAGTAGCAGTCAGATCATTTATTAGGGCATACATAACCTGCAACTTAGGGGTTAGAAAGTAGAGCTTCAGAAGCAGAGGTGTGGCTTCCTTGACCACGGTGATACTGAGCATGCATTTCAGCCCATGCTGGAGTATTGTCCACACTGCTGGGGTAAGATTTTCTTGAGGGCTCTCTTCATGGTTTTACTATTTACCCTATAAACTAATAAGATGATCCAAGGTTTCCCAGTTGTTACCAAAGTTTAGTAGAGACTTATTCCCCAAATCTTTTTCTTCATGCCTCCCAGAACTCTCCTAGCATTTTGTTATACCTAGCTTGCTTGCTTTCATTTCTTCCTGATTCCACATTTTCTCTCATATCGAAAGTTAGACCTGGTACATGTGTGTTTACAGACACATAAAATATTAATGTTCCCTGTGCATTTATACCTATCACACAAATTTTATATCATATAGCCGAAAGGAAAAGGGGTAGCATGGGTCTCAGATGATATGTGTTTATAATTCTTGCAAGAAGCATTCTAATCCCTACCTACAGCTGTGATATTCACATCATGTAGGATCCCCTCTTGGACCGTGCCATACATGTCTCTTTTACACTTGCGACAGTGCATGACAATTAGGCCACCCTTTTACATACCTGCTGCTCCCAAATTGCCTGCACGTGCCAATGACACTATCTGCTCCTCAGTGTGTGATGACAACTATGCTTGACAAGGGAAATGACCTATAAAATGACCTAGAAACCTGTACAGTACAGATCTAAGCTCAGTCTCTCCCAGTTCTTCCTGAGACCCTAATTTATTCTGTTACTGACACAATGGAGAACAAGCAACACATATTCTACAGACTTGGGCTGCTTAAGTGTCTTCACTTGAAACACATCCTACACTTCAAGGACTAAAGGCATTGTCATGTTCTGACCCTGTTCTTTACTATCTTTTTCTTCTCTGTTATTAATTAGGGTCTTTATTTTGTTCCCCCCTGCAGGAGTTTACCAAGCTCCTTGGGCTCAGGACAGGTAGGAAAAACTATCAGGGATAAATGAAAGAACTGCAAGAAATTATACATTAATGGATAAGTACTTTACCTAGAGGCTATGGAAGAGTTTAACTTTGGTACAAAGATGAAAAGAACAGCACACAAGCTATATTCCACTATCTTATTCTTATATCCATATTCATTCAGTCAATATTAATAACTATGTACACATGAAACAATCTTGCACACTCCAGTTTCTGAACTACACAATAAAAGTAGTCAATTAAAGCAAAATAGACTTTAAGCCTATTTGGACATAACCCAGAAGAGATCTGGGAGATTTCACTGTGAAAAACAGTGCCCATTTTTTATATTCTCCGCAATCTTATTAGTCATTGCAATGTTCTCTTCATTTACCAAGATTCTGGCAGAAACAATTAATTACTCATAGGCTTTGTCTGGTCAAGGTCATCTTTAAGAGCCTTTTTGATCTTCTGTTGAAGTGGGACACAGATATTAATCTGTGGAATATCAGAAACTGGTCTGTATGCACAGATTTTCTCCTTGTGCTTGGGAGCCTCAGTTGGCATTTTAAGCTCCAGTACAAAGCTGGATGTAACTATAAAATAAGAAATTATGCAATCTCATTTTCAGATAAAGAAAGATTTCAGCACTAGATAGAACACAAAATTATATTCAGAACCCTGACAAAGGACTTTTATAACCTTCTATTGATGAGAAAGAGGAAAAAATAACCCAAGCCCTAATATTTTCCTGTAGCGGGAAAATAATTCCTTGACCTTTGTCAGCTACTTATCGGGTACTTATTTCTGTAAAAAAACTTGTAAGAAATACAAGAATTTATACCTTGCATAAATGAAGATGTATCTTCCTAGATAGTTTCTCCTGCTAGTAAAGCGACATCATTAGATAAAATATTGCTTAACAATAAAAATGAAGGCTGATTTTTTTTTTTCTCTCCACAAATACCAGCAAGAAATATCTACTTTATAATGAAAATTTTGTTTCTAATTTCTCTTTTACCAACAACTCATGAAGCATCAGATCAGGATAACACTGTGCTGTAGGTTCAGGTGTTCTAGGATTGTAGTTTAGGCCTGATTGTAGTCAGGCCTGATTCTAATGACCAGTCATATGAAAATGCTAATCAGTCATCATCTCTTGTAATCGCAAACAGAATTCTTATGTGAATCAACAGGATCCTCTTTTCCTCATTTACTGACAGAATAACATTCACTATCAAGAATGAGCCTTTCCTAGTGAGACCACTCAGTTTTCTTTCTCATCACAGGTGAGGCTATTAACATTTACCACTGGAAGGTAAGCGACGAAGTCATTGTTTCAACAAGGAAAATGTTGAGGCAAAGTAAACCTTGAAAGCCAAATGGTTTTGAATTAACTTCTTGTAATCATCAATGAGTCCTTAGCCTCTGAAACATGTACATGAATTACTAGTTTTAAATATGCTACACCCTGGTTTGTTGACTCTATCAAATGTAGTAGACCCTCTTCTGTCATTTAACAACCATCTGGTGTCTGTTGGCAAAACATCACTTCATCATCTGTAGAATACTGTTCATGTGAGGGCTCTAGTCCTAAAGCAAATCCTGATATTCATATATTCATGATCAGATTTTAATTTTTTTTCTCTTGCAGATCTCAGTGTTGTAGATTAGTATTGATATACAGCATGTCATTTTCAAGCAGAAACATATTTAACTGCCCTTCAGACCCTAAGGCTTAAAATTAGATACTTATGTGCACGTTTAGGTGCCCAACAAGAAGTCTGTTCTTGATTATGAGAACCAGTCAGCATATGCCACTCACACTGACCCTAGCCCAACTTTTCAGGTGCTCAGGAGTCCTCACTGTGCTCAGTAAGTCAGGTAAGTGTTCAATGAGGTCATTGATACATAATGCTGAGTGTGAATTGAAGACTGCAATTTTAAACAGCAGTTTTTGAAGCTATTTGCTGTGCTAATTTTCTCTAGACTAACAGCTTTTGACAAGTGTCTGTCTAATTTTCCAACTGTTCTTTTGATTTTATATTGCTGTCTAATAGAATATCACTAAGCCATCAGATTCAGTGGAAAAGCAATGATGGCCTCCCAAAATTTGATTTAGTGCCAAAATTTGAAATTATATGCAAGTATGATAAGAAAATTATGCAGAGTTTCTGCCAAGTGTAGATCACTGTACAAACATTTTGAAATAATACTAGTGTTAGAATAAATAATAGATTCTTATATCAGATTCTATTTAAACGTTTGGATACACGTATTGAATGTTTGGGCTTTGTTTTCTTTTTTTGTTTGTTTTGTTTTGTTTCCATTCTGGGGATTTTGGTTGAGAGTTGCTAGGATATTAAAACACAACCACAGCCTATTTTCTCCAGTGTAATTTCCTCAGTGAACCTTGGGCAACTCTGCTGATTTTTTCAGTGGTTCTTACTGTGCTTAAAGATGACAATGTAAGTGCTTGCAGGCATACTCAAGAACTTATTAACCACAAATTTTGTCATGCAGAATTTCCTAGCTTTGGGAATATACAAAAATATGTCTTAGGTACATTTGAAACCTATTATTCATCACATTCAATGTTCTTTGGAAAAATGTATTATTCTGTTAGCTATTCAATGCCTGCAGTTTTTCGTCTTTAGTTTAGATATATAGCATAATCAGAGCTCAGTTGTCACTAATAAGCTGATGAGTGTTTGTGCGTGGGTTGGGACTAATAACGTGCCTACCCTGCAGTCAAAAGGACTTCTGTGAGTGGTGCTGTCTTTATTGTATCTATAGCAGTAGAAGGCTCACTGTGTACTAGCTGCCCAAATCAATTTAGCAGCTTCTGCTGAGTTTGGCTACAGTGTTGTGAGTAGTTACATGAAATCGTTTAATTGTAGCTTATGTATTTCTGCCACTTCAATGTACTTTTGTACTAAAAGTTACTAACTGCACTTAAAATTACTAATTTTCAATGCTTAAACTCTCTTGGTGCGGAATAGAGAGAAGACATCTAATTTTAAATAGCTGACAAACCTTTCAGTTCTTCTCAGCTCTTACGCTTTATTTTCCTGTTTAAAATTCTCAGACTGCCTCATCCTGGGTAATTGGGACTATATCTTAGAAATTACTTTTTCTGTCCTTACCTTCTGAAGATATATATTTTGTAATGTGTTAGTTCTAAGGTAGAATATGCCGAAGAAATCACAATATTTTTCCAAAGTCATTACATGAATACTCATGAAGAAAGTAACTGTATTGGCATTTTATTGCAAACTTGGACCTACATATGTTCTGTTTCCTTTTGGATTAACCAAATACTGAATAAAAAATGAATGAGGAAGTCCTTGTTAAATAATATCATCTGGTATTGAGTGTTCAGAGGTTGGAAAATTATTTGCCAAAATGAAGTTTTGAGTGAAACTAACTAGAAACATACTTGAGGTCTAGCTCAAACTCCAACTTGCGAGCTTTCCTCATTGCTTATTTGAGGCTGATGCAACCCATGTTTAGCTCTAGTACAAGCTAGCTGAACTGCTTTGGATGTGAAGATAAACTTCAGAAAATGAGGCAAACTCAATTTTTTTAAGAGTGCAAGTATTCACTCTTGTGAAATGTGGATGTCTCCTGGCATTGTATGCCAGGTTGCCCTATTATTTTGTTTGTTTCTTTCTTTGTTTATATCAATACTAAGTAACCATGGCTGGGCTGAGAATATGATATAGAGTTTTTCCTGATAGGACCTTTGGGGCAACCTTAACGAGTGACAATTCCAGACACAAAGTCAAATAAGATTACAGACAACTTGAATCCATTTTGTATGGACAAATGTGGCTTGGTTTCAGGATTTAAATCCCTTATGATCCAAGTGATTTTCCTGAACAATAACAATGTGAAGGCATAGTTTGACATGGAATTTTAGAGAGACTAAATCAATCCTTCTCCTGTTGTCATTGGTAGGTGATTCTTATAGGTTTTATCAGTTTATAATATTCCGCACAATATGATATAATAAATCCAAGTAACCTGTGCAGTCAGTAGGAATTGAACAGATCTTTCTGAATTATCGTGTTCTGTATTACAGAAGAAAGGACATCTCATTTAAGCATCAAGTCTGAGAATATTCAACCATATTATGCAAATAAAGCTTGTAGTAGAATTAATAATTTTCTAATAATCTATCCAGTTCTTTTACTTCTAATTGTTGTGAATGACCAGTGAGCTAGAATTCCCACCCATCATTTTACCTACTACAAACTCCATTTGTGGCTCAGATGTACAATGTCCTTTACATATTTAATGACAAATGTCTGTGTAGCTTCAGTTCTGGTTGTATTTAAATTGATTTGTGGGTCATTACATTTCTGACTTCCTCCATAGTCCTGGCTAGCCTAAATAAATAGTAAATAAATAGTAAATAAAGGATTAGACAAGTGATGTTACTAAGGTTATCCTGTCAGCTGTACTAAGAAGTCAGCTTACCCTTGAAGGTACATAGGTACTGCTTCAGCATGTCTGAAGAACATCACAATGACTGATAAATTACTTGATGACTTTGTAATTACTCATTAAACCTTGGAAAAGAGTTTGTTTTCTTCCTCATGAAATAGGAAAGCAAACCCAGCTTTCGAAGTCGTAAGTACAGTAGAGTTAGGATGACTGTTAAGAATTGCTTCCATACTTGTGAGTCTATGTGAACTTGTACATATGTATACATATCTGAAACAAACCTGTATTTAAATTTGGATGAGGATGGGATCAAACAAGTGAGGCTGTTGGAGATGGGATAGTAAAGTGTGGATGCTAGACTCAGTGCTCAGTTTAGGGGCAGCTAAGCTCCCTGTGCCATGCCAGTCAGTACAGCTGACATAATTCCAAAAACATTTTACTTTTCTTCATGCTGTCCCCTAGAACCCTACTTGCTGGGACTGATTCATTGTCAGTGCTATATCTCTGAAGAGATGCCACAAGAAAATCTATGAAGATGGGGCATAGAGGTCTATATTATTCAATCACCATAAATTTTCTGCATAAACATTGCAGATGACTATGATTTAGTTAGTCTGAATAACTTTTTTCCTGATTTCTAATGTACAGAGGTTGCAAGAATACCAAAGCATAACTTCACCATGTTTTTAAAAGAACATGAAACAAACCCAAAGATACTCATGAAGACCTGAACTGGGAAACAGGATTCTTTTGAGATATGAGAGAGGCAAAAAGCCTCTTAGAGCTACTGGGGTTCAGGCTCTGTTGCAGTTTGTCCATCATAAGGAATTAAGGTCCAGAAAGATGGGGATCAGTTTTTCTCTCTTTCCTCCTGCTTTCTATTTGTGCTGCCCCTGTGCTACTTTCACTTTTTAAGTGTGAATTTAGCACTCCACCATACTGTGCATTATGAGGTGCCTCATACCATGCTTTACATCCTTATTATTATTTGACCTGACCTGTAGCTTATTTGCTTCTGGCTCACCAGGGATCTATACTTCAAGTACTTGAGGTACTTTGCTGTAGTGAAAGGGTGGTGTTTCCACATTCATTCTGTTCCCTGTGCTCTCTGACCTCCCTGTCTCTGCATCTTCCAGCCTACTGACTGTGCCAGGTATTTGATGACACTGTATGGTACTACTTAAATGTCACCATTTTCCCTTTATTCTCTTTCTTTTTCATTTTTATCTCATTTGATCACTTGTAAAATTTAGCCTTTTCCTCCTACTGTAATTGCTATTATGCTATTGTACCTTGTTATATTTGTTACATTTTTTCTCACTGATTTCATTTACATTTTTGGCAAATCTGTTGAAAGATAATGGTTTCCTGCTTTAATTTTTGCTCCATAGATTATTGAACAGAAATTTAGGCCCACCATCTTTTTACTGGTGAAAAAGTTTGTATTCTCCTTAGTCTCCATGTTAGATCACTTTTGTACCATGCTCCTCAGTCTGATGCTGTATTGCCAGATGGGGCAAGGCCCAGTTCCCTTCATTTTCACCAGCAATGCCTGGCCAGCCTCTGTGGTGCATTTTTCTGTTTCCACTGCTTGACATGTACTCTAAGAAGAGTTTTGTCATTCAGGACACGTATCTTGCTAAAGCTCTTGACTATTTGAAATTGCAGTCTTCTGAGTTTAATAATAGATGGTAGCATCACAAATTACACTGATGTAGACCTTAAAACGGCTAAAATCCAATCTGGAAAAAAAATTATAATCTGTATCTTATATATACATGCATTATCAGAAGATGCTATAATTAGGATATTCTTTATCTCATAAAAATACTAAAATTCTATAGCTTTGATGGAGTTGTGGCCAATTAACCAGTGTGTCCATACTTGTATCTCTATCTGTATGTTGTCAGGCAATGGAAACTCCTCTGCTGCTCCACAGGGCAGTTACAGGGAAGCAGCAGTGATCATCTTCAACATGGTTACTAATCAGATCCTGTTTGTTTTTTATATCTCAGAATCCATTTATTAATTGGATTCTGAGAGCACCTGCTAGATTTGAGGAATTAAGCAGAATCACGCTGAACATCTGGAACCCCCATAGAACTAGCGGTTTGGTGCTCAGCTGTTACCACTGATCTGTCAGAGATGAGAGATACTTTGGGGATGCCCAGAGAAACAGTTTTCAGGTGTGTGGAAAACCTTTTGTTCAGAAACATCTATACACAGCAATGGTGTACGTGTCTGTGACTAGCCTGTGACTAGCCTGTGACTAGCTGCTGAGCGACCATAACCAAACTTCACCTTCTTATAAAAGCCCTTTCTGACCAGCTCAGGGCCATGTCTGACCCTTGTCCCTCTCACTGGGCCTGATCCTGACCTCTACATGTGGGCTGATATCCTTGCCTAGCTTCAGTCTGTCCCCTGGAAGGTGCCTAATGCCCAGGACTGGGGCTGCCCCAGTGCCCTCCAGCTGCCCTGCTTCTGGCTGTGGTGGTGGGATGGGTCTTGTCAGCCAGTCCCTAATCTGGTGCCCTGGGCAGCCCCTGCTGCCCCAAGACCCCAGGGAGCAACTGGCCCACGTGGCACCCTGACACCAAGAATGTAAAAGCTGAAAGTGACAGATGTTCAAATCTGGGTTGTTCGACAATTTTTGTTTTGCAGACTAGAGTATGATGGGTGGAAAAGGCTGCATGCCACAGGTTTGAAAGAAGAGCGTGACTGAAGATACCCTCAGAAGGAAAGGTGACATTATATTCATGGGCAAAATGCAATAGGGCATTTCATGCTTAATTTTGGGGGACACTAACTGTATTGGAGGAACAGCTCTGAAAATGTGCCGCACAGACCTTGTATTGTAGCGGAGTTTGGCAAAACATTGCAGGAGACCCTAACTGTGTTGGACCCAGCCTCACGTGCACAGTCATGAGTTGCAATTTGAGATAAAACGGCCAGAAAATATTGCAATACACCCACATCGATTAGCTGTCAACAGCTCACCTCTCACAGTGTGTGCTATGGGTTGCAGGTTCTCCTGCTTGTATCAGCTACATTGGGCACCAGTTGTTGTAGTCTGAGCCCAGCTCAGTTGGCCTCACACAGGGCACCAATTGTTGCAGCACCAACAAACTATTAGGCTGCAACAAGGCTTTTACAGTTGGTAGGATTCTACCGTCCATACTGTTTCTCCATCCTTCAGAGGTCAGACCACACTACTCCTGCTCCTCCTCTATCCATCCCCTCTCCTATAATCCTCAGGGCTATTTAACCACTTAGAAGGAATGAGCTACAGCTGCACATCATCCGTGTCAATCAATCCACTGCATTCAAGGCAAGGCCACAGCTGCATGTTATCAATGCTAATCAGCCCACTGCCTTCATTCCTTTACAGTGATAAACCAGTTTCACATTGTCCATTTAAACTAGAGTTTTCAGAAGTTCAAACTATGAGCAAAGTTGGGGAGACATGACACTGTACTGCTTTTTTGTCCTGACAGACCTTGTAAAAGCTTTTACTCACTTTTGTACAGGTCTAGTGCTAATTCTTTCCCATTTGTTAACGAATTAATCATAGCTCAGAAGTGCTTTTAGACATTCTCTCTGCATTAATGTGGCTCCCTGACTGTTCTCCCATGTGTCACTTTTTAAGACTAGCCTTTCCTTTGGGTTATAATATTTCATTAGTGAAGAATTTCAAATTAACCTCTGTACTTCTTCAAAAGTTTTTTATTGTATTTCTGTACATTCCTATGATGGCTTTCCATTAGTTGGCTCAGAGGCTCACAATTTTTTTGACAAGTGATTAAGGAAGTCCAGTACTGTCCTTAAGGTTCTTTGACTACCACATATCTATGTGACTGAAAATCTTTCTATTTTTTTCAGATCATAGTTTAGTCCTTCTTTTGTCAGCAAGAGTATGACATGTGGCACTTTTTCTTACTAAGCCAAATTCAATGCAATTTCAGGTTAACCAGGTTCCATTTGATATTTTTCTCCCTAAGTTAATTTCAGTTTCTTCTCATGACCTCCTCACATTGCCTTGTCCTCAGGTAATGAGAATGTCAGTAGTCATTTGTGTAATAGGCAGTGTTTCTTGTTCTCAATTTAGTTTTGATCAAGTGATTTCTTACATGTATAGTGCTTTTAACTACACATAATATGCAGTACCTAGTATAAAAATAATTAACAGTGAAAGGTCTTCTAACTTTGATTTCTTGTTCAGTGATCTTGAATACAAATACATTATTTGCACACACACACTCTTACGGTAACTTTACCCCTAAGAATAGGTGGTTCTAATTAGTTTTTCCTCAAAGTTTACATTACTTTTTCTCTCTTCCTTGTAAAACTTCACAAATAACCTGATTTCTTATTATTCAATAAACTGCACATATGTATATACTTTCACAGTATTACATATAGAAATAGTCTGCATCTTGAAAAACAATGTTTACCTTAATTTAGGGCATATCAATGATTTATTTTTTCATATTTCAGATACTGAAATCCATATGGAACTTAATTTTTGCCAGCATCTTCTTTTCTTTAAAATGTGTCTGTGTTGGGAACATCCACAAATACCTTGGATTTGTGATACGGCAATGATCCTGAGTCCCTTGTATTTTTACTGTATATAGTTTTGGGTTTATATTCTTTCATTCACTAAAGGTAGAGGATTACACTGTAGTCATATTTGTAATCTCTCTGAAATTTAAGTGATTTCACAGTTACAAAGATATGCACATAGATTATTATATGCTTAATGCACATAGATTATGGTCCTCTTTATTTGTTATACGCAGATTATATCCCCTTAATTTTCTTTGTCCAAACATTTTGTATTACTTTCAAATTACTTTCTTTTTTAAATTTTTCTAACCTTAGAAAAACTTTTAAAAATTTTTCTAACCTTAGAAAAACTTTTTAAAACTAAGTGACAAGGTGATTTCCTTATCCACTCGTATTTCTGGGAAAATTTATCTTCCATGTTTTTCCGACCTGTTAAAAACTAGTTCTATGGAGACAGGACCCGAGATGAAGATTTATCCTCAAAAACACATAGATGTATTCTTCCAGTAAGTACTACTCCTGTTTAAGAAAGCTTTCAGCAGCAACACAGCAGCAAACTGAAAAACTCACAGTAAATCTTCCAAGTTTATGTACTGTGAAGATGTTGCTGAGCACACATTATGCACTTACACACAGTAAATGGAATACATGTTCCAATTTATACTTTGTAAAAATCATTGCAAGTCAGACAGAAATTCTTTAGGCAATTACGATAGTAATAAGGATATTAGCTTAAGCACTCTTTTTAATAAGCTTGAAGAAAAATCTGTTCTCATTTTCCTATTTCTTTAAAAAATGTTTAAGGTAAGAAGATCCATGACTGTTTTTCACTGTTCCTTCAGTGCATCCCAGAGTGCTAAACAAATTATTCCGACTCCTTCCTCTGAGTCACTATCAGTGATTTTTTTTTTTTTTTTCCAGTGGCAGATTGGTGTGTTCGTAAGTTTTAGCTTTCCCAGAAACCTGTGAAAAAAAGAAATAGAAAATGGACACAATCAGATGCATTTAATAACTGTATCACCGAACATTGAATAGGAATTATTACAGCCTTTAAAGGAACATCATTGCATCTTTTCCTCCCCTGCATTTCACTGTGATAACTGCAAAGGTGCACAGCTGCCTCCTGCCCGACTTGCTGAAGAACCCTTACAACCTTTTCTGTACAGCTGCTCCCCAGTCACTCAGCCTTTACTGGTGCATAGTTTCAGGGCTCTGCATTTGCCATTTTTGAACTTCAGGATATGTCTTCCCATTTCCCAAGTCTGTTGAGATCCGTTTGAATAGCAGACTCCAGATTATGAACCACACTTCCCAGTTTCATACCATCTGTGAACCTGTGTGTCTGCATTTCTTCTCCACAGTCAGCAGTGCTGTTAAACAGTATCAGACCTGGTATTAACCCCTGGACAACAACACTACTAGCTGCAGATAAGCCGTGGATTTAAATCGTAGCAGAACTCTATTTTATCTTTTCTCTCTTACTTTATTTCTTAATGATTCCTAAAACCTGACTTTCTATTTTTGACTTCCACTGCAAGTTGTGCTTGTATTTTCATGGATTCACCTATCAGCTGAGAATATTGTTCTAAAGTGGTAGTAGTTTGGGCAAGTTGTTTTTCACATGTGTAAAAACAATATTTATTTTTTCCCCATTGTACTTTCATTTTCACCTGCTACATTATTGACTAGTGACTTGGTGCCATAGGTCCTGTTGAAGTTCTTCATAATTTATTTTTGTCCCCACCTAACCCAATACACATACAATGCTTAAATGTTTCATAGCTATGCTGAACTACATAAACCCAGTGGAACACTTCTGGTTACTTCTAGTGCTGGTTGAACAACTGAACATTTACTCCTAATTTCTTTTTCCTGTCTTTTATCCAACTGCTTATTAAAATTTCCTCCTAATTTTGACTTTCTTTACAAGCTTCCTTTGCCCTTTGTCCTCTGTACAGTAGTTGAATCAAAGTACATCAAGATGATTACAAAATTATACTCTTTTTGTAAGATTTTGAACAAGATCCCATACATTGTTTTGCACCAAATCAATGGTAACTTCTAATTTTTTGTGGGCTCCCTGATCAGCTGATCTTAACAAATGTTATTAACATGGTAAGGTCTTAAAATGTCATCAGTTTCATCTCCCACAGTGACATTTGCCTAATTTAAAAGAGGATGCTGATGCTACCCAGAAAAACTGTGTTGCCAGTTCTCATTGTTTGTGTCTTCTCTGAGCATTCAGTGATCAGTATCATTATCCTGGTTAGGCACTCTCTAATAGTTACCCACGCCTTTATTCTTATTTAAATTTGGGATTGTAGTCCATTCAGATTATGTGCTGAATCTGTTAGCCTGTTTTGGACTGAAGTTCTCTTTTTAATTGTCATACTAGGCTGCAACTTGCATGTTTGCATTCACTGTCCCAGTGACTGCCAACAAATTTCTACTATATCTGTCCTATCAACATCTTCATCTAGGACAAGATATTCCAGTTCCTTATTTCCTTGCTCGTTTATTATTGTTATAGAAACATACTTGTTACTGTTTTGGTTTCCTTCTTAACATTTGTCCTGGTTTCAGGGTCAAAGCATGACAACATCCTACTTAAATAGCAAGCACTGTATTTCACATTTCTTTTTCAACTATTCCTAATCTTTTGGTTTTAATCTTATTTCAGAATGCAAAAAGCTTTATATGTGCATTTTTTTTGATACATCTTCCCCAGATGAGTGCTTTTCTGCAACTTTTAACCTGTTAGCTCTCCTGAGCACCTTAGTTTTGAAGCTTAGTCGCAGCTTCCTTGGTTTCAAGTGTCAACAGCTTTCCTCTCAAAGTAGCGATGTCAAATGTAGGGCTACAGTAAGAATAAGACACAAATTGTAACCTAGGAAGCCTTCTGATAGAAGTACATTTATACAAATAGTGCTCATCCTGTGAAAACTGGTTTTAATAAATCTGTGGTGCTAACATCAGGAAAAATGTACTTTCTGGTGTGTGTATATATAGCATTATACCCCAGCGTGCATAGCGGAGAAGTGGGAAATGGATGGCACAACATGCCCTTGTGGGTACCAATATATTGTATTTGATCAAAACAATCTAAATAGCAGGGGTTAATATCCCCAGCGTAGAAAAGTGTTTGCAAGTTGGATGATAATGCTGATGTTAGCATTCACAGGAGTTTCCGTGGATAACATTAAGAAATTGTAAGAAGAAATGAAGTATACTGGAGAAAGCCTTAGTTTTGCTGGCCTTTTTCTCTAACTGCACTTCACGGACCTTTGGGTTTGAATTGAACCTACACATCATGCACTTCAGAGATGCACAAGATAAAACTTTTGCTGCATGTTGTTTATTTCATGCCCTTCAGAGTTCTACCTGGAGATTATTTTAAATCCATGTAATGCACACTGGAACAATCCAGCTTGCTTTTATTCCATTGCATAGGAAAAACCTCAAACATATTTATAACAAACCCAACAGAAGTATGATGACTTTGAGGCATAAAATCTGAGACCATAATGTGCCTAACAAATCAAAATATGTAATGATTTAAATATGTAAAGGCTGATGATACTAAGAAATAATTTAATAAATTATAGTTCAGAGTACCTACATTCCCAGGAAAAAGGGTGCTTACTCTTTTGTATTTCCAATATAATTATTTCTCTTCAACAGAATGCAGAAGATTCTTTTAAATTGATTCACAGGCAATTAAATGTGTTCTTATTTGTCTGTCCAAGATCTCTGTAATTGGCTTTTTGCCAACACATTAAATATTTGGTGAGAAACTCAAAAGAAGATAAATTTAAAAGCTGCAGTCACTTTATAATTTTTTTGTTTTAATTTAGAAGGAATAAAGCTGTTTTAAAGAGAATTTACTGGTGGGTTTTGTTTGTGGTTGTTTAGGTTTGGGGTTTTTTTGTTTGTTTGTTTTGTTTTTGGTTGGTTTTTTTTGTTTTTTACAGTAGCCTTTAAAAATCAGGATTCTTTAAACATTCTTGGGGTGTATAAATTTTCATAGGTTTGAGTTTACATCAATCAAAAATCTGGAGTATTTAATGCGTCAGCTGCTGGCAAAGTAGGTTCTTTTAACATCCTATTTAGCATTTTTTTCTTTTATAGGGTCACATCAGTGGAAGATGTAAGTCCTCATTATTTCTCAAAATGTGTCTTAGGGACAGCCTTTTCCTTCAGAGTCTTCATTGTTGAATTTGTTTTGCTGTTCTTTCAATCATCAGGACTAGAAGGACTTCTTAATAATATTGCTGATGAGTTTTCCAACCAGGAGAACCAGTATAATTAATCTTACGTACAGCTTTTAGAAAGTCATACTAGTTTTGTAGTCAGAGGTCTCAAAAAAATTCTATAACTTTTTAAATTATTATTATTTTCTACTTTATTTTCTTTATAATTTTATAATATTAAATTAGAATAATAGAAACATTTGAATACAGAGAAATGAGAAATCTGAAGACCATGTGTGGTACAGACTACAGACACTGAACATGCTGCAATGTATACCATTTCTGTATAAAAAAAAAAAAAAAGAAAAAAAGTTCCTGAAAACATGTAGTCAAAAGTTAAAGCTGGAAAATGCTATTATAAACATATAAACATGGCACTCTTTAATATTACAAGATTTTTTCATAGATTTGATGTAAGAACTATGTATATACTATGAGTTGGTGATTTAAATGGCCTTGACTTCTGTTTTAAAGAAAGTGTGCAATGTGTGGTATCTGTAGTTTTCCATTTCTTATTTTAGTGTTATTCACTTGTAGTTCTTTTATCTCAGTTCAGATAGACCTACAGTAAGGACTGTGCAATATTTTGAACTGTGTCCACAACTAAAAATCAAAAAATCTGTATTTAGCTTCTGCCTGCTCCAAGGAGATTTTCTGCCCTTGAGGGGAACCTACAGTCCGTAGCCTTCCTTTCTACTGTGAAGATTTTTGACAACTGACACTGTGTCTTGACAGAGCTGGATGCCTCAGAATATAGCTTATATTAAGTCCAGTCAGGATTTAGGAACTATTTGTTCCTCTACATAACTCCCCTGCTAGATTTCAGTCTACAGGGTTTTCTAGGATCATGTCAAAACACATCATCAAAATACATTGATGATCTTACTTTCCTTCAAAAGCAGAGAGAAAAGACATTCTTTTTTGATGTAACTCCTGACTTATGATAGTATTCAGTCTTATAGCCTGCAGGTCAATACGTACAGCATTGTCATTGCTAGTGACAGGCCACAGATTTCTGACTTGCTCTTAAAAAAAAATATTTTCTTTACCTGAAACAACATTTTTTTACCTAAATTTTAATTTTGCTTATCTTTGTGTGGTATAACCATAATTTTTATATACTAAGTAATAAAGAGTAATTATTCTGTGCAGAATAAAAGATTTGAGACTATAATGTAATTACATAGTGCAGAAAAATGTAGGCCTGGTATGACAGCAAAAGCCTTGAAAGTGAAAGTGAAACAAAGGCTTCCACAGTGTGGAGAAATATGGGAATGAGATGATAAAAAATAAAAAGGACACAAGACTGGAACTCTGAGGAATTCAACAACAGTCTATTAAGGTAGTGCATATTTCAGAGTTGGTGAAAAATGAGTTTACAGTAGCTAAAACAAAAACCATCAAGTATCTAAAATATAGAAGTATTTTATTTATTGTAAAACGCATTAAGTATATAAATATATCATAGAAATGTTGAACGACTTGGGTTGGAAGGGACTTTAAAGATCATCTAGCTTCAACTCGCCCTGCCATGGGCAGCGACACCTTCCACTAGACCAGGATCACTCAAAGCCCCATCCAGTCTGACCTGGAACATTTCTAGGGATGGGTCATCCACAGCTTTTCTGGGAAACTTTTTCCAGTGTCTCACCAACCTCACAGTAAAGAATTCCTTCCTAATATCTAATCTAAATTTACCCTCTTTTAGTATAAAACCATTCATTCCCCCTTGTTCTATCACTACATGACCTTTTAAAAAGTCTCTTTTCAGCTTTCCTGTAGGCCCCCTTGAGGTACTGTAAGGCCACTACAAGGTGTCCCCAGAGCCTCCCCTTCTCCAGGCTGAACAACCCCAACTCTCTCAGCCTGCCTTCACAGGAGAGTGCTCCAGCCCTCTGATCACCTTTGCAGTCCTCCTCTGTACTCATTCCAACAGATCCATGTCCTTCTTATGTTGGAGGTCCCAGAACTGAACACAGTACTCCAGGTGGGGTCTCACAAGGGCAGAATAGAGGGGTAGAATCACCTCCCTTGAACTGCTGGCCATGCTTCTTTTGATGCAGCCCAGGTTTTGGTTGGCTTTCTGGGCTGCAAGCACCCATTGTCAAGCCCTGTTGAGCTGTTTGTCCACCAGCATCCCCAAGTCCTTCTTCTCTATATTGCTCTCAATCCATTCTCTGCAGAATTTGTACTGATACGGGGGATTGCCCTGATGCAAATGCAGGACATTGCACTTGGTCTTGTTGAGCTTCATGAGGTTTACTTGGGCCCACCTCTCAAGACTGTCAAGGTCCCTCTGGATGCCATCCCTTCCCTCTGGTGTGCCGACCACACTACACAGCTTGGTGTTATCAGCAAAATTTCTGCAGGTACATTCAGTCCCACTGTCCATGTTGCCAACAAAGATGTTGAACAGCAGTGGTCCCTTCACCAACCCCTGGGAATGCCACCAGTGTGTTCACCATGAGTATGAACATCCAGCCAATTCCTTACCCACCAGGTGGTCCAGTCATCAAATCCACATCTCTCCAGTTTAGAGACAAGGATGTTAAGTGGGACAGTGTCAAGAACTTTGCACAAATCCGGGTAGGTGACATCATTCACCTTCTCTCATCCATCAACGGTATAACCCTGTTAAAGAAGGCCACCAGATTTGTCAGGTATTTTTTGCTGTTAGTGAAGCCATGTTGGCTGTCACCAGTCACCTCCTTATTTTCCGTGTGCCTTAACATAGTTTCCAGGAGGATCTGCGTCATGATCTTGCCAGGCACTGCAGTGACATTGACTGACCTGTAGTGCCTGGGTCTTCCTCATTTTCCTTTTTAAAAATAGGTGTTATGTTTCCCCTTTTCCAGTCAGTAGGAACTTCACTGAACTGCTATGGCTTCTTAGATATGATGGATAGTGGCTTAGCCATTTCATCTGCCAGTTCCTTCAGGACCCACAGATGCATCTTTCTGCCTATAAATGGCCTCATCTGCTCTGTCTTCCTTGTCAGGTGACCTGTAGCAGATGCCCACTATAACATCACCTGTCCCTCCCCCTGCCCTCCCTTTAACCCTGGCCCATAAGCTCTCAG
>JAVJGJ010000037.1:22640942-22663228 GCA_035590215.1 Microhierax caerulescens | reverse complement strand
TGGATTGAGGTTCTCCTCACTCGGCCACTTTAGTTTAAAGCCCCCTTCACCAGCTGGGCAAGCCTTTGACCAAAGATGCTCTTCCCCTTCTCTGACAGATGGGCCCCATCAGCCCCCAGGAGACCAGGTTTCTCAAAGTAGGTCCCGTGGTTTAAGTAGCCAAACCTTTGGCTGTGACACCAGTCCTGCAAGCAGTTGATTTGCCAGGTTTTGCTGGCACTTTCCACCCCCTTCCCTTTGACTGAGAGGACTGATGAAAAAACAACCTGTGGTACAGTCTCTTTACCGCCAGTCCTGGGGCTCTGTAATCCTTCTTAATGCCCCTCAGGCTGCTCCTGGCTCTGTCATTGCTGCCCATGGGAAAACAAACAAACAAACAAACAAAAAAACCCAACAGCAGATAACAGCCAACAGACTGTAAAAGACTTGGTGGTAGTCTCTCAGTAACATCTCTGATATGAGCCCCTGGTAAGCGAGACACTCCTCTAGAGAACATGTCAGGTCAGCAAATAGGTGCCTCCATACCTGTCAGAAGAGAGTCACGTAGTGCTATCACCCATTGCTTTTTCTTTGTTGCCCTGGTTTTTATATGATGGGCAGATTGGACTGTCGTACTCAGCTCCAGTGTCTCTCCTGATGTGATGGGTCTCTTCTTTTTAGCTGGCAGAGTGGCAAAGCAGTTCTGCAAGCACACCTCAAGCTTTGGGGAAAGTCTTTTCCTCCTGCAGATTCTTAGTATTATTTTCTTCTATTATTCTGTGTTATTTACCCTCCTCCATTCTATATAAAAGACAGAAAAATAGTCTGAAGCAGACCCCACAATGACAGAGAAGAAACCATCAGAATCAATAGCATGTTTGTCCTGGCAAAGCAGAAGAAATGCCATCATTGACATCAGTGTCCTCCAGCAGATGAACCTGGGATGAGAAGAATTTACAACACCCCCCTTCTGCTGGAAGCAGTTGGATGCCTTAGCAGTGGGTCCCAGGGGAACAGCGTAAGGATGAGCACAACAGCAGACAAAGGGGAGCCCTAGAAATTTTCCATATAAGAAATTTTATTATTAATGAGATTTGTTCTGCATTATTTAGGTAATTTAGACCATAAATGTTGGTAACATTGCAACTAGCCTAACCATACAACCAGTTGTAAATTAGTAATGCATTGTAGACCTTGAATGGGCTAATAATATTTTTTTGGCATCTCATGAAAGGTGTGTTCTCCTATTTGAACATCAAAATATTTTGGATTACATTCTCAAAGTAGGATACATATATGAGTTTTCTCCTTTGCTTGTAAGATTTATATCTTTTCCTATAAATCATTATAAAGCTATTCAGGTTGAAGCTGTTCCAGTTTAAAAGAATTAAATTAGGTATGAACAATGTATCAATTTCCACTAATTGGAACAAGAGTACCATAACGCTAGCTGGTGCTCAGTTTCTGTTTCTCTTCCTTCCATCTTGCTCTTGGTACTCAAACTTCCACTATCACTCAGTTGTTGGTTTCTGATCTCAGAAGCAGAAGAATTTGTTCTGGTTTTATAACAGTGCTTTGGAAAGTACCGTTTTGTGACTTTACAAGGCAGTTTTTCCTGAATGACCTAAAATTGGCAAAGGATGATGGCTGGAACTGAAGCACAGAGAACTGCCTTGTTCTGTCATGCAGGAAGTTTATGGATGGCTTTGTAAAGCTAGGATTACACTTCATACATGCCAAATTCCAGTTCAATCCTTTAATGTAAACCCATTACATTTTTTTCACTTTGTATCCTAAAACAACTGCGAACTGATTCTTGGGTTTGGATATTCCTGTTTCCTCCAAAGGAAAGGGTGTGGGCTGGGGGGGTGCATGGCAGGAGACACAGGAGGACATTAGAGGCACAATACTCTGTTAGGCTTAGGAAACTGTATAATGTCTTGTGATCTTAAGACTGTCTAAATATTTTCTTCCTTACTGACTGGAGTATTAACCTTTTTACTGTCATGACTGAATCTTACCCATGGAAGATGTCTAAATAGTAATAAAAATGTTATCTAAAAAAGCCACTGCTGAGTTTATGGAAAAAGTAGGAGCTAGTGGGAAAATTATTATAATTACATCAAAATAAGTAATTTTAAATCAATAGCATATAGATGTCTTTAAACCAGGACTTTTGAAATTCTTTGGGGAAAAATAGCTCTTTTTCCTTGAGGAATGTAAACACATTTGAAATAAATTATTACTTCAGTAAGGTGCTAGTGATATGAGAAAGAACAAAGAATAAAATAAAGGAAACTTTAACTTTGCACAGCTAAGAATGATACCTCAGCAGTCCTGATTAGTCTTTGAGCTTTATAATATAATAAATTTTATAAATAAGGTATATACAATAATATAGATTCCCCTATCTTTCTGTTTCACTCTCTCTGCTTTTGATGAGCTGTCTTTCCACATCTACATTTCATGACATGTGCCTAAGAAACAGTCTTTCACTTGAAGTCTAATTTATCCTCTGGCAAATGCCCATTCTTTATGTTTGCTTACTATGGTATGAATTATTTTCTTGATTTCATGTTATTACGCAGAAGTAAACCCAAGTTATTTAAAAACACAGTTCAGCTCAAGCTCTGCTGTTACATGAGAATACTGTGAATTTACCATTTTCAGCCTAGACTACTAAATACCAGTATTTTCTGTATTTATGCATTTTGAGGCAGAAAAGTTTCAGAATACATTTTTCTTTAATAATTAATAAATTAGTTTGTATGCTGAATAGCAGAAATTGTCTGTGCATGCAGATGTTTCAGTTGATTAAGAGTATATTCTACTATGCTACGTTATATTACAATTTTTTAATGTATAAGGCAAAATGAGATTGCATAGTGCAATTAGGTAATTTCTGTAAGAATTAAGGAGGGTTCTAAGACATATAATGGAGTTTGTACAGTAGTCTTTTGACTACTAACATGCGATTCTCTAGAACGGTACTAGAAATTTGACAATAACAATAATAACAACAACAGTAATGAAAAAAGAAAAAAAGGAATGTGTCCTGTTTTCTCAGTACTCCCCTTGCTATTTCATGTTGGAGCATCATAGAGAAGGTACATTGCTTTTCCTTCATTTGGAATTCACATATGAATACTATGTATAAATTGCTTTGTTTCTCATGTTTCCACTGGGCTTCTTTGTAACAAACTTTGGTTTCTGAAGTGATAAGCAATAGGCAAAATGTGCTACTTGAGTAGAAAAATTTCACTTTGGCCTTCATATCTGCTAAACTACTATTTCCTTTATATTGTCTGTTCTTTGAAGGAGTGGGAAGAATTACACATAGAACCTGAGGAGGATGTAGTAGTAGTACTTTATAGTGTTACTTGATTCATATAATTGCTTACGCTTTTCAGTCCTAATTGATCTACAAGGAATTTCATTAAGGTGGTGATACTTCATTTTACTAGCACCAAAGGTAACCCATTTATTAAATTATGTAGTTTGTTTTGTTTAAAGATAATATCTTAATGGGGTTTGTGTTTGGGGTTTGGGGTGGGGTTTTTGCTTGTTATTGTAGTCTGGGTTCTTTCTATCCAGGCTTCATTTTCAAGGAAGGCTTGATCAATAATTATAAAGATTAGAGAATGGCAGAAAAGTCTGAATATCTATTTATTAACTGATTAGCAGCACTAGTTCTAATACCTTACTACGTAGGTTTTAAGACCTCAATATCTCAAAATATTAGAGTGGCAGTGAAGAATGGAAGTGGGGTAAATTTTCAAGTCATCAATGAAAATCATACAACAGCTCCCTGATAATTTTATATATTACTCTATCACTGGATAAAAGTAGTGAATGTGCTTTCATTACTAACAAACCTGTTCTAGGGTATGCCATCATCCTGATAAAACAAATAGATTGAAAATTACACACAATTATGCACATTAAAAAGCAGTTCTTTGAACCACGAAAAATAGCTAGGTAGACTAGGTTTTGAAAGTTTTTCATTTTATTAATGTCTAATATCCATCATGCACCAACTTTTTCATCTCCTCTGGAATTGCAATGTTGATGTCTTTGGTAATTTGAAGTTGCAAGATTATATCTTTAATAGCACAATCTTTACAGAATAATGGAAAATTGAGCAGAACACTGTCCATCTATGCACTACTTATATTTTCATACATCACTCTAAATCAGAAATGGTTGCTTTACCATGTACAGGTTTCCCTAAACTAGAAGTTTGAAACATATTCCCTCATATCTAAATATCTTTTTCTTCTTGAAGATGAAGATACTTGGTAAATATTTTGCAAAATATGAATCATTCATAGTCCTAATTTTTTACTTCTTCTTTTCCTTGTGTCATTAAGAAAAAAGTATTTTGAGGGTGGGGAACTGAAAAGGTTTTACCCAACTTAACATGCACAGTCATGAGTAAGATTAATAGTTCCCTGGTTTTCAGAACAAGGCAAAATTCAAGTAAAGCTATCAATTTTCAACAACTGACAGACACAGTGAAACTTCAAATGCTTATAAATGGCATGGGTGGTTAAAGAAAAGAAACTGCAAGAGTCAAGCCTAAGCACTTTATTTAGCAGACCTTTTGTAAAGCCTTCTTCGGCGTCATAGGTTCTTTCTGAGTCCCCTTTGTCTTAGGTTACATTCTTCTGAATGAAATCTGTATGTTGAAGGATGCTAATTTGTTTAACCAGTCTAGTTTTTGAACATCTACAAGAGTACCCTGCAGGCTTTACCTTTCTCTTCTAAAGATTGTTGTCTTTTCACTTTTTTTTTTTTTTAAGAATTGTTTGCCATTCCTTTTTCACCTCATTGATGAATCTGATGGCATCTTTCACAGTCCTTAAGATCACTCACTCAACAATTAGTTTCCTCTTTCCTTCCTTTCCTCATCCTAACATTATTTCCTTTATGGTGGACCCTATATATGTATTACAATATGACTTTGTTGCACTTGTCAATCTTGTATTTTAAAACAATATTGTATATCTTTTTTAAATTTGAGAAAGCTTCTGATTGAGATTCCTGAAAAAAGTTATTAATAATTCTAGGTTGAGGCCAAACATGATTATAACCAACTGCTCTGACTTGATGTGAATGAACACATAGAGCATAACTGCTATTACTTAAAACATTTCCAGATATCATGGAAAAGACTGTTATTGAAGTGTGTCATGTGGCTGAAACACACAGTTGACCTGACAGTTCAAAACCAGAGTGAATCTGTTTGTTATCAGGCCAAACATTTTTTCTTTATGAGATACAGGAGAGAGACAAATTGTCTGAAAAGCTACATAGGAATTCAATATTATTCAGTGCTGTCACTCCATCTCCCAGAAAAAAAAAAAAAAACAAACCCACATTGGTTTTGTTTTCCTCTGCAATGAAAAAGTAGAAAAGACGAATCGATCAAAACACCATCAAAGAGAAAAGTGAAACTGAGACCTGAGAACCATTTCTGGTGAAAACACTGTACAGCTAAATTTCTTCCAAATAATGTTAGAATTAAGGTAGCTGTCAACATGGTAGGGTGTGGGGTTTCAGAATATCAATGGAGCAAAAAAAAGAGGTAGTTCACAGTCCATAATAATTTGTATTTATTTATTTATTTAAGGTTCTACTGCAAATAGTTACAATTGTGAGATCTTTGGACATTGGTGCAGCATTCTTTTGGTCTGAAAAATTAAAGAGAGTGAGCTATATGAACAGGCTTCAGATTCTATGTCATTTTATATCAGTTGTAGCTGTATATAGGGTGCATACTGGATGTCATTTGGCTTAGACACTCACTTCTCACTCATTCGCAGTAATACTCTAGGGAATGCAAGACCTGCATGTTAAATGTCCCCTTCACAGGCCAGGGTAGGTAGGCAGTGGCAAAGGCAAAGAGATATACTGCATACATCTTCTAAATGATCAATAGCATGGTGACAGTATCTTTAAATAATGCTTTTTAAAGTACAAGTTTTCCTTCCTAAACCTGTTCCGTTTTGCATGCACTACTGTTTATATCAAGATATATTTAAAGATATATATAAATATATATAAAAGATCATATAATATATATATATATAATATCTAAAGACACATCTCAGAATTGGTAGGATTATTGTTTTGTTTCCCCCTCTTTTTAGCTCTTCCTCCTGACATCACTCAATGCACAAGAGTAGTAGTTTGTTTCAGAATCCTGTTACTGATTTTACAGTGGGACCAGCTGTCCTCAGTGAATTTTCTATAAAGGATGAAGATGAGTAGAACATGAAGGTAAGTCAGAAGGACACATTGTGGGTCCATAAGAGGTTATCTCAGCAAGTGCAGGAAAAACCAAACAGTTAAAATAGCCAAACAACAGCCTTTCACAGAGTTAATGTCAATGGTCCTTGATCAGTCTTAGTATTGAGGGAAAAAAGATTGGTTGTGACTTAAAACTAAATATATATATATATTTGTACTTTAAAATGTTTCTGTATATTTATAAGATTATATATCTAGAGTCATAAGAAAAAAATAAGCAAATTTGTGATTTAATTATTCTTCTTGGGTTGTTTATTGTAATGTAAATTACATTCATATTTAGAAAATGTTGAAATACTTTCCTTCTATGAAAGCACCTTACTTGGCTTTGGTTACCCTTAGGTGGTTTAGAATTAGTTGTATATTAGGAAAGAAAGGAATCATATCTTGGAAACTTCTACCAAGATTAAGACTCACTCTACAATCTAGTTTTATTTTCCCACTGGGAAGTGGGAAAATAAGACATTATCAAAGGGGTAATGGGGCATTTAAAATAATATTAAAATTCTGTTGAAGCCACTTCATTACCTGCCAGTCATATTTTAGGAGCTGTAGCAGGATCTGCTGCATATCTGTACTCCTGATCCTCTTACAATGGTAGTCAAAGGTAATTCTTTCATTGACTTTACAAGAATAGAACTGAATTTCCTTACAACAGCTAATTACCACAGAAACTAAATTATGCGTGTCTGTGACTCCCACAGCTGTCTCACTCGTGTATCTAAATGATCAGAGGAGCATGCAGTACTGCCAGCAGTACAGACTTCGTGAACTCAGAACAGAATGTCAGTTCTAAACTGTCTTACTTCTCTGCTACTTTTGAGAGTGTGCTTGGGGAGTGTCTATTTTTTCCAGGTTAGATATATCTAAAAATATGTCTCCTCTGCCAAATAATTTAGCTTCTTGGCTGTCAGGCTTCTGATAGCCTGCCTTGGGTAAATTTTCATTTACTCTTGGGATTGTTTTTCAGGTAAATCTTTCCCTCTAAAAGAACCCCCTTTTTTTTTTTTTTTTTTTTTCGCTGAAGATACTTCACTCACTAGGACCCTTCCATTAGATGGCATAGGCACAGCAGCATTGTGTTCATTTTGTTGTGTCCCATGTAGTCATCTACCACTGCCTCAGAAGGCTTTTTGTCCTAAAGCTTTCTCTTTATAAGAATAAATTGACAGAAGTTCCACAATATGTAACTCACATCCTTACCTTTATTTCATAAGAAACACCACTCCAGTCAATGACAGCACAACCACACTTTATTATTATTTGAAATAAAAAGCATAAAAGATAGTTTTGATATCTTAGGACTGCAAAGTCATGACATGGGCCTTTCTTTAGTGAAGTGTGTATACATCCATTCCCTAAAAAGAGTGGTAGTCCCAGGCAATGTGCTCATGACTGCTCAGCCCCTCCTAGCAAGCAGACCCTGCTTCCTGGGTTGGTTGCATTTAGGGATATGGATTTAACCCTGGAGACCATTAATAGCTAGGTCTTTCACTTCTATAAGAGAGAATCTGCTCGGCCAGTAGGATGTGGCCCCTGAGCTGGTGAGTCCTTTACCTCAGTTTTCTTCACTCTCACAGCTGACTTCCCACTGTAACCACCCATTCTGAGAACCATGTATCAAAGTGTGCTGAAAGGAAGGCTGGTTTTGCTTTTTTAGCATTATTCAGCAACCCAACTTCTGTCTCACAGCTACTTTTAAAGATGATGTACACGATAAATAATCTTACAGATTATATGTGAATGGGTTCTGGAGTCAGGTTCCTCAGTTTTTGCCACTCATTTGAACCCACCTTCACAGACCTCCTCAGTGCTCTTTCATTTTCTCAGTTTAATTTAGGCTGGGAGTTCTCAACCATTTAAATGGTATCAAACTTACCAGGAAATAGGCTGTCTAGACATCTGATAGCATCCCACATTTTATGCCAGTGGATCACAAAGTGTTTTATAAACAGAATATTAACAGTTCAATGACATACAGGAATCACTTAACTCAGCACCGACATACAGTACTTTGAGGTAAAACAGTCCATTTAGAATAAGAGATGTAAAATACCACCTAGTAATTACTTCAGGTTGGTTTACCATAAGCATACACACTTTCACTGAAAGGATATAATTTGTAATAGCATTTGCGCCCATATAAGTAGGCATAATATCATTACCCAGCTTGATGCTTAGTTTAAACACAGATCAGATAATCGTGTCATCTGGATGTTTGCATGGTTCATTTGAAATAAAATACTACTAGCAGCCCTCTACCTCCTGATGCCATGCATTAAATGTTTAGGGTTTGTTATTGGGGGGGGGGGGGATGTTTGACATCTCCCATGC
This sequence comes from Microhierax caerulescens, assembly GCA_035590215.1. Classification (NCBI taxonomy): domain Eukaryota; kingdom Metazoa; phylum Chordata; class Aves; order Falconiformes; family Falconidae; genus Microhierax; species Microhierax caerulescens. The sequence goes on along the minus strand of JAVJGJ010000037.1, from coordinate 22,654,603 downwards.
CAGTTTGTATCCAAAACATAACTGTTGCCTGTCCGACGGACTATATAAAAGTTTAACCCAAGGGAAATGTGTCTACAAAATATCTCACTCCCAATGATGCTTCCCCTCCCCCATTTAGTATAATTTGTCTGAAAGCCATGAAATCATGCACCTGAATTTTCATTTATCAATGGTAGAAAGAAAAGGATAAAATTATATTTAAACTCTGTATGTTGCTTAAAGCAAGAGAGAATAAAGAAAGGAAGCACCTACATTACGGAGTAATAATTTAATACATACTGGACCTTTTTATCTTAGAAATTACTTCATGTGAGTGCAAGTTAGGAGGGGACAGAATTATTCTCCAACTGTTCTGCATATCAAGATTAATTTTCACAGGCAATTAACTGCATGCCTAGAGTAAGAGCCATGGTGCACTCAAATGCATACCTCAGTAGGGATGATCAAGATCCCAGGACATCAGGGTATATGGAAAGCATGCATTCTCTGTAGCTGGGTTGTAGTCCAAGTGCCCATTCTTGAAGCAGTGTTGTAGGATATTCCTCTGTCTTGTAATTTATCTGTGATTAATCACACAGTCAGGTAAATTATGTTTCTATCCAATAGTTAAAATTTCCTATCTGGCATGAAAACTATGAGAAGAAAAAAAGTTCTTGCCTTTGAAATTATATAAGCATCTTTAATGACCTTACATTCCTAACAACTAATAGAACCATTTTTAATGATTGACAATGCTGTGTCTTTTTCTTAAACACTGAGCACTCATTTCCCATGATCTTGGCTTAAGCTTTCTATCCCTTTTTTGCATACTGCTGCAAATTCAGATAGACAGTTTTTATTAGAGCAACTGTCAGAGCAACTGAAAAGGGAAAAAGTGAAGAGATACTGTGTTCAAAATGAGTGAACAGTAGCCAGAGGAGAGAACTTTAGGAAACAATTTAGGAAACAAATTAGGAAACCATTGGAACTGTATGGCTGGAGAAAACAAGGCTGACAGTAGGTTGTTTGGTTTGTTTTGCATTCCAAAATCAAGCATTTAGGAATAGATGAGGAGTGCATTTATGACTTTTCTCCAGTTTATGAGCAACAGGTTATTATTTAAAAGCTAAATTCCATTAGATTGAAGCAATATCCTGTGTATATTGAAATTGGGAACTTAATTGCATTGTAGTGCTTTAAAAAAAATAAATCTTTTCCTTGTTGAGTTGTTTACTATTGAAAAAATTCACCAAAATTACCTGTGAAAAGTTTTTTTTCTTATTTGCTCTCAAAAAGCATATCTGTTTGGATTACTTTTTTGGACCCTCCAGAAAAGTCAAGTGTTTTTGCAGCTGGTGCACTTGAAGTAATTAAATGATGAGAATTCATCTTACCAAATGAAAAATGAAGCCGATTAAAAGAATAAAAAGTTAATTTTAAATGTCATCCTTCACACAGACAAATACTAATGTTTTGTAGTGCAGAACCACTACAAATTGAAAGACATGCATGGGAATATAATTCCATTGGTTTAAAAATATTTTAACTGAGCTTAAAGAGCTAGTTTTTCTTTGAATCTCTAAAGATATAGATGCTTTGTTATGCAATAGCAAAATACTTTATTTTATGAACACACTGCATATGTCTTACTCTGTGCACAAAGAAATAAGAAAGCCATGAAAAGCACTCTGTGATCAATAGTGAAGGAAATATTCTTATGTTGCAGTGTATGTGACAAAAGATTTGATCACAAGATTTTTTTACCAGGAAGTTCAGCAATTGGACATGAAATCAAAACCACTTATTGAGCAACTAGAAGGGAAATTCATTATGAAAAGATTAAAATATAATTAGCCTTTCCATCAAGGAGAAACATTAACATGACATAAATGGTTAATAGATATTTCTTAGAAGTTCTCCAGTAATGAAATTTGTATGTTTATGAAGTACCCAACAAATTAATTCTTTTAATAATAGTTGATAATAATAGTAATGTGATTCTGGGGAAAGATCATAGGCTCAGGATCTGACTAATGGTGTGAACTTTTTGCTCTAACTGTTGATGTTGTTGAGAGAGTAGAGACCAGGGAGCGCAGCCTGCTTATCACAGGGGTGTATACAAAACTAATATTTTCAAACATTGCTCTTACACATGCCTTGAGACTCTGTAAGTGTCAGCTAGCCAGCAGACACTTTAAACCTATTCTGCTATGCAGGATGTTGGCTCTGGTGAGCAGCACTGCTCAGTCTTCTCTTTAAAACCACTAGAAATAAGACTCTGAATGTATATACATATATTTATTAGTTATTCTTATTATTTCATCCTATAACTTTCTGCTTAATTAGACCTGGTGCAAGTAAAATAGGAAGACTTCTAAGGGTTCCTAACATTTTTCTCTTGTTCAGCTCCTGACTGCGAAAAATGTGAACTTACTGAACATGGAAATGTTCTTATTTTTGACAAATTAAAAGGCCTCACAGCCTCAGGCAGCACATCTGTGTCCTGATTTCGTATAGAGGTTCTTGGTGTCTTTGGAGAAGTATCTATCTAGAGTATCTGTTATCTCTTAATGTGCACATCATTGATTTTAGAGGGAGGTACACAGTCCAACTTCATAACAATAGTTTGCAATAAAGTTCCTTCTTATAAATACTTATTTATCTGTTTATTTTTTTAAATCGTTTGCTGCCTGACGGCTTTGTGAACTCCCTGACAGTGTGCTGAGGGTACAGGCTGGCCTGCTTGGCCCTGCCCAGCCCAGGCCTCCCTTCACGCTGCCCAAGGCCTGGCACCCCCTGTCAGCCCCCCAGGGCCATTGGCCCCTGTCACAGCCATGCTGCAGCAGGGCTGGCCTCCAGCTCCTGCAGCACCGTCCTGCTCGGCCATGGCTCTGCCTGAGCCCACACCCTGGCCTTAGCGCATCCCCATCGCCAGACAGGTGCCCGAAGCCTGGGGCTGGGGTGCCCCAGTGCCCCCAGCTGCCTGCTCATAGCTGGGGTGATAGAACAGGCCCTGCCTGCTGGGCACCTGAGGTCCCACTGCCTGTCACCAGGGAGCCACCCATCCTCACTGACCCCCAGCAATCCACTGCTCAGCTCTACAGAGGGCATGGAAATGCAATGCTGAACATATTACTGAGCTGCCTGGAAACTAAATTGTAATCATAGATTCTAATAATGCCATTTTTTTAGTCAAATCAACAGAACAGTTTAAAAAAGAAAACATTTTGAAATGTGTTGTTTCCTTTAAAAAATATAAATCCCTTAAATTTCATGTCTGGATGTTCTTTTTTATAGAGAATTTTCATTGTTGTTTACTTGACATTAAAGAGATACCAGTACTATTCAACATGGATATGTATGCTCAGGAATATGTACCACACATTGCATAGAATGAACTATTTTTCACTAGGAAAAAAAAATGTGAATTCCTGTTGATTAAGGTGTTCACCTTCCTCTCAAGCCCTAAGTGTCAAATTGCTTCTTTCCCAGATAAGTCGATTTCAATATTTCTAAGCAGCAGCAAATATCAGAGTTTGAGAAATAACAGATTGTTTAAACTGTGTAATTATACAGTTTATTATTAATCATATTCAAGTGATTCTTGACCACGATTTATGACATTAGATAATGGATTAAAATGAAAAAGATGTAAAATAATAACTACTTGACATTAATTTTCATATTCTATTTCCAAAAGGTTTTTTTTTTTGTTGGGGCTTTATGTTTTTTTTTTCACCACAGCTTTTGAGCAGGCCAGATTTTCGGTGTTAGGTAAGCAGATATGAAAACTATGTAGGCAGAACTGTTATGTATAGAAAAAAATGCCACTTTTCACTGGGTTAAATATTCAAACGCATAGAGATGCACTACGTTTTCCAGACATCATTGTATTTTAATGATGAGACATACCATAGGTGGTCAGGTTTCAAGTGTACGTATGAGAACAAATTCATTTAAGGCATGGTGGAGAGCATTTTATGTGGTTTGTTTTGTTTTGTTTGTTTGTTTGTTTTCATTCTGGCTTTAATTTTATATTTCCCCTATTAATATAAACTGGTCTACTCAATTCTGTCTGTCTACTTGCCATCAAATACATCATTTCAAGACACTTGTACTATGTAGTTACAGTACTAATGCTGCAACTCTTCATCTTTATTAGCCATGTTATTAATAGGTCTGCCAGATTGCATAGGTTTCAAAGAGGTACTTTGTTAAGTGAGGGGGTGGTGGGACTAAAATAAAATAAAATAAAATTAAAAAACCCTGTCTCAATCATATGAGTCTAGGCAAGTAGCCTCCAATTAAATACATAAATGTTTCCTTAAATGTTCAGTACCTTTAACTTTTTATAAAGTGAACTGCTATTGATAGCAATAAGGCTTTTTTAAACAGTGCCTTGCAAGACTGGACCATAGTTTGGAAAAACAGATATAATTTTTTGGCTATTGTTTATGTTTCCACACATGCTTTCTTCTAAAAGTGCCAGATAAATCAACAGATCATTGTAAAAGAAAGTGGAATTTGCCTTTCTTTTAGATCAGTTTATTTTTAATCAGAACTATATTCTTGAAATCCTTCTCTGCTTTCCCCTCCTCACTATTTCTACATTTATAAGTCTTTGATATAGATTAATAGGTGCCATAATCTCATCACAACAATTATTTTCAGAGAGAGAAGGGGAGAGAGCAATTAATCTTTATCACAATTAATTAACCTCAGTTTAAACAGTAGTATTAATCAGCACTTTCCCTTAGGTACTTAGACTTTGAAAGCTCTGTTTACAGTGATATGTCTTCATGATCAGTGGTATGACAGAAAAATTGTACATTGAGAAAACATATTTGAAGCCACTTCATTTCAGCCATTCTTTGGGCATTGGCCCATTCTTTGGGCTTTATTGTGATAGTGATAGTAGTAGGAGTATTTGCACCTTATGAGTATGTTGTTTCTCCTTATTCAGTTGGAAGTTGTGTGTTTGGATACTCCAGTTTACAAACTTTAGGGTTAAAGCTTTATGATCAGAAGAACTGGACATTCTGGAGGCAACCAGCCATCTAAATGTGATTTTATAAATGGCTTCACCATTGGTTATTTGGGTACACTGAACTGGACAAAAATAATCCTGCACTTGCTTTGTCAACTTTTGTATTCCAGTGCTAGAGCAATGCTGGAGCAATCTAAAACAACTTTACTCCTCCTTTACACCTCACAGATACAATTTAGAACAGATGAACTCTGATTTATCTTTACTACATATCCAAGTAATAGCCACATCAATGCATTCTTCCTTCTTCCCATTTCCAGCTCTGCACAAACATTACATTTGGGATCTGTGATTAGCAATTCCTTGCATCATCAGAAATGAAACAAGGTGTGTGTGAAATAGTTTTTATTATGGTGAGCTATTTGGGATAATTGCATGTAGAGGTATGCTTATTTGATAAGATATTTGAAGGAAGTACACTTTGTCTTTCTGAAGTGAAACAACATAAGGCACATGACCTGTGGTTAGTTCTCAACCCTCATTTACACTACATCTGAATGTGACAGAGATTACGATGAAGATTCACCCTGCACTACATTCTCCTTTTCTCCCTTAGGAAAACTGAATGCTTCTCAAAAGAATGTGGGCTGTAGAAGAGGGGTGATGCTGTGGTGCTTCCTGCACAACTTCCTGCTCACTCTCTGGCCAGATGTAATTCATTTCCATGTCAGCTGGACCCTCCCCTAGTGTGGCAGATATCCTTTCAGAAGTCTTTCAACATTATGCTGTGTAGAAAGTATCTCAAATGAATGCTTCTCTCATATTGTCATTTATTCACCATTATTGAAATACAAGGCAATGAGACCTCTGCTGGTCTTTAAATCCTTCAGGAACCTTTCTTTCCATATTCTCAGGTTGTCCACAATACACCATTTGTCTTATTTTTCCCCTACACAAGCAAATTTTACTCTGAAATTATGTGATGGTTACAAAGAAGTATTATGAAATACATTTTTATGTTATCAAATATGTTATCAAATACTTCTTTTATATCAAGATATCCTTCTCATGTTCTGAACCCAAGTTCAGTGGGTTATGAGAAGAAATAGTGAGACCTTGAACACAACCTGTTGTTCTACTGTTTGGTACTGATTAATCAGCATTAAAAAAATTTAATTAAAAATTCTTGATAAAATGTTAGTATAAAATAAAATCTCCTTGATCATCCAGCTTGCCTCTTGATGCACGTTATTTTAATATTGTTCTTCATGTGCTAACAAACATGAGGAACTGTATACAATATAACTATTTCAAGTTAAGGCAGAAAGATAGTACCTGATGTGATTATAGGTTTATATACCATTTAGCACACATTTGAGCTATCTGTTGTGAAAAGGACACATGAAAAAAAATCTAAAGATACTGTGTTCATTACTTAATGACTTCTTCAGTTCTTTGTTATATCGGACTTAACTTCAACTATAAGGTAAAATACTAAAGGAAATATTTGCATTTCATTTGGACTAGGAAAAATCAAAGAAAATTAAAAAAAAACCCCACCCTCACCCCCAACAAGAGAATCCAAACACCTTCTTTCCAATGCAGAACTCAGTTCAGAAAGAGATATGTCCACCACCACCAGGTTAAATGTGGATTCCTGTTCTAGTGTCTCACCACTCTCACAGTAAAAAATTTCTTCCTAATATCTAACCCAAATCTACTCTCTTACATTTTAAAGCCATTCCCCCTTGTCCTATCACTACGTGCCCTTGTAAAAAGTCCCTCTTCAGCTTTCAAGCATGTTGAATAACAGAATTGTATGAATGTGAATGTGAGGATTTTTCCAGATGGATGCATTTGAATAATGGTATCTATTGAATATCAGAGCCACTAGAATTGCTTTCTAAGCAAGCTAGGTGACATTAATGAAGAGTGCTTCTTTTTGCCTGGATGGTTTCCTTAGATAGCAGATTGAGTTTAAAGAGACATTATATAAAGAATATATTTTTTTTAATTTTTAATCTTACATTTCTTCCTCAGTGGGATTCTTACAGCTGACACACAGAAGAATCTATAATTGCTAAAATATATATCAGCAAATAATTAAATTGACTAAACACTATCATTAGTGAAGACTTTACATGCTGGGAATTTAAGCAAGTGAAGTTTCTTTCATGCTGTGAAAATAGTATAGGTAGTTATTCTGTGTATGCTCTCTCCTGAAAAAAAGAGCTTTACTATTATTTTAAGCCAAAGTTATATGCATTTCTGCATACAGCCAGCTTGCACCACCAACAACTGGGTCACAGGACCATTGCCTCACCTGAGCAGAACACCTGTAATGGTCATGGATGGGAAAGGATGGAAAAATGACTGTGAGACATGTTTCCTGGGGCTGGGGTAAGCTGTGGTGCACCTTCTAGGCAGGGAACAAAAACTAGTGCAAAGGAAGCAGGCCAGGGTAAGAAAACACGTAAAAACAGGCTCAAAAATATCCAAGTGTGAACATGAAGAGATTTCCACTACTACAGCCACTGTCCTAGTCTTGGGGAACACTTCAGGATGCTTATAACAACTTTGCCCACCTCTGTTCTTCAGACTGATTCTTCTCCTTCACTACTGATGCTGTTGACCTGAGGGCACAGGAGGGCATTAAAAGAGTGAATATAACACCCTAGAATAAGGATAGATACTCTGAACTCTTCTTGTATAATAATTTTAAGAATATTATTGAGAGGCTTCTGTATTAATAAAAGCAATGAGTGTTAGTAGTGTAACTGAACTAAAAATGTTGTATCTTTATTAGGATATGAAAGCAGTAGCTGAACAGCAGATTCTTTTCTTCACATTTACAGCATGTTTACCTGTTTACCCATAACAAGGTGGTACATGTCTAACAGGCTGGAAGTCTGATGTTGTCTGTCTGTCTAGTCTAGTTATCTGCACTTGACAGAGTCTATTTTCTCAATATTGCTTAGTTCAGTTAGTTTAAACTAAACCAAGACTAAGTGTCTTATTGATTTACTAATGACACAGAAATAATCAACAATCAGTGAACTATAGATTCAAGGTCAATATCCAGAATTCCACAGAAAAATCATTTCCTAGGCTTTTCTGAAATATTCATATTTACCCACAAATTTATTAACACCCTTGTATTCCTAATCCTGAAATGTTTTTATCACATACATACATACAGAGTTAAAAGTGCACCCACTCTTCTGGGTACTCTCTCACTTACTTACACACCCCTTCTGTGAGTGCTCTAACTTTGGGCAAACCTGTATATCTTCCAACACCTCCTCAATCCCCACGCTAGTGAGAAAACAACCCACAAATTGAGGTTCACACACCCCAAGTGTGGGTCTCTGTGTGCTGCATCCCATATTGGTAGTCCAGAGCCTGGGGGCAGGCACTTCACACTAATTGTTACAATGCTGATAAGTAGCAGTATGTGCTGCTGCTTCCACTCCAGAGTCTCTCCCCACTGTTAAAAAATATTCACACTTCGTTGATCTCTCTTTTCAGGCTGAACCCTTTATTTCAAGTGTGCCTTTGTGATTCCATAGCTACTGTTTAATCTGATTGATGGTCATCATGTCCTTTAACATGATGGATTTGGGGTGAACACCCTTCCAAACAGCACCTTCCCAAAGAGCTTTGTATCTTTGATACCCACTGACACACACTGTGTATATTCACATTTCTGTCTTAACATCTGTTGTTATTCAGGCCACAGGTAAGCCCTGTGGGCACTCCACACCAGTCTAAATGAATAAGCAAGCCAGAGAGTAATAAAATGTGATGTTTTAAGAGCAGAATACTATAAAATGATGGATCAAATAATGCAGCCATTCAGAAGTAGTTCTAGGAGATTTTCATGACAGTTGCTTTGGTATAACTTCTCATATTATGCTAGGATATGGCTTCCTCCTGCACTCCACATCTCAGTTTTGCCTGTGTCAGTCTCTTCCATTGCTAACTGAACAGTATGTTAGGTTCCAAATCAGATGTCCTATTTTTCATTGTGATCTGTTTTATTTATTTATATCAGAGCAAAGAGGATGTACAACCTCATTAAATCAGAAAACAGGTCATTTTTACCACATTTTGGTCGTTTCACACAGATGTAATTGACTACATAAGGTCAAAATCAGTAAGGTATCCAGCTCAAGCTATCTACAGTATACAGATTAACACAGTTGATTCCTCAGAAGATGGTTCAATGTATTCATGTTTATATGTCTGTACATATTTGAATATATTTTTTTAAAAGTGAAGTGGATGAACAAACACTGGAATTTTTCAGTGTACCTAATAACTTCCCAGATTTTTATATTTCAGGACAGGGAGATGAGAAAGGAAAGAAACAGACGCAGAAGCCATAATGAGATATATTTTGGATGTGAGATTTACATGTGCTGTAGTACTTATGAGCCCAGTTCCAGCTGGGAGAGTAACAAATGGGAGAGTGTCCAGAGGATATGGAGAAAGCCTAGATGTTCCTAGAAAGGGTAAGTTCACAAGAGTGATATTTAACAAAATGGTTATGGAGAGAAAGAACAAAAGGAGACAGATCTCCTGGGATGTTGTTATGAATGAAATCTGGCATTAGAAGATGCCCAATGTGATATTGTAAATACATTCATTTCCACAAAAAAAGAAAAAAAATCCACAATTATAAAGAAGAAGCCTATGACATTATGTTCCCTTCACAGAAAATAAGGCATATGGTTATCTTGAACATTGTGCAGCTCTGCTTTTAATGACTGGCTGCCAGACTTAACAAAGCTTTTTCTGAAATGCTGAGATTTACATGCTAAGCATGTTGGTGATGCTGTCTTTTGAACTGCAGCTTTTTCCTTGTAATCAAGGTTTGGTTTTCCTCCCAGAGGAACTGCAGATATAAAACTGCAATAGGGAAAGGCACTCAAGTAAGGAGTAAATTGTTTTTTTTTTGGAAAAGCATAGGTCTACAGAATAAAATAAAAATGGTAGCAGAAATGCACTGTTTTTTTCTACCACTATTACGCACCTTTTAAAAGCAGATTAAAATGTACACTTTCAGAATGGCTATTTAATGAAATGTTATTGCATGTGAAATATTCTAATAATGTTAAAGCAATAGAAATATTTGGTTTAAATATATAGTTATATTTGATATATTGCAATAGCAATATACTTGATTTACTAAGACTTAAAAAATTACTAAACTGTTGATTTCATATTTTTTCATTAAATAAACTGATCTTATGGTAGTAAATCTCTGAATCATCTTTCTGTACTGCTTGTTTCTGAGTTTAAGACTAACAACTTGCTTTTTAGCTTAATTTAATGCAATAATTTTTATGCATGACAACAGGACTAAAAGGAAGTAAAGAGACCAAGTTATCTATCCAGCAGGTGAGACTGTAGAATTTCTGATAGACTGACTAGATTTTACTCCAAATTATTTTAAAGAAGCTCTATGACGTTATTAGAAACAATTGATTTAATTTTGAGATTAGAATATGAATAAGCAATATGTATTTGTGCACATCAATTGCTCACTTAAATTGAAAATGTTGACCATAAAGGCTGAAAACTGAGCTTTCTAAGGAATTTCAAAAGATATATTCTCAGTCATCTCTTGATACTGTCCTTTTGAAGTGGATGTTTTACATAATAGATAAAGTTTCCATGAAGCAAGTGGAAGCAAAATTTCTTGAATAATTTCAAATCAGTTATTGGTTTTGAAAGTGTTTTTCACTAGCTTTAATGGGGGTTTAGAGACTCAGAATTTCTGAAAGTTATCTGTCAAATAAAAATACATAAATATTGATCGTGAAGCCTAACTGACAAAGGAAAGTTTAGAAAATTAGCTGTAATAAGGTGGATTAATGATTCCAGTATTTGTATTCTCATTACTAAAGTTCAAGTGTTCAGTGTATCATTTCAGTCTTTTAATAGCCTCCCTGTGCCTCCCTTCCCCAGTTTCCAAAGGGAGCTGGCAGACAGAAATGTGTTTAAGGGAAATCCATACTGCGTTCTGTCGATAAGGGTAAATTAACCCAAGACCAAATCAAAGCCAGTTTTCTGTGGAACCTGTGTTGCTGTGTTTAAAATTATACCATGGTAATTTCATGGCAATCTGCTATGTAGGTGTACACCAAGTGAAGCAATATGTACAGTGTTTAAATGTAATATATATTTATTTATCTTCCTCTTTTCCTTAAGTTTCATTTGCATAATTTCATAGCTAATATCACTGTGAGTAGCATGACCTGAAACATGCTTTCACTGTCTTCCATAAATGGAATGAAAAAGATTATAATGTGTGAAATACCCTAGTGGGTGCCCTTGATTAATCACCACTCAGATTCATTTCCTACAGATTATGTTATCATTCATGCTCTTTGTACTGTACTCACAGCCTCCCTCTTTTAAAACAGATCTTTTCTTCCATAACATTCCTACATTTTATTTTTTTTTCTGTGTAAATCACAACTGTCATTGATTTCTCTGGAAGTGTAGAGTTCTCTGGTCAAACAGATGATAACTATATTTTACAACAACCTCCCTAATCATGATTTGAGAGATTCACAAATTTTGAGGCCAAAAAGAAAAATAATGCTGCCTATTGCATGACACAAGCCAGTCATAGATGTGTACCAATTAACCACAGCATACAGTATCATGTCCTTATTATTTGTACTATTTGATTGTTTTTAAAAATGTTTACCAGTGTAAATTTTACAGCATGTCCTGCTTAATGTGTTCCAGTGGTTAATAACCTTCACAGTAGAAGAAAATTTAGTTGTAGTATAGTTTTGTTTGACTTCCTTTAGGGGTTAAAATATGATTTGTTAAAAAAGGAAAAAAAAAAAAAAAAAAAAAAGATAAGTTGTCAGCTCTAAGGAATGCATAAAAAATTGTTTAATCAAAATTATTGATCACATTCCAGGTATCCCTTTAGCTTTTTACTAAGTGCAATGCAATGCTGAAGATTTGTAAGTAGAATTGATTATAATGATATAAACTTTTTTTATTACCAATTTAACCTTCTCATTGTTGTTGATCATACTGATTAATGGTTAAAAAGCCACAGAGAGCAGTGTGATAAAATAAAAGATGTGTAATTTGTGATGTGCACATGAAAAACCCCAGGTGGAATTTGAAACTTATTGCCAAAAGCAGTTCAGTCTAATGACAAAATTGTGCTGCAGTGCTGAATTAACATGAAAGTAATCCATTCAGTGCTGTCACTGCAGAGTAGTAAAACATTAGGCTCCAATTTGCCTCCTTCGACTTTTATCATGAGGCAGATTACAGAGGTAGTGCATTATTCTTAGCATACTTCTCAATTATCTTAACACTATTTTAGAAACTAGTGCCACAAGTGGGTATGCTGTCTCAGTTGTAGTGTCCTACTTGAGTATATATTTTTATGAACTGACTTTCTTTTCAGCCACTGCATCATCCTATAAACTCATTTTTGGCTGGTTAGGCACTGCTTTTTCAAGGCTTTGAATTATTCATGTGTTTTAAAATATATTTTCCATTTTATACCCATTTGGCTTTTTTCAGATTAACAGCTGTTATATGCGACTGCTATAGAGTGCTTGCATATTTTGAATAGAATCTCCAAGAATCCAGGTGTTCAGTATAAAGTAATCACTATCACTAACGGGGACATCACTAATACAAAATTATCACTGGTCTATAAATAATGGGTCACATTTATAGTTTCCTGTGTGGTCTCAGAACTGTTTATGAGAGACAGTGGAATCACTTTGCTTACTATTTTTTTAAAAAAACCTTTGTAATAAAAAGTACTCCAGTTATAAGTCATGGGTTTTTTTGATTTATAGGTAAGTTCAACAACCATTTCAGCCTGCTTCTGATTAAGACATATCAAGAAAAAATAAAGGAGTGATTATTGTACCTTCTGTCATATTGATGGTAACTTACTCTGGTCTAGAGTGGATAATATTACCTTTGAAACACAAAGGCAAATCATAAAATTCACTAGCAAATAGAGTATTTTGCCCAGGGTGTGTGAACCTGTATACACTGCTAGTATATTCTGCTCTCAAATGAACCATGCTGACAGAGAGAAAAATCATCTATACATCCTTATTGTCCTGCTTGATTAAGACTGTGAGTGATGTGTACCTGTAATTTAGTAAAGCCTTTGACACTGTTTCCCACAGATTTCCTTCGAGAAACTGTTCATGGCTTCGATAGGGGTACTCTTCACCAGGTCGAGAACTGACTTGGTGGCTGATGCCGTAGAGTGGTGGTGAATGGAGTTAAATGCAGTTAGTGGCCAGTCAGAAGTGGTGCTCCTCAGGGCTCGGTACTGGGATCAGTTCTGTTTCATAAATTCTCACTGATCTAGAGGAGGGGATTGAATGCAGCCTCAGTAAGTCTGCAGACAAAACAGGGGAAGACTATTGATCTGCAGGAAGGCTCTGCAGAGGGATCTGGAGAGGCTGGACCAATGGGCCATGGACAAGTGTATAAAGCTCAACAAAGGCTCAGTGCCAGGTCATGCACTTGGGTCACAACAACCCTATACAATGCTACAGGCTGGGGGAAGGGTGGAAAGATGCCTTGTGGAAAAGGACCTCGCCGGGTGCTGGTTGACAGCCGGCTGAACGTGAGCTGGCAGTGTGCCCAGGTGGCCAAGAAGGCAAATAACACCCTGGCTTGT
>JAVJGJ010000037.1:22617278-22635857 GCA_035590215.1 Microhierax caerulescens | reverse complement strand
TGAAGGTTTTTTGTTTTTTTTTTTTGGGGGGGGAGGTAGGGGGTTGGGAACCCAGCACAACTGACAGCCCAAAATCTAAGCAACATTACTGGGGATGGGAGTGGGGGGAGGGGGTGGGGGTCTGGGGAGGGTGGCCAAGGGGAGAGCTTTTTCAGAGAAATTCTGTATTTTCATGCAGGATAGGTTCTTTGGCACTTGCCAGTTTCTAGGTGCTGGCAGATGAAGAAGGTCTCCCAATTCTAGATCACCCCTCTATATAGCCCTTTATATAGAATATATATAAAATTTATATATATAGCCACCTTCTTTATCTAGCCCTTCCTTATTGGAAATAAGAAGCGGTTATTAGAAAAAAACAATCAACTGTTTTTAACTGAAAGAATGCAATTTAGGAATAAAATCCTACAGGTATTTACTTACATGAAGTGTCAACTTAATATTTCAGAGACTAGAGTGGGCAAGATTTGTAAAAGTTCTTTTGGTTCAGAACTTTCAGAGGATGTTCCCAGAGTAGTAAAGAGAGCTGGTGAACTGATTGCCACACTGTCAGAACCCTTGCATCCTTCAGAAAGGAGACCGTACCCAACACAAAGCTCCCAATACTGAAGTTGATTTCATTAACTAGGTCAGCCACCTCCTAGCTCTTCAGGGTGGAAGAGTCTCGTGAAAGGAGTGCGTAAAGAAAGGAAAAGAGATCTTAACGTCAAACATACCTTTATACCTGGTAAACTAGAATACTTGTAAAGTAAATAACTATACAAAGTGCAGACCAGTAGGAATTAGAAACACTGAATTTATTTTTTATGTTCTGTAATAAGGTTTAATCTAAATGATTCCCCTAATATAAAATGTAAGATCCCTTTTACTGTATTGATAATTTTATTGTTACCTTTGTATTTTTAATTTATTCCTTTTCAGCACCAAACCTCCAGCCACAATCACTCTGTCAAGTCTGATTTGCAGGGGATGTGGGTACCCACTTGTGTTCTGTGAGGATCTCCTGCTTTGTTTAAACAGACGTTCCCTTCCTTTTTCAACCCAGTGCTTCTGGCTGACAGTTTTCATGACATACCAACTAATCCCCCGCTTCTTCATCCCAGTCTCTTCTGCTGTTAACCTGTGTTGGTTGTATACAAGAGTTCAGGAATCCACCTGCAAAGAGGTGGCCAATGGAGTGTCACCTTCTTTTTCAGTCCCAAAATAATTTACAAATTTTACCTCTTTTGAGCTTTGTTCTTTAGTGTGACATACACTTTACTTCTGACTTCCAGTCAAATCCCTGTCATTGGCCAGGAATGTAATTACTTCAAATCTGTTTTTTCTAACTTGTCTTGTAGATTTGATTGGCCAGAATGATTATTTCTTTATTTATTTTACTGTAATTTTGCCCTTTTTAAGTGCAGATTCCTAACAATTGCTGTAAAATTATGTACACATCGACTTGGATTATTGATATGACTTTTACCTTTATTAAACCCTTAAGGGGTTTGAATGAGTGCTGCATAATTTAAAGATTCGTGTCTCACAAACATATGCCAGGAGTGGGCGTCTGCCTTGCAGAAAAACCCGCGATACAGTCAATGACATATGCACAGATGCTCGTCACTTGCCCTTTCTTCCATAACAGTCTTTTTTCTTTCTTCTCCTTTCCATCCATCAAACACAAGACTAAATAGACTTTTTGTGCACAGGTCTTTGGCTGTAGCCTGGCTTAATCGGGTCTTGCACCAGTCCTTGGATAACTCATTCAGTTTGGTCTGATGCACTGATTGCTCAGCCTTCAGTTACACTCAGAGAAATGTTATTTATCTGTCTACTGCCTACTTTTTTTTTTTTTCCTTCCAGTTTTCCTTATTTTTAGATAGCATCCATTCAGTTCTATGCTTGGAGTGCCAAAGGCAAGTATGGGTAAAGGCAATCTAAATGAGCTGTGCCTTCTTCAGTGCCACCATAGCTAAGGCCTGAGGAACAGGGATAGTTTTTGCTGTGTTCTGCCTGTTCCAGATGATGCTGATTGTAGTGCTTGTTACTTTGCCATGGCATGAATAATCCCACATTCTGGAGGTACCTCTCAGATATTGGTAATATTGTAAGTTCAGAAACACAAAAGGCCTCCATGCATCTCCTTGCTGACACCAGGCATTTTATTGCTTTGTTATTAAAAACTAAATATAAGAAAAAGACAGCAAAATCTATTATGCAAACTTTTTCTACACATGATTTTTTTTTTATCTTTTAAATTCAGAGTTTAAGATTTGTAAAATAAAAATGTAAGACTTTAAAAATTTTTAAAGATTTTTTAGGGTTTTTTATAAATTTAAGTTTGGTGTTGTTTTTTAAAAAAGGGACATGTTTTTTAAAGATACAGAAAATTTCTAAGTGTTTTATTGCCAAAAGATGTGAAAATTCTTTTTAGTTCTGAGAAGTATCCTGATTCACTAGAGAAGAATGCTGGAATTCCTCTGCCTGATTCAAGAAAATTTCCTACTTTAGAGCACTCTCCTTCAAGTAATGCAATATCTTTAATCATGATTTTCTAGATATTAACATATACCTTTCAGACAGTGGGAGAGAAACGGTTTCTTGTAACCCTGAAAAAAACCTTGATTTTTTTAAAAAAGCAAAATTTGTTGAAATAAAATGTCTCCATACAACATTTTACCTTAAACATATGTGTATATAAGTTATTCTAATAAAAGATAATTTAAAGATAAAAAAGACCTAGTTTAATGGATGGGTTGCAAGGTCCTGTATCATTGATTCCTTTTGTAGAGGATGTCCTAGTAATATTTTAATATAACCCAGAATAATGGGGAGTTTCAAATCCTTGCCAGATGGATCTCCTTGCAGACAACTGGCAATATTTAACATACTTTTTTTAAAACTCTTGAATAACCAGCTGTTTTTCAGAGATTAAATTTCTAGTTAAATATGCAAAAATTATGCTAACATGCACATGGAACTGATTTTTTCAAAACCCATACTTGAATGGAAATATAATTTATTTTTTTAACATACATTTTCCTCAAAAGGACACATATTCTTAGTGACAGAAAAGAATTTTCTTTTTCTCATATTTGTCTGTATTAATAGCTAATTTCTATTGCTTTTCTGAACTGCATTTAACTGTACTTTACTGTAGTGCAAAGATTTTTTTCCCCGCTTTTCTCTTTCCCCTCCATGCTTTCCTCTGCTTCTTATTTCCTCTCATTTTGGGCCCTGGCTGCCCACCCTGGTAGTGTCTTCTGCAGACTCAGTGTTGTCAGAATCAGATAAATTAGTATTTCTATTTGGAACATATTCCATACCAGCTAAATCCCTAATCCACCTACTTACAACAGTGATTTTTGACAGCTCCATTGCACTGGTGTTTCTGTCAATTTTGTTTAGCTATACTGTGGATTAGACTGTTTCACTGCTTCACAGGTTTTATTATTTTATGACTGTTTTAAGGATTTTGTCATAACCTTGGCTGATCCCTAAAATGTACAGTTTAAAGTGGAATGTGTTATTTGTTTTCTATAAGAAAGGCAAATATATTTGCATTAATTGCATACTGATACTGCTTTAACTTCAACACTGATGTAACATAATGTGACACCATTGATTACTATCTTTAAAAAAAAAAAAAAAGCTCCAAAATTACCTCTATAATTACCTCTATAGCTGTATATATAATACTCAAAGCAGTTTATGATGTAACCTTATTTTCATTGAACTTTCTATGATGAATAATTTTTCCTATTTAACCTAATACTAGACGCATTGTAAATAAAGGAAAGGTCTGTATTCTTATGACTGTATGAGAATTTTCAGCTGACAAATAGTGCAATGTTATTGTTTTGATTATGAACTACTTACATAAACCTATGTAAATGAAGAAACAGTTAAAAGAGAATTGTAAATTCTTGTATTAAAAACCTTTTACTGTGGTGACAACTACTGTTGCTTTGTTAGGGTGTATGTAACACATTCCAACACTCCATAGACAGTGTTCTTACCCAGTTTTAATTCACAGAATAAGAAGGTACAAATGAGGCATAGCTCTTGAGCAGTAAACATTGGTTAATGTGTATTAGGTTAAATTTACCTTATAAGGAAGTCCACAGAAATGGTATACTTAAAACACCGTAGTATCTTTTGAATAGTTAATGCAACAGCTAACTTGAGTTATTCTTGAAGGACTTTATGGGATAGTGATATATAGGTGAGATCTATATAGATACAGGTAACATCTGTATCTACCTATATCTATCTATATCATCTATATCTACAAGTAATATTTCTGTACAGGTAATATTTCTTGTGAGTACAAGAAATAAAATGTGGGCTCTATGACAGCAACCTTACCTGGGAGAAATTAATTTTCATCTCATCCATTCCAGATTTCTGTAATGATCTTCCACCTGTTCAGGAAGTCCTTCCTATTCTGTGATATGCCTGTGACTCTCAAAAGCATTATTATTGAATGAGTGCTGCATAATTTAAAGCTATGTGTCTCACAAACATATGCCAGGAGTGGGCGTCTGCCTTACAGAAACACCTGCAATACAGTCAATGACATACGCACAGATGATCGTCACTAGCCCTTTCTTCCATAATAGTCTTTTTTCTTTCTCCTTCTTTTCATCCATCAAAGTCCACCAAAGAAACAGTAGAACAGCAAAAGGCTTGACTATGCAGAGATTTGTGTAATAGTTTGAAACCAAGGTCATTGTAATCCAGGATGAATGAGGAAGGCAAGTCACATAACCAAAGTAACTACATATACACCATTGCACTCAGTAGTGGTTAAATTAAAATAATGTGTAAAAAAAAATGAGACAAATCAAAATTAGATCTATTTTTCTAAGAAAAGATTTATTGGTTTTGGTTTAGGGTGAGGGGGTGGGGGTGAAGGCAAAATTTCTGCCAGTCTTGATAAGCTTCCTACTTTTTATACACACATATACTCATAAAGTGTAAAAAGATGTGTAAACCAGAGCTCAAATTTCTTAGAGGTTAAAATAAACTCCTTGTCATTCCAGGGAGGCTTTAATGGCACATATGCCAATGGCACATATGCCTGAAATTTGCTTTCCCTAATGCACTGTGTAAGTCTTTTTATCTTTAAGTAACATCTCTGTTTGAACCCAGTCTCAAATTTTTCTGCTTTCCTCAGAATCATATAAAAACTATGGAACTGGATAAGACAGACTGTAGATATAAATATATGGCTTATTTCTACAGATGGGCACAAACTGGATAAAACTGCAGCTCTTCTAAAGGATTAATATATTTCAGTCATAGTTTCTTTGTGGAAGTGTTTCAAGCAGCAGAAGGACCTCATAGGATTGGACCTGTTGACGATTCTTCTCTGACCTGTTCCCAGATACATAAGGACCCAACTACAGAACAGTAGGATGACGTTACTGGTAAGTATCAATTGCTTAAGTATTTCCAAACCCCTCCAATATTTAAAATATTTGTAAGTTCTAGAGCTGTTTTAAAGCCCAGAAAAATAAAATATATTAGTCTATTAGAAAATAGTACGATTTATTTAAACTAAGTGCAATTCTTTTGTTTACACTTGAACAAAAAAAATGCCAAACTTTCTTCCTTCTGAATTGTTATCTTTTACTATATTTCATAATTGCTGAATGTTCTGCTTTAGTAGAATGTAATCTGTAATTCAGACTAGTAAATTGGTTTTGCACAAGCAGAACTACATACTTTAATCCTGTCTTCCTACTTTTGCTTATTCTCCAAGGCTTTGAGCCTCAATGTCATACCTAGAAGGATAACTTTTCCAATTTCATTCCCCCACTGAGCAGTTTCTTCATATCTACTGGACAGACTGATCTGAAGTTTTTCTCTTACCTTATGTCCTGGCATGTCTGGATGGCTGTCATTTTTCCTCTTGATGCCCCTGGTTTTATATTTATTTCATTGTAAAAACAACTGATTCAGTTTGATACATGAAAATATTTCCTCTCTCTTCTCCTTGTAATTTAAAAAGTGGCAAATTTTGTTGTAGAAAAAACTGACTCAGTTTGATACATGAAAATATTTCCTCTCTCTCTCGTCTCATTGCAGTTTTAAAAGAGGCAAATTTCTTTCCTTCCTTCTTGCCCAGATAAAAAGGCTTTGAGGTGATAAAGGTATTCTGTTTGGTTTTTTAGAGTAATGACACACTTTTTTGTTGATGCTCAAAGATTTATTGGTTTTTTGAAGAAAAAAGTGTTGAACAACTTATATTTTATGTTCTTCTGTTTGTAGGAAGAGGTAAAGCCATCCATGGGGAAGCTGGAGGACTGGCAGGGCCTATTTAGAACACAGGTGAAAGACACATGTAAAAGTTTGCAAAAGAATTGGAAAGTATGTCCACATATTGGAGATTTCCTTTTTGGGCAGTAATATTATTTACAATCACCCTGTACTAGAAATAGTCCATATGGGAAAGAATGTAAATGTAGCAGTAACATGAAGATACACTAACAGACATTTTAAATGCAGAAGACACGGCAACATTTTGATCATCTTACAAGAGTCCAAATCTATATAAAAATAATTGTTTCAATGAACTTAAGGTTGAATTTAGACTTTAGATGAGACATCAAAGTAAATTCCCATAATTTGCTGACTATGCTTAAATATTTGATTATTTACTACAACATTTCTTTTAAAGCTGTACCAAGTATTGAACTTATATATGAAATATCATCATCAGCATAAAATATTTCCAAGCATTCAGAGACTCAGAATAATTTTGGCTAGAAACACTGTGGTAATAATTAGGCTTTGATGTAAAAGTATAGAAAAAAATATTCAACAGCATTTTATTTCCAGACATTAAAACTTGCTAAAAAAGGAAATTCAGATCAGAGAAGGATGTTGAGTAACAAGATTCCAGAAAGCTCTTTGAATACCTCTGTCTGTACCTACCTCAACAATGAATGCCATACATTAGCCCAATAGGACTAATTCACATGCTGTGAAACTGGGGTTGAGAACTAACATACAAATTATATAAATTGTGTGTGTATGCATATAATATAGGCACACATGTACATACATATATATATATATATATATACACACACACATACATAGGCAGAGGAATTCCTCTGGAGTAGCCTTATCTCAAATTAAAACTGAAAGCTCATCACCATTTGGAACACATTAGTTGCACTTGCAGTTTAATTTCACGTGAAAACAATCCAGTTCCTCTACTTCTTATCTGAACTAGGACTCTGAAATAGATGTACTCTGTGTAACACCATTTTTCTTCTAACAGACTACACAGTGCTGGTCCTTTTCCTGAGTAAAATTCTCATTTCAGTAGCAGTTTCTCTCATATTCAGTATGATAGCCACAAGCACATATTCACAAATGTTTATGTTTGTCGAACATGAAAGGAAAATTGTGGAAAACTGTTCAATCGTAAATTTGAACAAACAAAATAATTGCAAACTTATGGAAATACATCATTTGTCTTTAAATATGGGTAGCTGGGATAGCCAAGTTGCATTTTACACGTTCATTGAAAAACACAGCTTTTACTCTGTAAATTTGGCTTGCAGTTTGCAACCTTTTGCTTACGGAGCAGAACGTCACTGCTAACATAGAAACATTCCTATAGTGTTTGGCATCTCTGTGATATCCAAGCTTTTAATTTTTGAATTTATCTTCTTTAACTAATCTGTTTCAAATTATTGTTCATTACAAAAGCAGGAAATAAAAATATACACTTCCAGCAGTTTATTTTAAATTACAAATTTTTACTTTTGTCCCCTTATAAAATATATTTGTTCTTTCTAAGGAAAACAAAAAAATGTGGTAAAAGGATATAGTATCTTAGAAAGACTGAAGTCAGCCATTTTGAGAATTTATCTCTTTTTCCATTCATTTATTTACTTTCAAATAGGAGCTGTCATTATCTATGGATTACTTTTTTTTTTTTTAATGGTATTTTTTCTGCTTTGTTTCCCACATTGTGTAACATCAGGAGAAATTCTTATGCAGCATTGTATTCCTTGATTCCATTATCTTTGCAGAATCAGGTTCATAGAGATGCTTTTAATCACTCTAAATTTCAGCTTTAGAAATGTTAACTACATCATCTCCCTGTTTATTAATGTTTTATTACTAATATCGTATCTTATGACACTGAAGTTTCTGCTGTGTTATTTAAATGTTCTGCTCTAGTCAGCAGCAGGAGCAAGGGAAGAGAGGGGGAAGAAAGGATTCCCTTACACTTAACAGCTAGGATACCACAGTCCTATAGGTTTGGGTTTGGGTTCTTTTTGCCTGCATGCCTTGCTTTAGTGTAATTGAGAGCTATAAATATTTTACCAGTAGATTTTACAAACTGACTCTACATTAGCTTTATTACTACTGTGGACTCACAGGTTGCCAGTAAAAACATTCTAAAATAATTTTCTCCCATCATACAGATCTTCAGGGCTTTCACATGTTGGCATTCAGAATTTGTCAGACACTGGGTTTTTTCAGCTCTCAAATTATATTCTAAATGGACTATAATTCCTTTGCTGTTTTTTTTTCCTTCTAGTCTTTGTTGTAATAAATATTAATTTTGCTGTTTTATTAAATACTAATTGGGGTGGGGGGTGGGGGGGTGGGGAGTTATTCCCTATATCAGTAACTTTATTCTGCTCAGATAGTTCTTTTTCTGGCTAAATTTCCACAATATATTTACATATTTTTAGTCCTGATAACTTGGAGTTATATTTTTTTAGGTTTCATTTTGTACTGATAATTTAGAAGATAATTTTGCATAGTTCTGTGTTTGTACATGACTTTCAATTATATTTGATGTAGTTCAATTATTGAACCTTGAATGATTTGATCCCTAAGTTACAAAGTACTAACATTTTTTTGTCACTGCAATAGCAATTTCTTTCTGGTCTTAGTCTATTGTGATCTTTTCCTAATTCCTTAATCATTCATTTCTAATAGCTTCAGGGACAATTAGTTCATTGTAATTACGGACCAGACCAGTTTTCCTTTTGTCACCTGTTTCTTTTCCAACAGTAGTGAATTTCCTCAACTGTTGGGCATGCGATGAAACTAAAAATCCTGTGTCAACATTTTGTGTTTATAGTACTGAACAGGCTTAACCCAGTCATGAATTCAGAATTTTTTTAAAAAAAGATTTTTATTAACGGTGGGTTTTTATGAATATCAGAATCCATACTGGTCAGGGATCATGTGTAAAATAAATATACAATATGTGAACTGTTGTGTTGGTTTGAGATTTTTAATATTGTTACCAAAACCAGATTTGTAGCAGTTGCACCACCATCATGAAGGGACAACATTAATTTCTAGTGACGGACTTCTAGTAGATTTTCAAACCCAGTCTCATAGATAATCTGTCACTGACTAAGGTAGACAAGTCTGTGAGACAAGCAAAAATCATAAAAATGTCTCCCTTCATGTCTTCCTGTTAACTTGCTCAAGTATCTTTGCCCTGCTCTACCTATAGAAGCACACAAATATCCCGTTTTATTTTCAGAGAGATAAAAAGTTGAATGTCCATCCTGCCTATGTTTTCAGATGGAGCATATGAGCCACTTGGGAAGGGAAATGTATCCACAAATATATAACCCATGGGGTATGGACCAGATCATAGGACAGAGAGGGAAAAAATTGGCAGGCCCAAGACACAACAGAGAGAAGTCAAGTTGGGAATGACTTTAGGACTGTGAATTACAGTAGTTAATACTATAACATTGTCATAGAATGGAACAAGCTCATGAAATTAAGTCTTTGACACCTTTCATTTGAGGAAACAGCAGGGCACCAGTGAGGTCATATTCTAGGTAGAGAGATTCCTGGTTGGGAGACTTCTGAGATTCGTAATTGCAGAGGTAGCAGCTGAAGCTATGGGAGCACCTGGTAGATATAAAAAAAAAAAATCCATGTAATTCAGCTTTGTTTAGCAGTTTAAAAATCAACTAGTCATTAACTGCCAAACAAAAGTGGTATGAATTGCTTCCTGATGAGCTGTTTCACAAACATAAAATTCCATAAATTCACAAAGATGTTAAAATCTTTCAAAGCTATTTTTCCTCATGCTATGTCTAATGTAACCAATATTTACATGTAGTACTTGATGATAAACTAGCTCAGCATTAACCGTGCTGACTCATGATTTTCTCTGCATCTATATAACACAATAAAATGAAGACATTGCCAGATATTTTATCAAGTGTAAAGATTGTCTTAGAAAGTGATAAAAACCCCCAAACAAACAACAAGAAGAAAACCCTCGAAGACTTTATTTTGTAAGTTTAGATGGCAGGTGTTCTTTATAACAGTGCTTGGTGCACAGACATTATTAGTATCTCAAATCATGTGCACCTACGTGACGAGTGTTCCTTAATTTATTACAACAAGGCATACATATTCATCATATTTTCTCAAAATCTAATACATATTATAACCACTTCCCAGAAATTACTTACATATCATAAGAAACTTGCATATGCACACTTCATTCCTGGTGGTCTTTCAAGACCCCTGGTGGTTGACAAGTTGGTGAACTTCAGCTGAACTTTCTTGGGGAACATGCACACTGTTTGTTGTTATATAACTTCATTTTTTCTCTGCGCTGTATGATTTGGATGGCAATGCTCTTGTTACTCCTCTTGTCTATTGTTACATCCCAGGTGTCTCAGAAAGTTTGCTACATCTTAGTGAGCTTGTTCAATGGTTGAGTTAATCATTGCTTTAGTTTCAGCCTCTGCTAGTGATTCTTCATATCTTAATTATATAAAAAACAATTATTTACACTTAGCATTCTTGATTTTTTAATATTACTTAATACAATAATTACTTTATTGTCTGAGAGGAAGTTAACTATACATTAATTACAGTTACAAACAGTATTAACAGCAATTTCTGTAAGACTAATAAATTACAGAAGATAGTAAACAGGCAATAATTTTTGTAAGGATAAAATACTAAATATGATATCTGTGTGTTGATTATTATATGAGCCAAATATTTTAATATGTCACTTTTCTGTATAAGAGAGAATTGCTTTTACAATCATAATACATATGCTCACAATAGTTTACTGTTTGTATAGTGGTACATAGAGTTGCATTCTGGACCAGAGAATATGCAGAACTATCAGGCCAGAGAATTGCAACAATGGCAAGAAATGTCTGGACATTGTTACATGATGTGTGAATTTTATCTGACAGTTGTGAAGTTTGTTCTAAATGAATGTAAATAACTAAGACCGGCTTTATGAAAGGAGCACCGTGCAATAAAGTAAAAGTGAACTATAATAACTAGAGGTTAGAGGAACAGAGGCAGAACTGAGAGGCTTCAACGTGTATTAATCTCCTCAAAGTTATGAGAATTAAAATAATATTGCTCTATTATATTTTTCCTCACAAAGACATTCCCATGTGTAGATAATACTAATATTTTATTAATGATAATCATGGCATTATTTGCAATTATGACTAATATTAAAATCCACAAATATTTAAAAATATGAATTATATATTATTTGGAAAACACAATTTCTGTAATTTCCTGTACAGATATAGTTTGTTTAATATTCTATTACTTCAGCCTATAATATTGCAACAGCTGCCATCTGAATGTGTGCACATTGTGTTCTGGGTGGTTTTGGTGTTTTTTTTTGGTGGGAGGGAGTGTTTTGTTTTTGTTTTCAATTGTAAGCAAACATGTACAGAGTTTTCCACATCTGTTCCAAGTCTTAGGTCTTACAGAAATTTTTGCTACTTAAAATATTCCTTAAATCTCACTAACATTTACACAAAATTCTGTCTGCCTGTCTGTCTTAAATTTTCTTTTGTAATGATTTGGTATGGGAAAAAAATAGTTGAAAATGTTCATACATACAAACAGATTAAAATAAAGTTTTGTTCTGAGTTTCCTAACAGCATATTTTGTACTGAAACTTACATAAAATCTAACCTTGGGAAGTAATTGACAATAGAAAGTGAAAAGATTCAGATTTACAGAAAAAATCAGATTTAAAAAAATATTCAGGTAGTGGCTTCAGATTTTATTTAATATTATGTTTATTTCATTTAAATAAAATGCTGTCCTAAAGTTATCTAGGAAACTTTAAAAATCAGGTGGCTTTGCAACAGCAAAAGTAATGTGAAACTATATTGGAAGGAAGGATTTTAGCTACCCTGGAAAATAGAATGCTATCATGTCCTTCAAACAGTTTACCCCAGTTTGGGAGAACAAATAATTCAGCTGAACGCTAAGTAGGATGAAAGCAAATTAGCTTCGTGACTGCCGCATATAAATACAGAAAATTATAATGGAAATAAAGTTATATTTGACTGTATGCTTTTAAACTCATCTTTGCTTTGATTAACTCTTAAGATTATAGGGCTGGACAGTGTTTGCGTGTATCTATACATTTATATGTGCGTGTATGTGTGTACATACATATATGTATGTCAATGAATTTGTAGCTCTGCTTTCATAAAACACATCCCAAAGAATTGTATCACGGTTGTACATGGCTTAATTCCTGACTTTGAACTACCTGGCTGATCCTAATGGAACTGGAGGTTCATTTTACCATTACAGTTTATAATCTTATTGTGCTGTAGAAACTTCTGTTGTGAATGCAATTATTAATTGGATTGCAGCACTCCTTGGTCAGTATGCTTCACAGTTTAGATCTTGCTGTGTAATATATCAGTACTGAGGAAGCTACTTAACTTGATAGAGCATTGTTATATATGACAGCCTGCAACATCATTTGGGATATTAGTCGATACATAACTTATCACTGAACAGAGAGACTATGAGAATAAAACAATTTCAAGGCAAATTAAGTAAGAATAAAATATAATTCCACTGAAAGCAGTTGGTCATGAAGGGTTTGGCTGTGTTTGGACTGGAGCTCTTTAGGAGGTGTACAGGTAACAAAACCACTGTCAGAAAGCATACAGACTGTGTTCCACATCTTGATATGTTTGCATAAAAATTGCATGACTGTGTTAAAATTATTGAATGCTATATACTCACGCAGATCCTATGTGATCAGACAATGCATATCTTTATGAATGTCCTGCTCCAGCCCTCTCTGCCAAAGTAATCATTTAAGTCGAATGATGTTACTGTATATGTGCTGGCAAATTTTCAGAGATAAAATTGTGCTGTGTTCAGTAACACCATTTTAGCTTAATTTGTGGCATGTTTGTGATTAAATATGAGCTGAAGACTTTCTGCTTGTTACTGCAAAGCTTAAATAACATTGTTCACTTGAGGAATCCTTGAGATACTAACCAGTTTAATAGAAGCATTTCAAGGCAATATGTTAAATCACTGATGAAACAGAACCGATGTTCACACATTTGAGACATGCTTCAAGCTAAAAATACATTATTACTGAGTACTGTGTTTCTTAGTTTTATTTGAGGATATCAATATGCCAGTATCTACAGATCATAATTAATTCTTAAATTCTAGTGAAAACAGACACTTTGACAAATAGGATTGGCAACAGAATTGAGGCACCACCAATTAACATACCACACATCCAAGAAAGAGGCATCTATTTTTAATTCACTCTCTCACAGTCTTGTATTGTCCCATCCTCAAGCCACCGGCAATGGTTAGCTCCAACCAGTCAGAATCAGAAAGTGGAATCAGTAACACTGAAAATATTATGGCTGATATTTTTGCAATCTCAAACCATGCTGGTCACCAACCTGACCTCAGAGTAACCAGTTAATGGAGAAGAGAAACAAGATCAAATGAAGAAGGCAGAGTATATCCAGCAGCTTTATACTCAGGAAATGTTCATGTTGATCTGTTTTCCCACCTGTGTAGGCAGGATGAAGTTCCAGAGTTACCCTGTGTATCCTTTGGAGACACAGCTTTTGAACTAAGAAGAAATGTAATAGTCTAAAGCTAGAAGGAGTTCAGATCAATATTTATAAAATTGTAGCTATGAATAAATTGTACTATAAATCCCTTGGCTGTCATTTTAGATGATTCCCTTTCATATGGTTGGGAACTATTTACATGTCTAGTTACACAGTTGCCCATACAACATACTGTTTTCTTCACTTCATGCTGATTTTACTCACCATGGAGTAAACCAAATAGTTCTAAACTAGGATTAGAATAAAGACCTAAATTTACTATTTTTTCATGTAATAACATAAATCCAGACTTTTCTTGGTAATATAATCCAGAGCAATAGAAAGAATGTTATACTGGTTTATGAAGAAAATTCCTTGTATGTTTACAATGAAAAGATGGAAAAGCTTAAAGGTGTCTATGTAAGTCCAGTGCATTCTGGCATTTTTTTCAAAAGTATTTCCTAGTAGCGGGATACTTATGCAGACACCTTTCTATGAGAGTATATGTTGGGAATTTTCAAAAGCCTTTCTCCTCCCCCACTTTGCTGTTAGCAAATTTTCAGGCTGCAGACAAGAGAGGCTAAAAGAGATACATCAGTTCCTTCTTCCTCGTGGCTTAGTGTGACAGAGAATGAGACTCGGCTCACCAGTGAGATAGGATGGTTAAGAAACTTATCTTGCTTCTTATAAGGACTTGATGGATTTTTGACAGAGTTGGTACTCTGCATGCAGCAGCTTCTGCAACCTCTTTACCTCACTGCCTAAGATGTTTTGCTGCCTGTGCTCAAAGCCAACTCTAATAGGGTGCCTCTCTTCTGGGAGATGAGCTGTGAGAAGATTTATCAGGGGCCTTCTCCCTCCTTTGCTCAGGAGCTGCTTTTAGGTGCAGACTCTGGTTCCTGCTTGAACTCCACTGCAGGGTCCCTGTGCCTGGCCATACACCTCCCTGATCCTAAATACAGACTCTGCCTGGCAAACTTGACATCTTGGCTTGACTCAGATCTTCCTCCAAGCTTTAGACTCATTTAGCTACCTTGACTTTTGACTAAACCTAGTTAGTACAATTGGAATGGCTCTGCCCAAAAGCAGTCATGGGGATGAAGCTCCCTCGGGAGCTGTGGGTATTTCTCGTACACCCAGGGTCTGACACTGAGCTCTACCCTAAACTCAAGGAACAGTTTTAATAATACTTTTAGAAAGCCAGAGTATATTAAGGATTATCAGCTTACAGAAGAAACTTTTACCTCAGCTGATAATTAGCAATTTGTTAATAATTTTCCTTCCTTCACTATACTATGTATTAAAAGTATCACTGATTTTGTTAAATACTTCTATGAGTCACTGAATATGTCTGTCACCAAACAGAATGGTGGGATATTTATTTATTCATTTATTTTAACTTGGTGAAAAGAACAAGGGAATATGTTTACTCTTTCAGTTATAGTAATCAGTATATAATATTATGGAATTAATTATGTTCAATTTAGTTAGTCAACATTTAAATTAGATGGAAAAACGTGCATATCAGAAATGCTGCATCTATATGCAGCATCTGTATGCAAAAATATCCCCTGTGAAACATGAATCTCAGTCCTCAAGAGAGGAGCACCAATACTCTAGCATCAGACCTTAATCAGTCATTAAATATGAATGTTAACAAAGTGCAGCAATAATCCAATTAAACTTTCCAATATTTGGTGATGTACAAGTGTATCACCCTTTTTTTTCTGATGTGATGTGTTAGAAATAATAACTATACATAGCAATCACTGTTGCTTACTGGATGTGAGAGATATAAACCAGATGATTGACTGCATGCGGTTATTTAATCATCTCTGATTAGATTGTGACATAAAGAATATATGCATTATTTGCATTTGTTCCCTATACTCTAAAAGTATAATTACTACATGGTTGGATGCTATGCATTACAGCTAAATGTTATCTGTGCTCTGTAATATTGACATAACTCACTGCCTGTAAGTATTTATCACATATAATCTGGAGGACTAGGCTGGAACATATGTTTTAAGAAGAACCTCCTGGTTTTATATTTTGTTTTAATCTCAATCAAATACCTGGGAAGTCTAGTACTTTTTCCTGTGGTTCCTTCCATTGTCTGTGATTATTATAAATTGCAACTGAAGCGTTGAATATTCACAAATAAACTTATAAAATGATCAGAAGTGACAGTTAAATGAACTGACAGTTTTCATTTGCAAGGTTATTTACAATTTCCATCTTGTCTCATTCACCTGAATTCAGCCAGTTGTCAAGTAAAAATAACTTTGAAACATTCTCTTCTGGAATAAGGCCCTTCTATGGATGCTTTTCAAGGTTGTGATCTTTGTATTTTCATGGATTCATTTAAATGAATCTTTTTGTTGATGCTTTTACTTAGAGTTTGACTTTTATTATTCTCTGTATTGTGATACTGGGGGTGGAGTGGGGGGTTGAGAGGAGGGGGTAATCAAAATAAAAACAGAAAATAATTTGGTATGGATTTTCAAACTGTGAGGAGAATATTATGAGCACTCCTATTTACTCCTTGCATACTGGAAACTGTCCTTGCAGCACACATACACATGGAATAGAGAGTGAGATTACACAGAGAGATAGGTAAGAAGAGATTGAATAAGAAGATATAAAATAGGACAAGACTGAAGTGATCAGCTGTAGGGCTCAGCCAGACCAACCAGTCCCTTTTATAACCTTTTCTTCCTATCCCCATTTTGCTCCTTCCTGTTTCCCCTTTCCCCAGCACATTCCCTCAGGGGCTGGATAGGTCTACTGATTCCTGCACTCCTGGAAAAACATTTGACTTGATTTATAATCTTAGGAACTGCCAAATCTAGATTTATCTTCCTGGAAGCATCTGTTGTTTCTGGATAGCCCATCAATTAGTGTGAATGGCCACCTTTGTTTCTTGTCAGTGTCTCTGCATTTGCTTTGTCAGGTCTGTGTCTCTGTATATTTCCCTTGTGGTTTCTGCTTTTTCCTTCAGTTTCCAATTGACCAGATACCCTTACCAGATAACCTCTCACAGTCTCATCACTTAGTGTGATTGAGCAGGTTTGGTTCTCAACACTGTCTCCCTTATTTGTCCCCCAAGTTTGTCTCTTGTTTACAGCTTCCTCCTTTTCTTATTATCCCTTGATGCATTGAAAAAGGATCTTCACCTTTTAAGAAGCAGACACTCTCCTTACACATACCCTTACACATATTATAAAAACATACTCTGGGACTGGGTTTTCCACCTAAAATGGGATATAAGCACAAAGACTGCTATACCTGTGTTGCAGATGGAGTGATGCACTTCACTTGTAAGAGAATCAGCAATATGTTTGTTGATATCAAACAACAATTTAACAATATTTTGTTGTAGATGCAACAGTGGTTCAACAAGTTTGATGGCAAGGTATGCTTGATTATTTACTGCATAGAGGACAGGTTCACATAAAATTGTCAAGAAGACCCTGCTGTTGAGTCATGAGGTTCAGAAAAGACCCTCTTGTGTTCTAAACTCCTTCTCAGGGGGGAGTTTAGGTGTGGCTGGATCCAGACTTTGTCCCAGACTTGGTCACTGGTTTATGTTTAAAGGATTGCATATGTGTAATCAATTCTTTATATGATTTAGCTAAGGTTTCAGCACTCTCAATCCCCATCCATATATCAAGTATCTGACACTATATGGAATTATCTCAACCTCTAGCAGTGACCTTGAGAGTTGCCCCTACCTAAGGGGAGATCTGGCATGCAGCCCAGTGCAGGAGAGCTCAAGGGGCTCTGGATTGTCCACTGTTCATGGAGTAAGATGGTTGACTTGCAGTCATATTTGCATACCAGCCGTATTTTGGCTGACACATGCTCAACAAGACCTCAGATACTAAGCAGGATTTATGTCCCTTAGCTATTGTGTTATTATCTGTCTCCCCAGAGTCCAGCTTAAGCCAGATGCAACCATTATGACTGCCACGGGTGACTATTGCTCAAGAAAGGTCAGGGGGTGGGGAGTACGTGGTCACACCCCAGCCATAAACTTTACTCCTTTCTCAGTGATCAGTGTCTCCATGTGGTGTTACATTGTTCCCTTTGTAATTTTTTCTTTTTGCTATAGATGGAAAATAAACCTGTTAGAATTTATTTAAAACAGGTTGAATAGTGTCTTCCATCTCAGTATCTTGGGTGTCTCATAACTACATCTGTCTTCATAGCTTATTTATTTTTAATTGTATTAGTAATTATTTTAATTATTCCAATTACATTATTGTAGTGTAACATAGTGCATTATAGTGCAATATTGGAAGGTGAGTGTTACAATTGTGCCCTACAGTGCGGTTTTCCAGTTCTTTGGTGCATACACGCCAACAAAAATTTTGGAATGAGAGTGTATACAGGCTGGGATATGAGGATGCAGGAGTGGCTATGTTTTCAGGTAATGTGCTGGTGTTTGGAGACTAGTAGTGTGTTGGAAATAAATGCACACTTTTTTCCCTGGTATTTGTTCTTCTCTACTGGAAACAATATACCAGATCATAATGTAACATCTTTATGTATTTGTGAATCAACAGAGGCAAGCAATGAAGAATAATGGAAGAATCTAGGAAAAAAAACCCAACATTTCAACCAACAATCATTTTTATGAAGGAGGTGCATAGTATTAGGGAAGATGGAATCAGATGTCTGCTTTTTTGACCTT
>JAVJGJ010000037.1:22606262-22616664 GCA_035590215.1 Microhierax caerulescens | reverse complement strand
GGGTGGTGGGTTGGCTGATGTGGATAATGTGCAGCTGTGGCTGGTTCCTGCTAAGTAGTTAAATAGCTCTAAGGGGTATGGGAGAGGAGCAGCTAATGAAGAGACATCTGAAAAGGGAGGAGAGAGAGTGTGCTCTGGATGAGGAGAGACAAGGAGAAGGCATCAGAGGCAAGAAGCTAAGGGACTGGCCTGAAGAGTATGAAGGAACAGTAGAAGGACTTTGGTAACCTTGTAGGGGGTTGGTGGCTGTGCTGGGGCAAGGTGTGGGAACTACTTATTGAAGTTGACCTGGTATGTGATGGTAAGGCACTGTTAAAGTCATCCCGTCCAACTGCCCTGTAGTAAGCAGGGACATCTTCAACTAGATCAGGTTGCTTAGAGCCTCATCCAACCTGACCTTAAATGGTTCTGGGGTGGGGCAGCTACCACCTCTCTGGGCAACCTGTTCCAGTGTTTTACCACCCTTGTTGTATTAAAATTCTTCCTTGTGTCCCACCTAAATCTACTCTTCTTTGTTTAAAACCCATTTAAAATGTCTGTTCCCATCTTTCTAATAAGCCCCCTTTAAAAATGAAAGGCTGCAATAAGGTCTTCTTAGAGCAGGTCTTCTTAAGGACCCTGGGGGGCCATATCTGGCCTGTGGGCCATAGTTTCAGGACTGCTGCCTTAGAGCCTTCTCTTCTCCAGACTGAGTAACCCCAACTTTCTCAGCTTTTTCTCATAGGAGAGGTGTTCCTGCTCTCTGATCTTTTTTGAGGCCCTCCTCTGGACCAACTCCAACAGGTCCATGACTTTCCTGTGATGAGGACTTCAGAACTGTATGCAGTAGTCTAGGTGGGAGGTGCAGTCTCATGAGAGTAGAGTAGAGGGGCAGGTCAGATGGCCTGTCATAGACACCAACCACATTTTATTTTTTTTTTTCCCCTTGGTCTCTAATTCTTACCCATAAGCTTTCAACCTGCTTATGGCTATTCTTCAGAGATAGCTCTTCAAATTCCACCCATTTCTTGATGTGCCAACCCCTCCACCCCTTCTTCCGCACCTGTTCTTCTGGACAGCCTGTCGCCGTTCATAGCCACGCTGCAGACATGGGATTCATCCCACCAAGTTTCATAATGGCAAATAGGCTGTAGGTTTCTAGCAGCATGGTGGCTTCCAACTCCTCCTGTTTATTTGCCATACTGCATACATTGGTATAAAAGCACTTCAGGGCCCTGCTGCCATCCAGGGGGACTTTAACAGGCTGGTGAAATTGGCTGATGGGAACCTCAGGAGGTTTACCAAGGAGAAGTGCTAAGTCTTGTACCTGGGGAGAAGCAAATCCATGCAGCTGATGAACACTCAGATGGAAAGCAGCTTGACAGAAAAGACCTGAGAGTCTGGGTGGACACCAAGTCTAATGTGAGCCAGCAATGTGTCTTTCTGGCCAGGAATGCTAATGGTATCATGGGCTACATTAGGCAAATATTGTATGGCTACATATTGCCAGCAGGTGCTAAGGGAGATGATTGTTCCCCTCTGTGCTACACCAGTGTGGCACTAGTGAGGCAACATGTGGAGTACTGTGTCAAGTTCTGGGCTACTGAGTACAAGGGAGACAGGGACGTGCTGGAGAGAATCCAATAAAGGGCCATGAAAGTGACTGACTGGAGCATCTGTCGTATAAGGAAAGGCTGAGAGAGGTCAAGCTTTGCCTGTGTGCACAGCTTTTGCTTTACCTACCAAATTGTCTTTATCTAAACCCACAAGTTTCTCACTTTCACCATATTGATTTATTTTTTTTTTACCCTCTCCCCATCCCGCTGCAGGGGAAGAGAACAAACAGCTGTGTGGGGTTGAGCTGCTGACCAAGATTAACACAGAACACTTCTTCACAAAATTTTATATGTAATTGTATTTCTATGTTTCTAAATAATAAAAAATTCTTCAGTGAAGAGCTGAGGGGCTTTTTTAACATGATTTCTCACATACTAGTCTTCCATCCATTCATTATACATATGCTTAGTTAAGCATGTATATTATTCTATATTTCTTGCATAATATGTATTCTGCATTTTTACTATACATAGATAATTGCATCCAGGTATAATAAAATTCTAAAGCTCATAGAGGTATAGCTGAAGCAACTACATAAGAAATGGAAGTCCTCTAAACCAGAGAAGTATGACAGAAACAGATTTCTCCTAAATTTTAGAAATTTACTTGTCTGCACCTCCTTACCTCACCCTTACTATTGGCATTCTGCTTTGCAAAATTTCAACATAATAGATACTCTGATGATTAGAGCTTGAGATAACAGAGTAATTCTTATGGTACTTCTGAGGATGCTGGGGAGTGCCATTTTGTCACTTTGAATTGAGTAGAAACTCTGACTTAATTTTCACAGTGGCTGCAGGAATTATGCCAAGATTGTGAATACAAAGAATTATCATCTTGAATATCTTACTCTCCATGAATCTTTAAAAATG
This sequence comes from Microhierax caerulescens, assembly GCA_035590215.1. NCBI lineage: Eukaryota > Metazoa > Chordata > Aves > Falconiformes > Falconidae > Microhierax > Microhierax caerulescens. The sequence continues at coordinate 22,614,196 of JAVJGJ010000037.1, read as the reverse complement.
AAGACAAAACTGTCTCACCTTCATCACAGCAAAAAGATTGTGTAACCCTCCTCTTAATTTTCAGTGGGGCTCTAACAGTTTTTCCTTTCTTCTGGTCATTCATCTGTTATGACTGAATATATGTGTATGCATCAGTTAAGGAATTAGAGATAGCTGTGGCGGGGGTGTTTAGAATACTGACAAATCAAGCCTCTTTAAAACTGAACTTTAAAAGAAATCTTTTGCTAGCAAAGCACTTAGTATGAATGGTCAATTCTTACAAAATACAGATCTTCACTGTGGTACAGAACAGGTTTAAAGCTAGATTTTAAGTTAGCTGTGAGTATACAATACAGTTGATGCTGTGTATTGTGATGATGTGGCTGAAATTCTTGGTAATTCTTAGTCACTGAGACCAAAATGATCTCACCTAAGAGCAAGAGAAGTTGGAACTGAAGTGGGAGGTATCCTTTGCTCCTGATACTGTTTACTATTTTTCCAGTTTTGCCAGTCAGTTTAAGAGTATGCCCTGCCTATTTGCAATGTTTTGTTCTTTGTTCTTTTTGGGGGGGGGGCAGATTTTGTCACTTGGATATTCCCTATGTACAGGTATGTCCATCTTTCTTTTCCCCTTTGGTAATCATATAGTTCATTTTGTGCGGCTATGCCTTCACAGTGTCATAAAATACTTGTTAGTACTCTTGTAACAATAATACCCCAGAAGTGTTATTTCTTTGCTAAAGTACTTATTTAGTCTGTCTGAAATGGTTTTTTTTGCATTTATGTTCAAGGCAAGCTAATATCTGTTACACCCTGCTCAGTTAATTTGTAAGTGTTGTGGGTCTCTGTCTAGGCTACACCTCACTCTGACCTCTGGTGTTGCTATGTGTTCCAGCAATACTGAACTTGGTGTTTGAAATATGCAGTTCCCTTTTGGACTGACAGAAAGACAAAGAATTATGTAATTTAAGGATGTATAGTTTCCCAACTAGCCTTTGATACTGAATGATAGCTTGATTTCAAGACTGTCTTGTCAGGTAAATCTTAATGTGGTCACCTTTCAGTTGCTAAGATAAAGCAGCAAGGAAATACATTATTCTTACTTCATAGACACCGAACATTACTGCCAGCTAACAGTGAGATACTTTTATTTATATGACATTTTGTCCTTATGCTTTGTTTTTCTACTCTAAATGGAATTAATAAAAAATATTTATGCTATATGGGTTATACAAGGAGGTATCACCTTTCCTGAGATAATTCTGTACTTCCACAGTCTTGAATATGTGCAGCCCAAAAGGAATATAGCTCATTTGGTGTATTAAAACTCACATTTATACTCAGAAATCTCCCTAATAAAATTTCAGGACAGCAAGAAATTCCCGCAAGAGGAGAAAATTATCTAGCCAGGAAATCTACACTTAAATTAAATTTTGCTCCTGTTATATTTTAACAGCCTCTTGAGGATTTGTTTGTTTTAACAGTTAATAGAAGTTCCACCTTCCAATGCCCAAATACTGTAAAAATTACCCCAGTTGTAACCTGCTTTAAGCACGTGCACAGAAGTATTTTCTGTTGCTGTGCAAGCTATTTGTATATTAACAAAGTAGAACCATGACCTGTCCATGGCTCTCAGAAGCTAGAATAAGTCCAGAAAGTGTTCTCTGATCAGCTCTTTATGGTTTTCTCATAGCTTGCTCCCTCCAAAATACTTATTCAAATTGAATAGTTCTAGTTTAGTCTGTCATTTAACAGAAGCAATTTCACTTTTTTCACCATCTTCATAGCCATTAGCTCTTATTGAAAGGCTGTCATCGCAATTGGTTAATGATGAAGGCCTTGTTAAATTCATTATGTCAGATATAAAGAGATTTGCACTTGTTTATATAGTTCAATGAATGAACAGCAGAGAAAGTAGCTGGGACAAGCAAAAAGCTTGTGTCTAGGGACAAATTTCAGAAAGGGTGTATGAGGAAAACCAGGAAAATTAGAAGCTGACACTACAAAGGTGAAAAAGAGTATTGTGAAGACAACGCTCCTAGAACCAGACTTGGGGTTTAAAGGTCATCAGTCCACTGACTTCTTGAAAGAACCCAGTAGCTTCTCCTCTGTGGAAATCAGCTGCGCACGGTAATATCATCAGGCTATATTGCTGGGGGTGTAGCTAAAGCTTGTGCTCATGACAACATTAATAACCATCCTTATGCAAAGAGAAAAGGCTCCCAGATCCTCTAAAAACAGTGAAGAAAATATTCAAGACAAAATATGGTAGTTCCAATACGGTCTGTGAATTGAGCCAATTTCTAATGCATTATTTTCCTACGCAAGTAGCAGTCAAGAAATTATTTTGTTTTCAATTGTTGTCCTTGTGTTCAAAAAATTCTGCCACAGTATTTAGGCTGTGTTGACTAAATACAAAATGCTAAATATCTACTTATAAAATCATAATACATGCTAGAAACTCTTAAAGAAATTTAAAAAGTGCAACAATGCTTATGACAGATGGATAGGTGTGTGAAAAAAATGCTGAGTCTGAGTTAGAAATACAGGATTACATCTAAAAAAAAGTAGTTCCTGGCAGAAAGAAGGTGACTGACAAGAGTCCTGGAGGTTGGACAGTATCCAAATAATTCTGACTGGTCTCATATCAAACAGACTTTTTATTCAAAAAGTCCATATGAGAGCTATCTTCTTTTATTATAATTATTCTTTCATCTAACTTAGAGGAACCTTTTTTATGATGCATATTTCTATTTCTTGGCAAGTTCTATATGTTTACTCTTCAGTGGTCTATTGATGGGTAACTTGCTAGTATCTTTATTTGATCCTGTGTCACTGAAGACAGCAAAACTGTACACCGATCCCATTTGGTTCAAAATCAAACTTAGTCCTAAATCTTAAACAATACCAATTAATAGTGACATGACAGCTAAAATAATTTCACAATTTACTCTTCAGTCTGTGTATGGTGAAGAGGTGGCCTCTGTTGTATGTTCAGCATAGAACTCCCCCAAACAGTTGTTCACTATCTTTTCAGAGTTGTTTCAATGTACATTCAAAATGCAATTAGAGGGCCAGTCCTATAGTATATGTACAGAAGTAACAAAGAGAGGAAACCTTGGAAAGGTTGTTCATACCATGAGCTTAACCAAAGTGATCTGGATTCATTACTGCAGGTACATTTCTTCTCCAAAGCAGCTGAACTCTGGGTAGGCGTGTTTCGCAGCACCAATGGTTCAGGTCCCCTGAGTTTCCAGATCTAAAGGCTGAGTACAGTATGTTGTTCCTCTCTGGTCTGCATAGATATTATTTTTTTCTGCATGCAAAAGATTGGTGTAAATACAGAGCTGTGAGTAGGAATTGCTCTTGGCTCCTCTGGTTTCCACCAAAACATAGTGAAACTAGTCACCCAACTCAGATGCTGAACTCAGATGAATGAAGTCAGGTAGTGGGAGTATTTCCTCCACCCCTGTATATTCCAGTGTTGCTCTATACATAAGAATCTACTTCACAAAATCACTATTTTCCCTCTTCAAATTAAAAATTTGGGCTAGAGTGTTTTTAAAAAAAAAAAACTCATATGTCATACCAGCTACTTTGTCATTTTTTAATCATTTACTGTGTTCCTAAGCCTAACCCTACTCCCACTGAAGATATTGAGATAAATTATTTATATTTGTTACAATAAAGGTGGTATTATGACTATTCATTTTAAAACAACTTACAGCTTTGTTCTTTGTACGGAAATACTCCAAACAAAGGTCCATTCCGCACCAGCATTCAAACAAACTGCTCATGAATAAAGTGCAGAATGAAAAAAGCAAACCTTTCTGGATAAACATTATCTAAATAACCTAAATTTATTGGAGGAATGGAAAATCTTCAGGTTTTAAACTGATTTGCTTTTCTGTATTTTTCTATTCTTAAAAAAAAAAAAGAGAAATCAACAGAAAGAATATATTAAAATATAGAAAGAAAATATTAAAAATTAAATACAAAGTGAAAAGTTATATTACATCAGCATTATCCATTTTTCTTGTACTTTAATTCTAATATATTAATGTTAGACACTTGTTTTCACCTTCTTTAAGAACATGGAAAGCATCAAGAGTCATCAAATCCTAATGATAATAAGCCTCGTATCAGAGATCTGACTTGCATAAAAAGATAAAAGAGCAAGGTGCATTCCCCATGCCAATGGTGTGTTCTTCCAAGATGCATGTAATATGCCACTTTAATTAGCTCTTCATCTTTGTATGGGTTTTTTGGAGATTTGTGTTGTATCTTATTTATTTAAGAAACAGAAGAAACTTTATAGGCCGTATATGTGAATGACAGACTACAAAATACGAAAGAAAGTTTTAAATATCTCTAAGAAAAAGTTAGACTTATTTAAAATATTCATTATCCACTAACAACCAGATTTCTTAGTAAAACATAGATAACAACTGTTACAGGGAACAACAGAAATAAAATATTTACTACTTTAAAGGACTTCATGATGCTTCTTTCTCTTCAACAATGGATACCTGCTGTCAATAAAATCTGAATGAAGTCAAGCCTTGAGCAAACTTCCTCCAGAATTCTGTCTTTGAGGAGCATCCTTGTGCATCAAGCATGGTTTTCAGAGCAGCTCATGGAGTTTAGTCTTTGTCTGAAGCTGTCTTCCTCTACCACATTGCCTCTTGGATCCAGGCACAACATAACACTAACATACAAACCTAGAATAAGTAGAATGGCTTATGAATATGAGCCATTTTGGCTTATGAAATGAATGCTGTAGTTCTTCATTGAGTAATGGGTTATGAAATAAGCATTTTAATTCCTTATTTACTTTAGTATTTATTTACTTCAACTTTACTCAGAATTTATTTATTTTAGGTTTTATTTAATGAAATGAATGAAATTAATTATGAAGCTACACTGTAATTATCACCAAAAATTGTCTTAATATGCTGCTTGAGTGCTGGCTGTTTGGGAATATTTTGTCAATTCATGCATGTGTTCAATGTAAAATACAATTTATTATTTGGGTACTAAAAAGTACAGTTAAAAGCCTGTACAGAATAATGTGTAAATATCGTGACACACTGCCTATATAAGTGTTTGATAGGAACATCTGGGTTTCTGTCTTGGAAAGCATGGTATAATCATGAATAGCTTCACAAATTAAGACAACATCAAGAAAAGGGCAGTGATCATCCCTTTGTACTCAGCACGTGTAGATGTGTCATTTATGGACATGGTTTAGTGGTGGTCTTGTCAGTGCTAGCTAATAGTTCAACTCAGTGAACTTAAGGGTCTTTTTCAACCTTAATGATTCTATGATCATTTATAGGATTAGTAATAGGTGATAACGAATATCAATATTTATCATCAGAAAATGTTACTATGTGGATGTCCTTACTACACAGGATGAAAACCTCAGAAGAAGCACTTGAAAGGCAGTTAGGAATCTGCCAGAGGAGATCGAGTTGGGTGAGTACAACTGCCTTAGTCTCTCCAATTGGAAAAATGTCTCATGAGCTTAGGAAATGGCTAAAAAGAGCCATTGATCTGGTAGTCAACATATGGGAACTAAGGAAGGGCTGAATGCATGGTAGAAAAGGTGATCGAAGTTTTCACTCATGTGTATAGCCTAAATTATTGACATAAGGAAAGGAATGTTTTTCATTACATGAAATGGAGGGGATTAGTAGAAATATGTAGGCAAACCCCCATGTGGAGGTCAGGCTGCCAGGGCTCAGAGTCAGCTCAGAGCGTGGGCAGCTGAGGGACACCTGCTTACACTGGGGAGCAGCTCTCAGGCGGCACTGTGGGGAGGCCGTGGCCAGGGCCCACCCCAGCCTAGGCTTTAAAACCTGAGCTACAGCTCCCACTGCACCACAGCCCTGCCCTGCTAGGCCCTGCTTACCGCCCCTGCTGAGCTGGGCCTGAGCAATGGGCTGGTGCCCTGGCCTTGCCTTGGCCCATCCTCATAGAGGTGCCAGGGCCTGGGCCTGCTCCCCATTGCCCTGCTCCCGCCAGGGGCGGTGGGACAGGCCCTGGAACTTGAGACCCTTGGTGCTTCTGGGAGCCCTGAACAGTTCCTGGCCCCCAGAAGTTACTAGTTGTCATGGTGTCCTGAAAATACTTTTCTTGTCCTAGATGTGTCAGCAGGGTCCTGCAGGTGGATATTCAGCTCCCCATTCTGGGAGGAAAGTCTGATTCCCTCAGACTGCACAACCTGGGCTACATTAATTTTACTATGGTTTACTGAAATGCTGCTTCAAACTGGGGAAAAATGCAGGAGGCTCATGACTAAAGAACAATAAATAAAAATAAGCAGTATTTCTATTTTTATCTGTTGCCTTGACCATTAGTATCAATTCTCTGAGATACAATTTATACAATATATTAAAGGTAATATAATCATTTGTAATTTCCATCTGAATTCTTTTGTGACTTCACATAGCAATATGATGGACCTAGAGGGTTTGAGCAATTTGCAGGGAAGTTTGACTTTGGACTTGTCACAGCAAATCACATATATTATGTTTTAGTGTTTGAGTTAAAATCGTTCACAAATTGGTTACAGAAAAAAGGATGGAAAAGAAAGAAAGAAAAAACAAAAAAGGAATTAGCTCTGGTCCATGTTTAATTAGAGAAATACAAGGACCTCTTGTGTTTTCTTCAAAAAGGAAGACTGGACACCTAATGACAAAAAATTAGGACAGAGAAAGAGTTGTCAAAGCATAAGGAGACCCATAAAAATTAAAAAAAATAAATTTAGAGTTCTGAGATCTGCCACCAACTCTTGATTATAATAAATGCACAGCTATGAAGGAAATTAGTCAGCACAAACAAACATAAATGGTGCTGCATGAGGTTGCTCTATACTCATAATCTTATCAGCCCAGGTCAATCAATACTGAAAATAAATGCATAAGTGACATCTTGATCCTCCTTTCAGAAAGACTAAATCTGGAAGTCCATAAAACTGCAAGAGAAGACACCTATTAGATTGAAACAAATAAAACCAATATGTCCTAGGATAAAAATACCTCTATAGGAAACAGTTTTCCTGTTTCTTGAATAAGGTAGAACTGATATGTCAAGTGATAGAAACTTAGTAAAGTTAATTAGAAAGTACTTCTAGTAATAAGATCCATTTGTGAAAACATAAACAGAGAATATAGTTTTATTATTTTTATTATTTTAATGTCACTTAATATTGATATAATTTTAAAATACGTAACATTTGGGTTTATATTTTATTTTTATTAATTATTACTAGCTCAACTTTATTCAGAATTTGATGGTAATATTACGAACTAAGAAGTCTATGGTTAGGTAGGAGCTAGTAGTTGATAAGCCTTTTCTTTTTTTCACCTGGATTATAAAAGCTGATTTTTGATACCTTACTGTAAGAACCCAATTCAAGCAATAGTAATATTTATTTGGAGACTTTCTTACTTTGCACCCAGTGTGCACTGCAAAAAAACACTGCTTTGAACTACTGCTTTTAACAGCTAGGATTATTTAATGTAGCTAAAAATTGTCACATCTGAAATTACCTTATATAGTAAAGAGACATGCAGATATACCACCTTGCAAAGTTTATTTCCTTGTTGTTCTCACCTTGTTCCTGTGATGCAGCAATCTGCTGAAGGCATATGACTAGTATTCAATTATTACAAACATTACACCACACATCTAACAATCTTCTGATCATCTCTTTCGAAATTGTAAACCCCTGAATTTATAACAGAGAGGTGAGGAAATTGCATGTACATGTAATCAGAGAATTCAATCTGTACTGTGGTAGAAAGCCAAAAGTTAAGGGCACAACACATATCAATAACTTTTTTTGCTTTTTCTGAAGAAATACATTGATCAGAACTATTGTGCTGTGATTCCATTATAAGCATTGTGGTATCTGTTACTTGCTTATTTTAGACTATAGAGTTGATGAC
>JAVJGJ010000037.1:22570118-22601909 GCA_035590215.1 Microhierax caerulescens | reverse complement strand
GAAGCGGCTGAGGGAACCGAGGCTGTTTTGCCTGAAGAAACAGAATCTCAGGGGAGACCTTACAACTCTCTACAACTCCCTGACAGGAGGCTGTAGGCAGGTGGGTGTTGGTCTCCCAAGTAACTCATGATAGGATGAGAGGAAATGGCCTCAAGTTGCACCAGCAGCAGTTTAGATTGGATATTGGGAAAAATATCTTCACTGAAAGGGTTGTCAAACACTGGAGCAAACTGCCTAGGGGTGGGTGGAGGTATTTAAAAGACATGTAGATGTGTCACTTATGGACATGGTTTAGTGTTGGACTTGGCAGCCATGGGTTAACAGTTGGACTTGATGATCTTAAGGGTCTTTTCCAACCTAAATAATTTCATGATTCTAAGAAAAACAAAGAATTTACCCTCATACTTAAAACAAAATTCCTGATTTGAAAAGTTTCTATTGGACAATACATTTTACGGCTATTCAAATATTACTCCCTGTGGTCCAGTTTAATGTTCTCATAGTAATTAAGGGTTCTTTACAATAAGACTAGAAAAGGAGTCGAGAAGAAAGATGCCTAAACTTCTATAACAGTTTTCAGTTAATTGTAAGGCTTCTGAAAAATGTTCTGATACTTCACTATTCTTTACAAAAAGAGGTTTAAATCTTTTTAAAAAGATGTTAGGCTAAGCCAAGAGTCACTATCCCTAAAATCTTTACCTGTATCAATTGCAGTATTGAATACAGTACTGAATACAAGTAAAACAGTCACAGTCCGTATCTACCAAGTAGATGGCTTTCTGACTGCTTTAGGGTCTGAGATATATCCAACTATTTTAGATCAACTCTAACCTAATTTGTGTTCTGAACGTAAAGCTATGTGGTGACCCAAATTCTTAGGGCTACTTTACTCCAGAAAGCCCCCTCTTAGTTTTTGTTTGTTGGCTTGTTTGTTTGTTTTAGGTACTCCTATGAATTACAACTAATAAGTTTTAGTAGGTTTTATGTATTTGAAAATTAAAACTGAGTTTTCAGGAACTGGAATTTTATAGTCTTTTTTCCTGGTCCAGACCCTTCCACATTTTTGGTGCAAGTCACCAAAGACTCTCCAAAATTATACCTCAGCATAGCACAGGTTAGGAAGCACCCCCAACAGAAAGTTTTCATGTGACCACGTTGTTTCAAAGGTTAGGAGAATTTAAAAATAGGTGGTCAAACTATGTTTTGTCTCAGTACCAAAGAAGACCCCTGTTAAATTAATTAATATAGATGACCTACTACTAAAAGGAGCAACATGGAACTTCCATCTGAGAGTTCCTGCCCTCTCTCATACCAGTAGTGGTGCCTGCCTGACCTCATGTTTAACTAAACCTTAGTTTATGGAGCTAAAATAATAGAAGTTTATATAAATTTGTTTAGGGTTTTCTTCCTTCTGGATTTCTCCTTGGATCAGCTGAACCCATGGTCACCCAAAGAATAATAGCTAAAGTTCAAAGAAAGTGATGAAAATATTTGAGGGGAGCTGCAGACAGGAAAACTAGACTGTCAATTTTAACAGTAGCTACTTAGTAAACTGGTTTAGCTGCCATGTCAAATTGCATTTCCAGGTTCTATTTTTGTGCCTTTCATACCTAAAATGAAGCAAAACTGCATCTTTATACTTGGCAGACATGACACACCTTTCACTGCTATCACCTTCTTCAGATTTTAGGGCATGTATGGAAAATGCTCTAATTGATCTTTCTGGAGTTTGTTGCCTTAAGCACTTAAAAGTCCGTTCTTGTCTTGTCTATTCAAGCAGCTGGCTGGCTGTGTCTTGTGCCTTTGTGTGCATTAAATTAAAAATTGCATGAAACGTTAATTAACCCTAATATATTTCATAGTTGCTGGTGTGTACAAGTCTTCTGCAGAAACCAGCGGGAGACATGGATTACACATTGATCAGTAACAAACTCTCTTCCTCAGTCCACTGTAATTTTTAGGGTTTTTTCTGTTACAGCAGTTCTATTTAATGCAGCTAGTGCTATCTATAAGTGCTCAAACCTTCAAAGGAATGGACCCTGAGCCAATGTGTATGTTGTTAGCTACACAGTCACAGTCTAATCTTGTCCAGACTTTTTAGAGTCTCAGGACACTCAGACATGTATCATCACTACTTCACCAATATTAATAAACTGTATCTCTCACATGATTGACCTGCTTCTCTCCAAATACTTAAAAAATTTCCTTACAGTTCTGTACACATAGTAATCAATACCTTTATAAGAAATATCCCAAAGAAATAGAAGAGGAAGTGATGTCTGCAACATCAAAAAATGTCTTTTAAATATAGAGGAGACAATAGATGAGGCTCTACAGGAACATATACTTACTTAAATTTAGCCTGCAAGAGAAAGCAATCCTCCAGTAACAAACTTGGTGTTTTTCAGAATGGGAAGACCTACTAGATCACATTTACTTTAGGAGGTGTCCAGCCCTATTTAATCTCTTGTTCTTCCAAAGGGTTTGGAAATATGCCCATTCTTCAGAAGACAGATATTCTCAGGGAGATAGTTTATCTATTTATCCATCCTGCAGCAATGAAATCTCTGAGTATAAAGGAATGTGTCATTGGTGCTTTATGACTGGCATATTAAAAGGATTTTTGAGGGCAGTATGCCAAAGCACATCACACTTTTAAGTGATATATTTCAGCTGCAGAATATATTTAAGGGTTCAGTGGCACCAAGGGAACCAAATGTAATGCTTCAGGACAGAGAAGGGACACAGATTTTTACCTGTGGGCAACAGTATGTAGAGAATATTTCTTGATTAGGCTATAAAGATGACCCATTTAGCAGGAGCCTTTTACATAAGGAAATTCTTGGAATGGTTAAACTAAAGAATAATTTAGAAACATGAACGGTGTTTGATTTGGGATATGATACCTATTCCTATCATTGAAAAATTAACTGAAACATTTGCTCTGAAACTTTTATTATGTGCTGACATACATTGATATGTTACACCAACTGTGGTCCAGTACTAACAGCTATCAGTACAGTAAGTAAAGTTAATGTTCTTTCTGGCTTATATACATCTGTCACAGGCCTCTATCTCATCTTGTAAATGGAGTTCTTATTATATGGTTAGCTGTTTTCATACAGCATAGTGGTTCTGATTCTTTCAAGAAGCATTTGGCATACTTTTTTACACTAGTCAAAACAATTCCTTTATCATATTCAGACTGGAAGATACAATTATGGGTTATTTCTGCTGAATGTTTAAATGACTCACTGATTTTAATATTAAAACTCCCTAATGATAATGATAAATGCACTGTATAATCCCTATTTTCAGACAATTTCCAAATTGCTTAAAATACACATGTATATTTTGTAGACAAATTATGAATGTGGAACAAAAATTGAAAATAGAAAAAGTGCTACATACATAAGTATGTTGTAATGTCCTTTTATTTTACATAGTATTTTTTAATATTTTATAGTTATGAGTACAAGACATTTTATTCTATGTTGGTTGTGAAAACTTGTGAATAAGTAGAATGTGAATTTGTAGTGGATCTTTCTAATTCCTGAGAATAACAGCAGAAATGTTCTTAGAATGTAAATTAGAAAAACCTCTATTTGCTTCTACTGTTCATCTCCAGCTCAAGGCCAAAACCATTTCTTTTGTTCAGATCATTAGAGTTATATGGTAAATCTGGTACTCTTTGGACCATGCATTTAATAAGAAGTATTTGACTTCCGAGGATGAAAAATAACCTTGCCATATTTAGACAGAGATTAACCAACTGGAAATATAATAAAGAAAAGAGAACAAACTGCTTAGCTCTTATGCAGTTTCTTGAATGCTCACTGTTTAACTTAACAAACAGTATTTGATGGACATGCTAGAAATATCTACAATGACATGCAGATTGAATTATTTATTTGAGTACCAGTATCTGAAAATATCAGTACAGATATACATCAAGTACTGGTTTTACTTAGAACATAGGTTTTCTGTAACTTATAATGGTAAAACATTCTTGTGACTTTTCAGATTCTTTATAGAAGTTCTCAGATCAATATGCAATTGTGTTTTCTAATTTTGGTTCAAATCAATTTGATGTTTTTACTTATTCTTAAGTGTATGGAAGAAGAAAGTAAGAAAGAAAGTCTAAAGTTATACTCTGTTATTAAGTTTAAAAATTATCTGCTCAGTATTTGTCAGTCTGTTAATATACTGATCCACTTTTACAAATATTACTAAGTACACAGCACAACTGCAAGAAACATGCAGGGTTTTTTTATGTAAATGAACTGATATTTTAAAAAATGGTACTCGTTATGTTATTTATACACTGTAACAAAAGTGTGTCCAGTGTCACTTGTTAGAAAGCCACTTAAGCCCCAATTTTCACTTATACTAAATTGACAATTGGTGACAAATTTTTTAATATGCATTCTAAAAATCTTTAATGCATTTTCATCAACTATTCTATTTACAGAATTCATCAGACAAACTTACACTGCCATAAAACTTAGCAGCTAGCTCAAATGTAATAAATCACTAAAGACAAGAAGCCTTTGACATACAGAGGCTGTTTAAAATCATACAATTACAAGGACTGGAAGTTGGAAGGGACTAATTGAACCACCTCATTCAAAGCAAGGACCATTTTGAAGGTAGACAAAAGTTCCAAGTTAAAACAGTTTGTTTAAGGTTAAATTCAGTCATATTTTGAGTGTCTGCAAGAATAGAGATGCCACAATCTCTCTGGGTAACCTGTTCTAGTGTTTAAACACATGCATTGTGAGTAAACTTTCCTAATTTCTAAACAACATTTATTTTTTTGGGAACTTGGCCCTATTACATTTCATTTCTTTTCCAGGCATCTGTAAGAACTCTGGTTCCATCTTCTTTCTACCCTTCCACTGTTGTTGAAGGCAACAGTAAGATCCTCCCTCAGTTTTTTTCTTCTGAAAACTGAGGAAATATTTTTCTCATTCTTTTTTTGTATATTGTCTGCAGGGCTGTCTCTGTCACATTTTCTCACTCTCACAGCTGCTGTGCAGTATGTTTGACCCTTTCTTAAATATGTTATCACAGAGACACTACCAATGTCTCTGATTTGATCAGCTTTGGCCAGTGGTGGGCCTGTCTTGGAGCCAGCTGAAACAGATTTTGTCCAATATGGGTGCAGCTTCTCTCATCTTCTCACAGAAACCAGCCTGTAGGCCCTCCACTACAAAAACCTTCCCATGTAAACCCAATACAGTGTTAATACTCACGCATCTTTCAGATACCACACACAGATTAGTACTATCTCATTCACCTCGGCATAAGGAGTTCAAACAAGAAAAATAGTAACTAAAATAAGAATTTTACATGAAATGAAATATGAGCACTCTACAGGACAGTGAACATGTCAGCTATTGACAGATTTCATCAGCTGTGGAGTCTGTACACACTGCTTTAGTATACCAAGGAGAAACACCAGCACTATGAGATGTTCTCTAAAGTTACAAAAGTTGCAAGTACAGTAACACTAAAGTAACACTAAAACCTCCATCTGTAGGGCAGATGAGAAACTAGATACTTAAACTAATGAAAATGAACAGCTTCATTTTAATCCCTTGAAAGTAGCTTGCTATTATATACCAGAAGTTTATTACTCCAGAAAGACTTCACACCTATAGAAAAATACAGTAAAATTAATTTGTTTCTTGTTTTCAGTGTGGACAGAAAAAAACCCTACTCTGCCTAAGACACTGTCATCAAGCAGAATAGTACAGTCACTTTCCAAAATGATTGGGAAAACTTGGCATATGTGAGAAGTTGAATGGCTCGGAAGAATAAATAATATTTGCTAAATATTGTTAAGAGTTCCAGGAAGGTAGGGTTGGGGAAGTTCAGAGTTATGGCATTTGTCTTCCCAGGTAATTGTTATGCATGATGGAACCCACTTTCATAGAGATGGCTAAACATCTGACTAACAATGGAAAGTTGAGAAGGAATTCCTTATTTTGCTGTGCTTGTGCTCAGAGATTTTGTGTCACCTATTAAAATGTTTTCATCTCAAGCCACAAATTTTCTCATTTTTGCCCTTCCAATTCTCTCCGCCAACCCACTGAGGCAGGGAGGGGGCAAGCAGCTGTGTGGGGCATAGCTGCCTGGTGAGGTTAACCAACAACAACTTTTTAGCTGGCTGCATTATGCTTTGAAAATGTTGAATGCTCATATCATCCACAAAGAGGAACAGAGACTTTCTTTCCTCTAGTTTCTAAATAGGATAAGTTACAAACAGCTATCTACATCACACGCACACACACACACACACACAAATATTTTGATATTGGTTATTAGAAATTTTCTGCACCAGAAGATGAGAATATCCCACAAATGTGTAATTATCAAAGTGATGCATATTCTGAATAAGCACCTAAAAGTATTAGGCAGCAAGATGTATTTTTCCACATGAATATGATTGCACTGAATTTTATACATAGAATAAATTATTGAATATTAGGATCTCTTGCAAAATATGACAGAATATTTTCCTTCTCATCTCTCCTATTAATCTGTGTTCTGTTTCAATATGTCACAAGAGGTACATTCCTAATTTTATGGCATTAGCTTTTGAAATAGGATAATGCATGTGGTGGTTTGATGCATTTTTTAAACACCAAGTAAAGATGGATGGGTCCAGGCCACAAGATTAAAAAAAAAAATAAAAAAAAATCTTAAACTTCCAGAGTGTTTAGAAGCATAATCTTGATTTGTCCTATTCCTTATGCAACAATGTTTTTCTTAACTACAGCTTTTTATATCCTCTATTTTAATATGAAAGGAACTCTGATAAACAACATATAACAATCTAGCATTCCATAGGAACATGAATTAATAATTTACCTCAAATTTACGTAATTTATAGTATTTACATCCACCTATTAAGTATATAGAGTTTTGATAATAGTAGAACAAACCAAATTCCGTAAAAAAACTTAATACTGAGGGGTTTTTTTAAATGGGGAGTTTTATAGTGGGGAGTTACCCCACCCATTTAATTGTTTAGTAATGTATAGACAACACTGAAATGTTAAACAAGGAAAGCCAGTATGAGTATACAAATTTCATATTACAAAAAGCAAAATAAATGTTATTTAGTAATGGAGCTTCATTTTTCAATTCAGCAATTAAATTGTATTTGCTAAATTGACAGGGTTTTATCTTTAAAATACACACCTGAAATCAGTGCAGAATTGCTGAAATTTTCAGACCTTCTTCCGAATCCAGAACTTTTGGCTCAGTTTGCTGTAGTACATATGGGGTTTCTTTAGAATCAAATGAAACATCATTCTCTGAATGACTTACAATAGAAGGATAGTGTTGTCTTTATTTCACAGAAATGCCTACTACAGAGCACTAACATATATTTACACTACAGCTTGGTAACCTACATTTCTTTCTCTACTTTTTTTCTTTTTAATCAAAACTTCTTTATTAAAAAGTATTCCAATGCATCACTATTATAGTATCATTTCTATTATTGTTGCATCACATTATTTCATGTGATAGAAGAGTAGGCTAAATAGTTTGTGAAACACGAAAAATATCACCCATTTGCCACTTCATTATTTCTCATATCTGTATGCCTCTTTTCATTTTAAAACCTTCATTCACTCTGAAACTGACACTCAATAGAAGAACTCCAAGTTAAATTAATATATTTAATCCATAAGGATGAAGGTCACATCAGTACCGAAAGCAATTGGAGAAACAGATTCAAATTAGAACATTTCACTGAAGTCAGAAAGGAAGCAACACTAGACTGGATTTCACTGAACTGAAATGGACCAGCTGAAAAGTTTAAGTTTTCTTGTTATCAAAGACAATTGACCATTAAGTTTAATCTTATGCAGGTTTAAGCACGAACTCTATGAACTTCTGAGTTTAGGAAGTCACACCTACCTTTATGGAAGAAGCCTCTCTGCTAAAATAAGGGACAAAAAAATGTTGTCTGAGGATTCTGTCACTTACCTTTGGGATGAAGCTTCACATAGCTTGAGCCAGCTTGACACTTCTCAAGAGTAAGGTACTGCTCATCCCTCCTGGACATATGCTGGTTTCCTCTTATTCACCAACTCCAGTTCTCATTTGTCTGATTTAACTAAGCCAAAGAAACAGAGAAATTAAGTCATTAGTTTATGGCCAAGTTAGCACTTTGAAGTGGCTTCACTTGTGAACAGATTAGAATCTATGCTGAAACAAATAAAGGGAAAAGATAATATACACCTAATAAACACCTATTAGATCACTATATGTTGAACAGTTGGCTTTACTCTTGCAGAGGTGAATTTTCTATTTTAATTTTTAGACACAGCTGAAAAAAATTGAATATTTTACAGAATTTCTAGATGAGTTTAGATCAGCTGTATTGCAATCTGGAAGAGAAAGATTATAGTAACAATAGACGTAAACATGGCTTGACCTAGTAATGTTTATTTAGATCTTCCACAAAGACACAGAATATGTGTGATCATATATTTCAAGAATTATAAACCCTCTTTTATCCTTAATAGGTCCACAGTTACCTCTGTTATCTGGTGCACAGTGCCAATTCGCACACTGAGTCCAGGTATTTCTATCCTTTTACTGTACTTTGGGCAAAGTAAGGAGCTAGGTGGTAATCCACAAAAACTAGTTCACTTCTTAACATATAGTAAAATACTTCATACACTTTGAACAATTGTCTACAATTACATTTAGTCACACTTAAATCTCATTCGTTCTTCCAAGCCTCCAAGCATTTAAAGGTACAGCATTCCTTTTTTTCATCTGAATGTTCTGTGGGGAGGAGTCTTTGTTAGTAGGGGGCATTCCTTGCTCCAGGGTGTATTTTTTAGTATGCTAATTAGGATAATTCACACATAGTTCAAGTAATTTTCTGTTTGATCTCATTAACCATTTGATTCTCCTTGAGGTTANNNTGTTATGCTACAGCTTGACATATTTATAGTCTCTATTTCTTCTCCCAAGGCCACGTTTTCTTAACTATTTGTAACAGCCTCTGTTTTTCAAATACTTTCTTGTTTTTAATTATAGATATTTACATATTTTGTCTAAATTTCAAGTTAAATAACAGACTGGCGTTATATTAATCACATATCTGCAAGCTGGTCAACTACATCTCCATCCACAGTTTCACAGAACCATAACAGAAAATTCTGTTTCTCATTTACATTTCAACAGTGTTTCATAGAAGCCCCCACACACCAAAAACTGAAAATACTAGTATTTGCATCACCTGAACATGTGTGCACTTCTATAAAACCACATGGAAAGCTCAGTTACAGCAGTAAAATACCTAAGTGCAGATTGACACACTGTTAGCGAAGGCTCCAAAAGGCCAAAAGGAATGAGGTAAGATTACAAGTTAGTGACAGCTAAGTAAAAAGGAACTCAGATCTAAACCAGAGTTACCTATTGAAGATCTTCTAAGAAAACTTAAACAAATACATCAGGCAGTTCTGCTGAACATTGCTTCAAGTCTAGATACATTTGCTCTGATCTTTTTCCAGCTCATTTCCTTCCTACAGATACTTAGATGATTTTTTTACTTGAATTAACTCTCACTAAATGTTAGCATAAAAGTGCTAGATAAAGCAGTCACAGTTGAAGGGCACTGCACAAGATACACTAAGTTCTTACTTGGCACATAAGGACATCGTACTTAGCATATAGACAAATAAAATAAGCCTAATAAAACCAAACTACACCAGTGTACCTAGAGAAATTCGTTTGTGTCAGTGCATAATTCAGTTGCCAAAGAACATGAAAATAGTTATACTTTGTGTAGAATTAAACATTTTTTTTTACATGGTGTTAGTTGTTTAAAGGAAATCAAGAAATCCATGCCTTCTGAAAATAGTTTATTTCTAAACCAACTAGCTTTTGTCAAAGACACAAAAAAATTCAAACTTAAGCACTGATGTTCCTATGTAAAACATACAGCTTTTTTCCTATGGAACTTAAATGTTGGGTAAAGCAAATAGTGCTGAGAGTTTAAAAATTTATAGAAAATTACTGCACTGTTTTTGTTGATGCTTTTTATATGACTTTACTGATATAAGCTAATGCCTTTCAGATTTGGAATAATTTGAGTATGACTCCATAATGGGACATGGTGCAAAAATTTTCATCTTGTGACTTCTCTCAAAGATGCTAATGGCTGCAGTGTTACATGGTTGGCATTGCATCTGATTTTGGAGAGAAAACTTTCTAGAAAAGAGCTATCTTCTCTGATCTTCTAAGTAAAGCACATACCATGTATCTTACACCTTCAAAAATGAAGTTACTTAGCTAGAAAACATTTTAATAATTGAGTTTAGATACCTATTTTGTTCACTTGATTTACAGCAAAGTATTCATTTTAAAGATGTTATACTTTAATTGTAGACATACTATTTGAAATAAGCTGGTCCCTGAAAAAAAAAGTGTTCCAAAACACAAAATCTGAACTCTGCAAAAGAAAAAAAATATTTAATTTTGACAGAAAATACAGGAAACAGCTATTTTAAATGACTTTTAAAAGATCCCAGAGCACAAACATAGTAGGATTGCAGTACAAACTGCAGTACAAACTACTAGAGTTCCTAGCTCTCAGAAACCGTAACTGCTATCTACAAACTTTTCTTTCTTTGAACTAGAATAAGAAGCAAGATATCTTAAAGGGCAGGTGAACTCTGTTAAAGACAGAAAGGGAGATAGATTTGATCAAATTGCAGTTGAGCAGGAAGTTTCTGTATGAGAAAATTACTAAAAATGTCCATGGATATGTTGGACCATAAAGAAATATGAACTCAGTAAGGAAGAGGGAGAAAAATGTGTAGCTGGAGATGTTTAAAATGAATCAACACTATAAAAAATGTAGTTGACATAGGGACAAGTACCTGCAAGTATGAAGGATGGTGGCAATCCAGCTCCTGATCACAAACTTAAAACCCCCTTAAGAAAAGAGTAAATAATCTGAAACCCTTATTTTGAAGATGATGATAAGCAAATCCAATCACCCACAGAAATGACAATATTATCAGGTTAAATTATGATAAAGTATTATGATAAATTACGTTATAACATGGTTACAGGACATGACAATTGAAAAATTGCCTGTTATGACAGTTAAAACGAAAACAGGGTCAGCAAAAGATGTGCTAAAAGAATTGAAGTTGATTTCAGGGATCTCAAGGAAAAAAAGCATCTTAATGTAAGGAACATTAGTTGAAATATTCTGCTTAAATTGATTGTTTCTTCTAAAGCCTATCTAAAGCTTCTTCTTCAGATTATCTTTCAGATTAAAAATTGGCAGGATTTGTAACCAAAATTAACTAATTAAGTAAGCTCCTTTGATCAGTTAAAATCAGCAAGGAAATATCAACAGCAAATTAAATCAGAAACCCATTTTAAAAAAGTATATCTGTATATAATGAAAATTCTGAATAAGTCAAACCTAATTTAATATGTTCCTTAAACATAAAAGACAGGTACTGTTTCAAAATTAAATTGATTACTTTGAAGTATTTGAATAATAGTCTGGCAGAAAATCTTATCTCAGCTGGCTCCACAGAGAACAGTTATGCTAATTTACACCAAAATCTATACTATCAGTAGACAAAAAAATAAAAATAAGACAGCAAAGAGATTAAAGGAAATAGGACTCTTGCAAAGGATAATATATCTGTGAATGAAGAGTATTGCTTTTTTTAAAATGTTCACATTAATGTATAAATTAAGAACTGAAATGTAGTATATGCAGATTTCAGTCATGCCGTGAAGTTTAACTTAAAATAAATGCCTCAAAATTGAACAATATCATGAGTTAATATGACCACGATGAGGAATTTTTAATAAAAGGAAGAGTTACGAAAAATGGCAAGCTATTGCTTTTGTATTGGAAAGAAGTGCTGATGAGGAACAAGGGGAACCTGTCTTAGGTCCAGTCTTATTTAATATCCTCATTAATGGTCTGGAAGATGTACAGGGCACTGCATGAGCATGATTCATAGATGATATTATACTAAAAAAAAGGTGGAACATTCTAGAAGAAAAATAAATAATCAGTTCTACAGAGATTAGACATATGACTGGAGACTACTTAAGTGAGATTCACTAGAGAAGAATCAAATAATACAAGGAGAGAAGCAACACACACCTCAGAAAATTAAAGAAACTATACATTTTTTAAGAAATATTTAAGAATGTAGAAGGAATATTCTGGCAGTAATTTTAAGGATTTAAAAGAAAAGACATTAAGAAAAAAAATGTTGATAATGAAATCTGTGGAGTGTGAAGTACACTCCCAGAAGAAATGTCCCTGCTTGTTGCAGCAGAGTTGGACTGGATGTCTTTTAATGGTCACTTCAACCCAAGCTGATTCTATGACCCTCTCACACATCTGTCACTTTTCCCAGTTTTGAGTCATCAACAGACTTGCTGAGAGTCATACTGCCCCATTTTCTGTGTCATTAATGAAGATGTTAAACAGGACTGGACTCAGTAATGAACCCTGGGGTACATTGCTACTTACTGGCCTCCAGCTAGCCTTTGTGCCACTGACCACCAGCCTCTGGGTCCCACCATTCATACATTTTTCAATCCACCTCAAAGTCTGCTCATTCAGAGCACACATCAATAGCTCATCTGTAAGGAGCTTTTTGGAGACAGTGTCAAAGGACTTACTGAAGTCCAGGTAGGCAATAGCCACTACTCTCCCTTTGTTCTCGTGACCTGATATAACATAAGCTCATCATTTGCTTGGTGAGATATTCTTCTATACATTAAGAATAGGCAAAACAAAAAAGAATTTGACAATGTGAAAATAATCTTGTATAATTTTATCCTAATTATTAGATGGAACAATTCTTCATTATGGTGGGTTTATCTCTTATCTGTAACCATATGGTGCTTCATGGACAAGAAGAGACATCTACCTCCTCACATGGTACTGGTTTGGACAAAGCAGAATGGTTTAAACATAACCCTTCGCATTTCTCTGTTCATTTATTTATTAAAAGCTGTGCTTATGTTGCACTTGACATTTTTATGATATATAAAAGAGGATAACATAAACGCCTAAATTATTCTTAATTTCCAGATAAGTAGAAAAATACAAACCAGAAGAACAACACACACACACGCATATTTTTTCATAAATAATTAACTAGACTGTTATATTTTTTAACATTATATAGCTATAATTCCTGTCTTTTTTTTGTCTTCGTAAATTAATAAGTTCACAGTGGCCTGGAGCAACTTTCTTTTTCTACGTTGTCTGAGGAAAGATTGGAATTTTGCGGTTTTCTTTTTTTACTTATAATTGTTTGGGGGTTTTTTATTCTTGGTCTTCATATTATCTTTTAAAAATTAATGTAACTAATCACATAGAAGTTGGCATGACTGTCTTTGGCTGTAAAATTAATTACCTCCCCCAGTTTTCCACAGATTTAAAGGAATGGATTTCTATCATAAGTATAAATAAAGGGTGAAAGGCACCTGTTTGTCATTGTTCCTTTATATCTAAATATGATGGCTGAAAAATTATTACCTGTCTTGCTGTGAAGGAAATAAATTGATTGATAATTATAATTAAACCAGCTCATTGGGTCTGTCTGTTCAGAGCTGGGCAAGTATATCTGGAGCTCCTGCACTCTTTGAATAGGTAACTAGGTGAATTATTGACTGTCCTTCTTTGTCTTATGTTCTTCATTCCTTCTTGGAAATGAAGTAAGTCTATTTTCCATTTTATTCTGCCAAATGTGGGAGTCACTGTAAAATAAATGTCTTCTTTAAGCAGACAGTGAAAATCGTTCTTTCCTAATGGATTCTCTAACTTAGCTACAGAGCAGACCAGAAGGATAGAATCAAAGTGCTCTTTGCTTTGGTTTGCTTTTTAACAAAGCTTTTAGAAATAATTAATGTTTTGGATCTCATATTTTATTTTTGCATTGCAAAATACATAAGAAATTTAGGTATGTCATTTAAATTACAGTCTCCTCATGAGATTAACCCGATACATTTGAAATACATTCTTTTCACTCCTTACTCAGCCAGGCTATGAGATCTTTGCTTAAAAACTTCAATGTTGTATGGATGTTATTTGCCTCTGTGTAGAGCTACCTATTTCTCCAGTTGCACAGCAATGAAATACATTGAACATCATTGAATCAAAAGGAAACCTTCAAGGGAAAAAAGGTTAAGTAGTGTGAATCTCTATTTAGTTTGCATTTTTTTAAGGGGAAGATCACATAGGGTTTTAAAACCACTTGACCCTTTCACCTTTTGCTTCAGTACGTACTCTTGTATCACAAGCCATAGGCAAGGATTGCCTCTCTCCCCCATTCCCTGCACCATTAAATTCAAAAGTGTGTGTGTCCATTGCTGAGGTTTTCTAGGAGATTTGTAATTTGTCAGGAGTTCACAAAATGTATTTCATAAAGCTTTTTATAAAAAATATTACTGTTAACCAGAGTGCAGTTTAGAGTGAAACTCTGAAAAGACGATGCTATTTAGAAGGGAAAAATGTTTTCATTTGTTACAAGTTCTGGGATTTAAACAGAAATCTGCCCCTCACCTCTCTTCCCTCTCCCCCCAGTATTTACTCTAGAATAAACAAATATTTACTTAATGTAGCTGGATACATATGTTGACCTAACCTACCTGAGTGTCTGAACTTTCTCAGGGGTATAGAAGCTGAGTAATACCTGGGATTACTTATGGAACAAAATGTTTTTAAAATCAAGGGAGAGGTTTAGATTTTATGATCACTGCTCAGTACATGACAGAAAAGACAGGCCCATGGAAGAACCTTTTTTCATTGCTATTTGTTCAGACTGTAAAACCAATCAGAAGACACATGGAATAAAGTGCATGAACTTTTCACAGTGATGAAAAATACAAGACATTGTAAATAAAGTTTCACAGATGTTGGACTTTTGCAAACAGAGTTCCTAAACAGAAATAATACATATTTCATAGAAGAAAAAAAAAAAAGGGGGGGGGGAAGTAAACATTGCTGCATTACTATTATAAAAACCTTTCCAAATTTCATAATTATAAACCTTTCTCAAATGTCTTAAAGGTTTCTTTCTCTTATGGCCATATGTGTATGTGTAGATAGAGTAATTAGGATTATATATCATATAACTTGTGTCGGTTTTCTACTTTAATATCTGCTAATTTTCTTATTTTTTTCTTTACACATGTTCATATTTTAAACAAAAATAATGTCTTCTTAAATCTGAACAAAAAAAAAAAATACCCCCAAAACCATAAAA
Source organism: Microhierax caerulescens (assembly GCA_035590215.1). NCBI lineage: Eukaryota > Metazoa > Chordata > Aves > Falconiformes > Falconidae > Microhierax > Microhierax caerulescens. The sequence continues at coordinate 22,586,613 of JAVJGJ010000037.1, read as the reverse complement.
CTCCCTTGAGTTTCTCCCTTAGTTTTTTTTTTTCTCAGATGCTGTGAGATGAAAATCTTTTAAAGTTTTTCTTTCCTTTCTTTACTTATAGATTTCCCTTTACTTTACTTGTTTCAAAGAGAAAGTGAAATAAAAAAGGAGGAATATAGAGAATTGTGGAGTTATCTGTAAATTCAGAAGCTTGAATTCAAAGATTCAGAAAGGAATCTTACTTTTATAAATTAGTGTTTATTTATAATTAATTCAGGTTTTATTTCTTTTTTTTTTTTTTCAATTTAAGGGGAAAATCCAATAGCTGCAGTTTCCTCCCTTTTTCTTATCCATTTGTTCAGTAAAGACAATGGTTAATGAGAGTATAAAACAAGCTTTTCCTTTCTATTCTATTATGAAAAGTTTTAGATGTAATTCCTGAGATTACCAAGAATTGCATTTGATTTTGAAAGACATCTGAAAAGAAGGCTTATATTTTGGCATTGCAAATTTTAAGTGACGCTTAAGAGATTCTGACTACATAAAAATATTTGTATGCTGATTAACAATAAAAAGGGGACACTAGAATTCTTCATGTATAATCTTCTGCTAATATGCAAGCCCCTTGTTATACCATAATCATTGATGATGCAATCTAAATTCCCATATTCTACCACAATTCATTATCAGGCAGTACATAACACACCACTTGTTTAAAACCTACACTATTTGAGTATATTAGAATAGTGACTAGGTTTTTCTTTTCTTCTTGTTCCCTATTACCTTTTAATTTTATATTTTCTTATATTTCTGTATTTGCCAATGACAGTAGTGATTCTTTTATGTAGTGAATTCTGGTAGCAATTCAGAATTTTCAAATAAAAGCATTACACAATAATAAATGCTTCAAAATCATGAGATCTGCCAGTGGAAGAGCATTTGGAGTAATAACAAGGGAGTTCACCCTGTATGAATCTGCTGGTGGTAATGCTTTACATTCCTTTAAAGACCCACAAATTGCTCTTACTCTTCTGTGTTTTGTACAATTTAATTTGTAATAAGGGAGCAACAGAAGAGAGTGGAATGGAGAACACTGATTTTATTTACAACCATTTAAGTCACTCTTTCATTCACACATTCACTTTCTCATCTGTAAAATGATATCAGAGAGAAAAAAAAAACCAAACCCACACTAATTACTGATTACAATTTCACACATTTGTTTAAAAAGTTCTTAATTTTTGTCTGCACAACTGATAAACTTTCTATGTACATTCAACACAACCAGTGTGATATAATGGTTGGTTTTATGAATATTCTAACAGTGCCTCTTCAAAGAAAGTACCTCAATTCGGCATAAAAAAATCAACGTCATGGGACATTGGAGGAAAACCCAACCTTGCAACTATCCCTCACACACTTTAATAAAGAAAGCTCATGGCCCATAATGGCTCCTCATTATAAGAGAGACATGGATGAACGGGAGAGAGACTCCAACAAGGATGATTAAGAGACTGGAGCATCTGTTATATAAGGAAAGGCTGAGATAGATGGGACTGTTCAGCCTGGAGAAGAGAAGGCTCAGGGGATAACTACCTAATGTATAACAAACCAACCTTTGAAGGGAGAGGACAAAGAAGAAGATGGGGCCAGGCTCTTTTCAGTGGTGCTCAGTGACAGAACAAGAGGCAATGGGCACAAATTGAAACATGGGAGGTTTCTTCTGAACATCAGGAATTTTTTTTTTACTGTGAGGTTGACTAAGCAGTGGCACAGGTTGCCCAGAGATATTATGCAGTTTCCCCTTTGGACATATTCAAAAGACACTTGGACATGGTTTTTCATAATTGGCTCTCAGTGGCCTTGCTTTAGCAGAGGGTTTGGATGAGATGGCCTCTGAAAGTCTCTTCCAATGTCAATCATTGTGTGATTCTGTGATTTCCAGTTCAGGTTATTCAGACAATTAGGCCTCTCTGCTCTTAGAAGATAAATACTTCATTGTTAATAACAAAGATGCTACCCATAACACAAATTTCAGTTATGCAGAGCACACTGTGTTTATTGTATGCTATTAGGATAAGGTTAGGCATGTTTCAGGAGATCTATATATTATTTTATTGATTACATGTGAAATAGAGAATAAAAAAGTGATTATTGAAAGGTTTTAAATTTCTCTATAAAAGTAATATTTCTCAACACACTGAACAGTAGTTTACTTCAAAACTTCTGCTGAAATAAAAAAGCAGAGAGAAATAGTGGAGCAATTAGGTCTAAAAGGAATCACTCATGAGCACAGGTTTCACAGTATCCATAAAAACTTACAGAAGACCCTATGAATTGTAAAGGCTAATGACTTTTTATTTACCTTCCTATTTACCTAGTCTGGAGTAAAAGAATCTGCTGTCTAGGCACATGATTGTTTAGAAAAAAACAGTAATAAGTAACAGCTACTTGTTGTAATGCAAAACTCATGCAAAATCTGCAACAAAACTTATCATAAGTATCTCTCTAAGCTGGGCACATTTTCTCAGCTGATTTGTTTGTATTTTCTGGATTTAAAAGCCTGTCAAGGTCTTACAGTGATGCAGGAGAATTCTTGCTACTGGAAATGACAAGATAAAAACATGCTGCCTCTGACTTGGAGAAAGCATCTGATTAATTTAACAGAACATTCTTTCTTTCATAAAGCCACAAAATTTCATCTAATACCATTTAGCTTAACATGTCTTTTCCTTTGAAATTATCAAAGTTGGTACATATCAAAGGGAAACAGCAAATGGTAGAAGAAGTAATTATTTCTTTGACAATAACAAATAAAAGTACCAACAGAAAACAAGGCACCATTGTAGACTCCTCAAATGCACAATCCAAATAACCAAATAAACAGAAGAGACAAAATGACGGAGCATAAAAGTACTGATTTCTAGTGCTATTTGGGAAAGAAGTGCATAGTTTCAGAAAACATTTTCAGATTTTTAGATCTCCCTCAATAAGGAAAGGCTAAGAAAAGTGGGCCTGTTAAGCCTGGAGAAGAGAAGACTGAGAGGGGATATCATCAATGTATACAAATATCTTATGGGCGAGTGTCAACAGGACGGGGCTGGGCTCTTTTCAGTGGTGTCAAGTGACAGGACAAGGGGTAGCAGGCACAAACGACAACACTGGAAGTTCCATCTGAATATGAGGAAGAGCTGCTTTACTTTGAGGAACTTTACTGTTCCAGGGCACTGGAACAGGCTGCCCAGAGAAATTGTGGAGTCTCCTTCTCTGGAGAAATTCAAAACCCATATGGACACAATTCTATGCAATGTACTTGGGGTGAACCTGCTTTGGCTGGGAGTTGGACTAGATGACCTCCAGAGGTCCCTTCCAACCCTGGCCATTCTGTGATTCTGTGATTTTGATATCTCTAAGTATTCACATAGGATACAGGAGTTCTGTGTAGGAGGAACAGAGATCTGAATTTTTCCCAATTATATGAAAAATTGTTATGATTAAAACTCAGTCTGTTTTTTCATCCATTTTTTTACTGACCAGAAATTATGTCCTGGACTTGGAAAACTTCCATGATAAAAATTAAATTAAATGGTGATAAATCAAATATTTTCAACAGGGAGATATATTGTTGAAAATTTCCCAATAAACTCACTGTTGTTTCCATTTTATAAAAATGTAATTGAATCACAGGGAGTAAAGACCTGCATCTATAAAAATGTTTAAGTTCTTACTTTCCATTTAGATGCTTAGTTTCTCATTGAAAGCAATTGCAGTTTGGTCTCTGAAGTGTACGTTATAACATTGAATTTTCTTGAGCTGACCCTAAATAACCCACCTAGGGTAATGTAAGAAATATACCATGGAGTCAAGGACTAAACCAATGTCTTCTGGCTGTGAGACTATTTTTTTGCATGGTACTGAACACAATAAATTGCACTAAATTGAGCTTCATACTGTCATTGCCAAAATGACTGCAGCACTCAAGCTATTTCCTACAGTAGTTACAGAAGTGGTAACAGTGTAGACTTACTCAAAATCTTTTTATTTAGGCATATATAGCTCCTTTGTTCCTTGTGCCACTAAGAATCATTAACTTATTGGAGTAGTACATAGCTGAATTTTGCTTGATTTCAAGGAATCTTGATTAAATCTGAAAACCCTAGCAAGTTTCCAAATCGTCACACTCAAATGAATAAATGAAAAGATATTTATCTTGAAGTGTGCAAAAACACCAACAGAATCCTGAAATTCTGAAAACATACTTCTGCAAAATAAGGCTTCAGCAAACTGCACAGGGGTGGGTGGGTGGGTGTGTGCACAGAAAACCATTCAGCAAAAGTATTACCCCTTAAAATTTTCATTCAAACTGAGAAATCTGCACCCTGTACATAGACTGAAAAGTCAGCCTGGAAATAGAAGGAGGGTTGCCTGTGTAAGGGGCAGAATTACAATCCCCAGAAAATATACCAATTCATTTTGCATTCTTCAACATGGTCATTGTCATGAATTTGATCCTATGCAGTGAGTAAAGTGAAAAAGTGACACAGGCTTAATAATTGCTGAACTGATAAATAAGCATATGGAAAAACAAATTGTATCTCATTAAAAATGTTGATGAATATTAATGGTATTTTAAAGAACAATTCAGGAAAAAAAAAAGATCGAAATAAACATCCAACTGGCTGCCCAAAGGGGACAGATTTAGATAAACAATAAACCAGAAAGGGAATAAATCTCATATACTAGTCAACTGTTTCAATATTCCCAATTAATTTTTGACTACAGCAGAAAAAACATTAGGCATTCTATGATTTAAAAGCAAGAGACATTCTACATCTTTATCAGCCCTATCTCTAATATTAATAGGAATTTTCTAGCTCAGACCGAGTCAGAGTTTTAACTGATCACTTAGCATAAGTCAGTTATATGCAGGAATCCACACTATATCTTGAAATTAAATTGTCCAACACTAAACTATGGGCTACTTACAAAAGGTTGCTTTGACACCTAACAAGAAGTAGAATTGGGGTCCCACAATCAATTGCTGGAGCTCAGTGACCTCAGCCCTGACTCATTATGTTAACCCAGGGGATGCTTGTGGTGCCAGTATCCACAATTATACACAGTCAGCTGCCTACAAAACTCCCTTGCCTCTTCTCCACTCTAGGAGAAGATGTAGTTGGAAGGTGCTCTAAGAAAATGTGTACAGGTTCATCTTCTTCCTCAGAGCTCGTATGATAATTGTAGTTCAACATGGGCTTGTGTGCAAACCATGGATGGCTTGTGAGTTTGGACCTGAGGCTGGCTTAGGTCAGTAAAGGATGCAGTATATATTTAGCACAAGTAGCCCCAGCTTCTTTCATTCTGCTAATTCAGTTATTTGGTGTGATCTCTGGACTTCCACCGCTGCCACGTGTAACCCCACAGTGATTCTGTTTATGGGAAACTTCCCCTCTATTGATATGGGGAATGCAGACTGCATTGGCTTGGCGTTTGTATGTCTATAGCCTAGAGACCTTTCTTCTATTACCAACAGCAACAGTGAGGAAAATGCTAGAAAAGTATTCAGTTGGTGACAGCACTGTGGCTTTTGGTCTTTGATGAAGACTTCAACACCCTGATTTAGCTCTTCTTAAAATTCAGTTCATTTGGCTTTAATTCGCAGCTTCACTGCACTGGGTTAAAAAGCGGATATCACATCAAGGAAAGACAATATTTCACCTATCAAGAAAGAGTGAACTTCTAGGGACAAATATAAGCTCTAGATACAGTATACTAAAAGTTTAGTGGGAAAAGATCTACTGGAATTAACACCTATATCAAAATATAAGGTTCAGCTTCTCATAGCAGAAGTTTGGAAGTGACTTTGAAATGTATGAAGAATAGGTCACAGTTGAGCACGGATAAGAAGAATTATTCCTGACTTCTGAAAACCTTTTTTTGATTGTTTTATTTCCTTTTCCTTTTATTTTCTTTTATATATATATATATATATATATATATATATATAAAACAGCAATCAGCACAAAGAAATCAGGTTATGTAATCAAAATATTTCTGATTAGTTACATATTTTCCCATTCTGAAGCTTACTTCAGCATATACTTGAATTTAAACTAAACCATTTTGGCTCTTCCAAGTACAGAAGACAGACATCTGTCAATTTATATAAATTGACATGTAGGAAACCATAATACAAAAGCAATACTTCCTTATATTTAATTCTCAATCTTTAGCTTTCATCTTTTCAAAATCCTACTTATTTTACCATATAAATTTCAGTATTGTTTCTTCCTAATTTTCTCTGATATTAATTCTATCTGTGCACTGCTACTGTGTGTTGTTTCTCACTAGGTTTAGTCCTTTCCTACAAAAAAATGCCATTCCATTTTCTGTCATCTTCTACATAAACAATCTCATTTTACTTTCTCTTTTGGTGGTTTTTTTTTGTTGTTGTTGTTGGGTTTTTTATTATTTATTGTTGTTTTATTTGTTTTGTTTTGTGTCTTTTGATCTTTCCTCTTCTTTAGTTTATTCCTAATATTTTTCCCAGCCTTTGTGAAAAACAGTGAATCTGCATTTTCATAAGCCACTTCCAAAAGGTAAGTAAGGAAAATTGCTAGGACCTGAAATCCTTCATTTCAGAGTATTTCACTTTTCTGTATGAATATGCATAATTATAAAACAAAGCTTCAGAATGCAAGGGAGAGGCAAATCTGAACGTAGTAGATACTTTCTCTAGTATTTGTGAGGTATTGCAATTTGGAAGATGCCTTAGCATTTGTTGCTAAGGAAACTACATCTTTGAGCTCTCTATTTTCAGGCAGTTTCTACTGGTTTTATTGCTATAAATACTTTTCAAAGAAAAAAAATTCTCAGACTTCTAAATACATGACAGTTAGCAATCATTTTAATACTTCAGTTAATATATGGGAGAAATGTTTGTGGAGAAATATATATGAGTATTGCCGAAACTGAGATATATTGAAAAAACTGTATTCTGACCTAAGAATACTAAAGTTGCCATATTTTTTCAAACTGGTCCAGTCCCTCAACAGTTGCCAGTATTAAATGTTTAGAGATAGATGAGGTTTCAGAAAGCACACTGAAAGGCCTCATTACAGCATCTTTTGCTCAGGAAGTTAATGTCCTATATGATCATAAAGTATTTGGTTAATCTCTTCATATAATTAATATTCTTTTGCATAAATTGTGTTACTTATTATGGCATGCAATAAATAGTTGTTTTTAGAAGTTAAAATGTACTTGATTTCTGTTTTTCTTTATGTCCCCTTCTCATCTTATAGAAGAAAAATTAGGAGCTCTCATTTTACATTTCATTCCTATTTAAGTAAAACATGACAGAATTAAAGTCTGATAATGCTCACTGCTTGGATATAAAGGATTTCCATTATTCCAATTCTGTTAAATTGAAAACACAGACCAGACTCTTCATCTCAGAGGGAAATTTCTAAAGATACTGGAAATACATGAAAGACATATTTCCTGATCTGTATAATATTAATTTTAGATTTATGCAATGTAGTGGTGATTATCATACAAATGATGGAGAGTAGAAATAAATAGATGGGTTTAGCTAACAAGGAGACTACTGTCTGTGTATACCTCTTTTTGGGTTCTAATAGCCTTGCGTTTTATTGTGCATTGCATATTACAACTCTTAGTAGTCATCAGTGATTTTGAAAAATAATTTATTACTGTAAGATGCTATATGTAAGAATATCTTGGGTGTCAGTTGGGAACTGAGCAGAATGAGATACAGAGCCGAGTAAAACTCAGAGGCTAAACTTGTCAAAGTACTGTTGTCTTCAGGGAAAACATAACTGTGCCAAAACTGTTAGTTGGGCAGATAGCCAAGTCACCACTTTGTTAGAATAATACTAAGCAAAACTATTACGGTGTTCCTGAGAACCGAGTCTGCTGCACTTTTAGTCCTTCTCAGTAATGATTACAGATAAAAGGACAGAGCTGGGTTAAGCTGTGAGAAGTGGGAGAGGTAGGGAGAAAAAAATACACTGCCACTGAGTCACACTGGAGAAGATACTGCTACAGACAGGACATGGGGAGGAGCTGGTCTTCTTTTGGTGACACTGTTGTCTTCTCCCAAAATAAGGATTATTCTGACAGAATAAGGGAAGATCAGACCTTTACAGTGTTTTTCTTGAAGTTTGGATTCAGCCAGCAAGTTCTTCTGTGAATTGTTCTGCACATTGGAAAAGGCAGAAAATCTACAGTAACTTTTAGAAAAAGCTTATTTCTCTGGATCAGCTATGAAGATGAGTCCTTTACCATAAGAAGTTTAACTGAGCATATCAGCTCAGTAGGGTGAATTCAAATTTCTTTTTGAAGATCTACATAAATATAATGTCTGTGGTTTGAAACTGAATGGGATGATGAACCTGGACTATCTGGCATTTTAAGTTTTGCTCTTTGCATTTCAGAAAAATCAGATTATATGTTTTTGAATATATTATAGGATCCTTAAATTCAATTTGACAGAGTTAACACTGTAATGTAGAAATCTGTTAAAAACTGAATATACATCGCTGTAAATTAAATGTTTACAGATATCAGTAAATGCATTGGTTTAAGCCTTTATTAAATTTGTTTCCTCTGGATTTTTTTGTTTGCTTGTTAGTTAATGTAGATGCAAAAGGCTATGTCTCCAATAATATTATTTTATTAATAAATAATACACTAGTCAATAATTTTGCACCCAAGAGTAAATTCACAAAGCAGAGATTTCTGTATCAGCCTACAGGTGTTGAAATGTATTGTAATGTATGCATGAAGTTTAATAGTTCAGTTAATGAAAGAGTTATGAGTTTACCCATAATGCTGCTGTGTATCATGTTAACATTCTTGCAGAAATAAGAGGTGGTTTTAGAATGATGAGCTGTTGCTATGCAATAAACAGTAGTCACAGCAGGTAATTTTAGAAATCATTTAGGTTGTTTTTCTTTTCCAGCAAGTTATGTGTATCTTTATTTAATAATGTTCTATGTAACAATAAATGAAGGAATTCTTCATGCACATTTTCACTTTTGTAGGAAGTTTTGCATTCCTCACTCTGCGTAGAAATGTGAATGTTCAGCATAGCATAATCTGTAGGGGTCAAGTAGGTCACACTCATTAATCCAGTTCATATGTATATACTCCATATGCTTGTGCTGGGATGGAAGGCAGACCTACTTTCTAAATTATTTCGTTATAGTCCTTCATGTGTAATGAGAAAGGTAGAGATGTACAGTGGTGTACACACCTCATTCTCTTCCTTCCTTTGTCTTGTAACATGAGAAATAGTCAGCTGCTTTACATTTGTGAGACGAACTTCCCAGGAACAGCTCAGGAGTCAGACCACTCAAAGGACTGCTCTTATTAGACAAGCTGCATGCAGCCAGCCTCTGGCAGAGCCCATGCTCTGTGAGCACAAATTCCAGCCATTTGGTGACAGTCAGCCTCGGCGCCTGGGGGCATTCCTGAATAAATGTGATTACTAATGCCAGTGTAGCCTGAAGAATCATGCAATACACACGTTTGATTTTGTTCCTTATATAGCAGTATTCACCCTCTTAGCCTCTTTATATATGCAGGCTGATAACATCTGGTTCCTTTATTCAAGGGATATACATATCAAATACCTAAGGGTCGGGATGTCAGATAGGCTGGCTATTCACTGGGGACCCTGCATCAGGAGTGCTGGGTGTCCTGGTTTCAGCTGGGATACAGTTAATTTTCTTCTTAGTAGCTGGAGCAGTGCTGTGTTTGGGATTTGGTGTGAGAACAATGCTGACAGCACACTGATGGTTTTAGTGATTGCTGGGTAATGTTTATACTAAATCAAGGACCTTTTGGTTCCTTGGGCCCTCCCAGCCAGAGGGCTGGAGGGGCATGGGAAATTGGGAGAGGACACAGCCAGGACAGGTGACCCAAATTAGCCAAAGAGGTATTCCATACCATATGGCATCATGCTGAGTATATAAACTGGGGGAAGAAGAAAGAAGGGAGGGACACCTGGCATTATGATGCTTGTCTTCTGGAGTAACCATTTTATGTGTGATGGAGCCCGGCTTCCCTGGGGATGGCCGAATGCCTGCCTGCCCATGGGGAGCAGTGAATGAATTCCTTGCTTTGCTTTGCTTGCATGTGCGGGTTTTGTTTTACCTATTACATTGCTCTTCTCTCAACCCTTGAGTTTTACATTCCTTTCTGATTCTCCTCCCCATCCCTCTGGGGAGGGTGAGTGAGTGAGTGGCTGTGTGGTGCTTGGTGCCGGCCAGGGTTAAACCATGAGGACAGGGGGCTTCCCTGTGCTGGCAGAGCAGGGCCTGGCAGCCAGGGCCCATCCTAGTGCCTCAGACAGGGCAGGCAGCTGGGGGTCACTGGGGCAGTCCAGACCCAGGTATCCAGCATCTCCCTCAGGACTGGGACATGCAGAGGCTGGGCTGGGACACAGGCCCACTGGTCACCTCAGCTCAGTGGGGCCTGTGGCTGGACAGCGCAGGGCTGTGGGGAGCTGGAGACCAGCTCTGCTATGGAGTCCCTGGGACAGGGGTTGATGGCACCAGGGGTGTGGGGGTATGGGAAATGGGTCCTGGGCTGTCGGCAGGATGGGGATACACTCCATGGAGTCTGAAAGAGGGTTCTGGGCAGGGTAGGGGGGAGACTGAGGGGACTGGGCATGGACAGGTAGGCCTATTGGTGCCCTTCAGGCCCAATGATGACATGAACGTCATCAGAGTTCCGGAGCTATTTGCTATATGCTATATCAGCTATATGCTGATTCTGGCTCTATCTTTTATATTTGTGGACTGAGGAATACTGGGAAAAAAGGTTCTTCCATGCTTCCACTGTATCAAAGTCATTCTTTGTAAAATATAGAGAGTCCCTTTCAATAAAATTTAGTATTTTAATATTTTTTAACGCAGAAAGGTGATTCCAACAATAAATCTTTTTATATGTGTATATATATGTAAGAATCCCTATACAACTTCACCTCTAATTACTTTGTGTAAATCTGGATGCGTGTTACTGTCTTGTGTTTGGAAAGCTTGTGTTATGTCAGTGAAAAAAAACAAGAAATTAAAATAGGTGAAAACCCCTGCTATTTTCTTAATTTATGGAATAGTTTGGCCTCAATGAGAGCTCAGGTAAAGCCCCAAACTGTTAATGAACTGCAGGAAACAATTTACCAGTACAAAGCTAGAAATGGATAGTTTCAGTCACTGAGGTTTTACTTGAGGGATTCTTACTCTTGCTCTGTTTTATCTAGCACCAAGTACCAGTATCCCTGCTGAGGCTTTCCTTTGTACATCAGTCTCAAGACAGCCTGTATGAAGAATTCATGGAGCTGCATGTTGCCAAGGTTGCCGATCCAGTTTAAAGAGTCAGGCTTCAGAATTACTAATGTGTTCTTACCTTAGTACATGATGCCTATGCTGGATTCAGCTGCTCAGTCATAACTTGCGTTGTTGCATGGTTTTGGGTAACCAGGTGGCACCACTATGTCCCTGACCTATATCTGGATTCATTAGTTAAACAGAACCATTTTTAATTCCTGTCCATTGCAATTCATTTTCCTGTATTAGGGCATGATCAGAATAGTCCTTTACATTTAGGACTTGGGGACTATGTAAACTAGCCCTCCCCAAAATGTTTCTCAGGCACAGCTTAGAAGATAGGATACCCCAAGATCCATCCCTGACTGTCTTTGGATGCTGAGAGAGTTTATAAACATGTACACCCACTGCTCCAGACCCATTGGCCTTTGTGTCTAGGAATATGCCTCATCATCCTTCATTTAACAGCATGGGTGTAGCCATAGCAACCATGCAGAAGGAAACTGTACCTGCTCCATGTTAAAAAAGGTCTTCATCATCTTTACAGACTTGCATGGAAGGCAGTATGAACTGTTTGTGTGTTTGTGTGAGACTCATGTTGTGTTCCTAGTTAACTTTTTTTTTTCTTTTGAATATATACTTTTGTGCCTATGTATCCAAAAATCAAGGAAAAAAAGGCGCCATGTAACACATTTCTATATATATGTATATACTATTTGTTTATGTCTTGTATATATCTGAGGAAATGTAGAAAATAGGAAAGATTTTAAAATGTTCCTGTGTTTACTGCACATGATCAGTTTTTTTCCCATGTATTTCCAAATTATATTTAATGGGAAAAGAATGGATTAAAAGAGAGCCTAGCTGTCTAACCAGAAACTTTAGAATTTAATAGATGATGTATTTTTGAGAGTTGTCTTTGCTGAGATAGTGGAAAGCCTCAGCCAATAGACATTAACTTTTAACATTGAACTTCCCTGCAGTGAGCTTCAAAAGAAGCATGAAGACTGTTCAAGAAGAAAAGCAGAAAAAAGAGAGACAGACAATGGAAGCTTCCAAATTCTCCATTAATTTTAAAACATGTTTTGGATGGCTTTTGGCTTCAAGAACTGCAATTCTGTAATCCAGATAATGTTTAATGATTGTTTGGTTCAAGGGTAAAACCCACTTTTCGTAATAATGATCACTGATGATCAGTTCACCTTCCCGAATTTGTTCAGAGATAATTTAAGTGTCTCTAGGGCACAGACAATAAACAGAGGTATTGTGATTCACAGTCCTACATTTAGAGTCAAAGAAGCCACAGATGCTAAACACTATGTAAACTCTAAGAGTTGGCTTTGAGACTACTAGAGGGAAATATATAAAATATCAGAATTCTGAGCAAAGTTCAGTTGCACACTCCATAATGTGTAGGAATACCTCATTACAATAAGAAATTTCACCTTGGAATATAGAGGGGGAAAAAGCTGGAAGTCGTGCTGTCATAGATAAGAATGATCATGAGAAAGGATTGTCTTTCTCTAGACCCATCTGATATTTGCAACCACCTTGGGAAATACGGAAGTAGATATGATAGTCAAATAATCTTTGTACTTTCCTGTCCCATGCAGATAGATCACAATTTTGAGCTGTAGAAGCAACTAGAAAGGAACTATTCCCTTTCCTTGAAATTATTTTTACATTTGATTCACTTTTCTAAACTCTTCCAAAAAAGCTCAATATAAGTAGGGAGAGCAGGGTCTTGGATCCAGAGTTTCTGCATTCCAAACCATAGCTGCAGACACCAAATCATGCATGACTATTGTTTCAAGAAAATTATCCATATGAATAAGTACTAATATGCACTTGTTCTTCTCAGATATTTTTGAATGTCCATATCCTGACTGCTTGTATAAGAAAAGGTAATACATGTGTAAAATAAATAATTCTAACAGTCTTAGTTACTGTTTTATTTTTATTTCAGCCTCACCTTTGCAAGATTTATTCTAAATCCAAGGAGATCACTATGTTGCTCCATCACACAATCAGTTTTTCAGGCTATTTTAGTTGCTATTAGCCTGCCACTTGCAATCTCCTCCCTAGTTTTCCCTGCACAGGGAGGTTTGGTCTGTATCATGGAAAGAAATTTACAAACTATGGTGTTAATTTTATGCTGCAACTAGTGCAACTCTGATTAAATGCACAAATACTTCCCATTGCTTGCACTGGAGTTAGGGAGTCACACTGCTGCAAACAACATGGGCATGTAAAAAGGCATGCTCAGGATGTGAATCTGAAACATTAGTTATCTGCCCCCTCCTGTACCCCTTAGGATTAAAAGTCCCTTCAGCAAACCACATTCTTCTAGCTGGAATGAATACATTCATAGCTGTCATATGATGTAAATATTGTGGCCTGAAGACCTGGTAAACAAACAAGTCATGCTGCAGGACATGAATAAAGAAATAATTTTAAAAAACTTAAATTTCATGTTGGTTGGTTTCTTTCTGTGTAATATCTTAATACTTGCACTGATTTTTTCCAATAAACTGTTATTTCTTGTTCCTAGAGATAAGTCCTTTGTCTTACAACTCATTTGAATATTTCTTTCTTTTTTTTTTTTTTTTCTGAAACAGGCAGGTTTTGGTAACTAATAAAGATTTATTCAATAATTTAATGGAAAATTTCCTTCTTTCTTTCCTTCTTCCCTCCCGTCCTCTCTGTCTTTCTCCCTTTTTCCCTTGCTCCCCGGTAGAAACAATACTACTTTCCCTACCCCTGCCCCCCCAGCCCCCCAAAAGAAAAGAGGTATATAAGAACAGTCTTATAAAGCATGAAGGAGGTTGTTATTTAGACAACTAATTTTCTGTTCTGTTCTGACAGGATTGCTAAAATCTTCTGATATAAAATGAGCATTCATAGATGTCCTTGGAACCTAAAAGGATTTGCTTGATTAGGGAGTCCCACTAACGGCTGAAGTAGAATTGGGGAATCTGGGGGGAAAAAAAAAAAAACAAACAAACAAAACCCAAAAAAACCCACAATATTTCATGGCATTTAATTATTTTTTTTTTCCTAGGAAATGTTAGTAAAATGAATTCTACTTTTAGCTAAAAATTATTTTTTTCCTTTTTTTTTTTTTCTTTAGTGGGAATTAGAATATCAAAGTTAGCAGAAAGACAGAAAACTAGACTCTGCTGTATTCCATTACTGCTGAAAACAATCCAACAAAGACCTTATATCAAAGTTATGCAGTATATCTTATTTATGCCTTAACATATTTTTAAACAGTTAAGATTTTGAAATCAAGAAGTGGCTGTAAATACATGTGTGTGTTGAAGGAGGGGCCATTAAGTATATTAGGACAATGGTAGTGTACTGTAGTGCGTTACTACATTTAAATGAATCTCTTCATATGACAAACATCGCTCTAAGAGATACAGCAGTTTATCATGAGACAATGTGAACAAAATTGTCATAACATCATCAAAATAACTTATGATTATCTCATTACAGCTAAAACCAACTCTTAATAACTTTTGTAATCTCCTTTATTATTTTTAATTACCTTTTCTTTTAGACTTTCAACCAAGTAAGAATAAAAGAATAAGAATAAGAATAAGAATAAGAATAAGAATAAGAATAAGAATAAGAATAAGAATAAGAATAAGAATAAGAATAAAAGAATAAGAATAAGAATAAGAATAATGCTGCATTACTGATATGCAGAACACAAAGCCAACCCACAATTATTGGCAAAGCCATTAAAAGCAAGTAGCTTCCTATGCAGAAACAATCTTTTTTTAAATCTTGGTAACAGGGATTTAATGAAAGGCATAAATGCATCTTAATATTTGCAAAAAACCCTGTTTCACAAACTGCTTAGACACAAAATACTTCAGTTTTATGTTGCAAATTAAAATCTCATAAACCAAAACCTAACAAGATAACTTTTACAATGCTGCTTTCAAAGAGACAGGCAGGAAAGTACATCTTATCTTTTAGGGTTTTGAGTATAGAATGTGAAATAGAATAATTTTATTATTTCAAGAAAATCCATCTGTTGAAAAAATAATCATTTCCACACTAAGAACAGGCTTATGTTCTAGAGAATTATTATATATGAGAATAGGGATATTATTTGGCTACATTTATTTTGCTACAAGCATCTGTCCCAGAAAATAGTCCCTCCCTGTAACTAGTAGTTTGAGCAGTACACAGTAGTTAACCCCTTCTGCAAAAACTGGTCACCTCATACCAAAGAACACAACACCAGGAGTGTCCTTTGGGCTTCCTGTAATCTTAAATCACACACACATGCACGCACTCTCTCTGCCTTCCCACCCCCCAAATTGTACAATAAGTGAATTTAAGCAAAGGCAATGCTTGACAATTGCATGTGCTAGAGGATGCAAAGCTTACTGAGATGGTGTTGGAGCACATCTTTTACAGGGCATGAATAACCAAACTTGATGCAGCCAGATCCCTTTTGCTAGGATTCCCTTTTGTGAGTAACTCCCCAAACCCACAGGTTTTAAGTTGGAGGGAGCTACTTAGTGCATACACATTCCATATATCTTTTCCCTGATCTTCAAATGCTAATAATGTTATCAAAGAAAAACAGAAATTGCAGTTTTAACTGCATAATTTGAATCAAGAGATCAACTTCCACTACTAATTTCCACAAATCTGAGACCATTTTCAAGCATATACTAGTACAGAAAAAATAGTCTCGGCTTCAATTTCAAATGCTTTGCATTTCTGTTAGTAATACTTCACGTCTCCCAGGAAATCCTTGATACTGTGTATTTTAAATTAGATGCTTTCTTTCACTTACTGATGGCTGCATACTTTCCTTGCTTAATCTCAAAAGATTTTCTTAGTTGCACTTCTTTTATCTAAACACTTATTTGTATTTTATTGCAAAACAAAAAATAAGGAAAATTATATATGAATGTTGGAATGAATCCTTCGAATGAGGTACCATGACAAGTAACACAGATCAAGAGTTAAAGAAATGAAACAAGTGAATAAATATGCAAAAGATTACGCTCCTCTGATATTTTCTCTCTCTTTCCCATATCATAAAATGTATAACTAGGCTGATGATTGAATTCAGAAACCTTTATGGACTAAATGATAACACATCTAATCTCTGAAGAAGAACTGAGTCCTCCCAACCCCTC
>JAVJGJ010000037.1:22521094-22570106 GCA_035590215.1 Microhierax caerulescens | reverse complement strand
CCCCACCTCAAACCCATCAAATGGAAATATTTTCCATTGCAAAACCCTGATTTTGTTCTGGAAAACCCAAATAAAATTAACTATTTAGCTAACACAGCAAAATGTACCTACTACTGCTGAACTGAACCTCCACAGGAGATGGGAGTAGTTTTTTGCATATAGTACAGTGCTGCTATGAAAACAGCAGATTTCATGGGCACTCGGCAGCAGATGACAGCTGCTTCTCACAGAAGCATGAGGTTGAGTATTAGTCTGCCCCTTCTGAAGTTTAGCTGATTTATAGCAGGATTTGTATATACATATTTAGTGGGTCCCAGAGCCAGGATTGGGAGTTGCTTCCTAGAGAAGTAATCGCTGCAAACCCTGATGCAAGCCAGCCAGACACTTTCTACATACCTTAGGTTGCTGATTTCTTTCTTCTAGATCAACACACAGTGGGAGAGAAAGAAATAAACAGCACAGCCAAGAACTTCAGAATACAACTGATAAGTCTGAAATACCCAGGAATAAGAAAGCAAATACAAGTGCTCACAGTGATGCTGATATGAAGTAAACACCAGTGCTGCATTTCAGTAAAGTAATAATGATATGTTACGTAGCTTTAATGTTTAAAGTTTGTATTCATTTATGGAGCTCTTTTCACAGTTTGAAAGATATGAGGACAATATGGGAAATAAAGTTTAGAAAAAAGTGATGTAAGTGTTCTGAATATAAAAAGATTGAAGGAGCTAAACATGCACTTCAGTAAGGCTCAATCATTTTAAAGATACAATCAACACTTTAAATGTAAGATACTACAGCATAACAACATCAATCAAGGAATGGAAGCATTAGAAAATGACAGGAGAGGCAAAGGCAGGCATGGGAAGGGTTATTAACAGGAAAAGTATACAGGAAGACCAACAGATTATTAATTAGGAATTTGGGACAATTAGTAAGACTGCTAATGTTTGAAACTAGCTTACATTACATAGCAATGAGTACTCCTGAAAATACTAAGGATCAGAATTTGCAACGTGACAAGTCCTTCCTGGTTCTGTCACTTTTATTTATTTATATATCTGGTTTTTTGTGCAATGTGTAGATTTCCTTTATCATTTCCTCAGAAACAACCCTCAGGGCACTAACATAATTAGATTACTCTTTCAAAGTATCATTTATTTAAAAAACATTTTCCCTCCATCAACTTTACTCTAAGATCTGCTTTCAATGCATTAGATGCTTTTAGTTTAGATTAGCTTAATCTCCAATGATTTAATTACTTCCAAGTGTCATGGATAATCTTATTTATTGTTTCTAATCTTTTAGCTTTCTCTCTGGAACTGGCTGCAGGAATGGTGCTGCTTTGTTTTATTTTGGCTGGTAGATTGTGGGAACTCTGCACCCCCACAAAGCTGTCACATCTGCACACTCTTTATTTTATATAGGTTCATAAATGAAAAAAAATATGAATTTTTTGCTTCTTCTTTCTTCTCTGAAAATTTGATGCAAAGATGACAGTAGCAATGCAGTATTCATGTAATACTGAAGATCAAAAATTTCTGACCTCAATGTGCCCAGTGAATACTTGTTTTAGAATTGGGTAAGAGGGAAAAAAAGAGGAAAAAAAGCTACTTCAGAAGTTTCATTGTGACATACAGGCTTAAGGAAGCTTAAGAAAAAAAAAAAAAAAAGAAAAGAAAAGAGAAAAGGTTAAAAGACTTCAAACTTTGCATTTTAAGAAGACAAAGTGCAGTCAGGAAAAAAATAAGAAAAAAGCACTCTTACATTCAGAACTGCAGATCAGTTCTATTGCCACTCCCATTCTCTGGTGCCTTCCTCCTACCATTCTCTTTTCTCACATACTTTTGCTTTGTCAATTCTTTAAACCATGGTAAAATCATCCAGACCTCATCTTTTGCTTGCAGGATGCTTCTATCAAATAAATCATTGATAAACTACTTGATTAAAAAAAATTCTTTTACTTGTTATTCATCATGAGGTCTCACAGATTTACATTAGTAAAGCAGCATTCAGTTATTTATTTGCTCACAGTAAATGTATTATTAGGAAAAACTGTTGCTGTTCTTCCAAGAGGAGAGAGAAGAGAATATTCGTGTTTAAATGCTTATGTAATTACATGTTACCTAACCTCTTCCTTGTATAAAATGGATATATCAAATTAGTATAACCTGTATCTGATCTTACACATACATCCTCTGCAACCTTGTGTAATAAACATCATTAATATCTGGACTAATAACATTTGTCTATTCAACTGCATTTCTAATTGTCTATAAATGCGTCATATTTTCCGGCTGCCCTGTTCTCAAAATGAAATAAATTAGTAAACTTGAAGGAAATAAAGCAGATTTGAGCAACTGAAAACTTTTGCCTATAAAAGTGGTACAACTTTCAGTGATATGCATACATACCTTGTTTCCTGCATTTCTGTCAAAAGTCTTTGTATTGCCTGACTATCTGGTAGTCATCTTGAAGACTTGTTAGTGACTAATGTCCCCACAGTGCTGACTGAAGTCTATATCCAGTAGGTAATTTAGACTCCATTCCTCAAAGGTATTGTTCTTTAAAAAAAATAATACACAATTTCAATGAGATTTGGCGAGCCATCTGATGTCACTGTCTTGAAACATGATATTCAGCTGTCATTTACCTAGACACGTCTGAAGCCCTTCTGTCATAACTGAGATGACCTATTAAAATTTAAGTTGGATCTTAATGGGACAATTACATGATTTCTATTACTTTTTAAATGTATTTATTTATTTATGTAGTTTGGACTCCTTTGTTGGAGACTCTTTCATCCTGAGACCAACAACTTCATCAATGATAATGTGCACATCTACATCTTGACTGCTACTGTCCATTTTCTACTTCATGGAATCATGCAGCCCTGTCTGTACAACAGCCCAGGCAGGGTCTTCAGCAGAGTTCTGCATTCAGATTTCATCTGGATCTTTGGATATGGGTGTCATCCAGGTTGTCATAGATCACCTCCACCATGGTTAATTCCCTCAGATACTGAATAGCTCCCTCAGTGTTAGCCCATTTGCTCTGGGAATTTGCAAGTTCTTCCTTGAAGGGATACCTGTCCTTCACACTTGACAAGGGATACCACCAAAGACTGAGGACACCCACCATTTTTGCAATCCCTTCATCAATGGCTTTATCCTTAGCAAGGCATCCCAGCTGCTGGGCTTCCTTACTCTCTAGTTCCTGACTACTGGCTCCAGTATCCCAGTATCAGAGTAACCAGCTGAGAATTAGATCACCTGGTTGACAGCTAAAATCTTTTAACATATTTTGCAGCTCACTTAGGGATAGGGATCAGATGGTTTCTGTCTCATTTACGATCTCAGTCTCTTCCTTCTCCTATTCTTGTGACTGCTTTTCTGTGGAACAGGCTACCTTTGCTGATTATTTGTCCTGCTCCATCTTAAGGGAAGCTTCTTCATTCCTTACTAAATAATTTGACTTCCATTTCCATTGTGTCTTTTTATTCATAGGGGTGACTGATACAGTGTCTGGTTTAACCATATTGTCTGTTGGTGTGTTTTCCCTCTCTCCTCATCAAGGATGCTGTGGATGGTGCAAAATATTGAGCCATGTTTCATAGATGTTGGCCAGGGCCCAGCACAATGCAGTAAACTGAGAATCTTTGGAGTAGCCACAGCATTTTTTGTCCCTAAATACTCTACCAGTTCATCAGGATCCTGCAGTTGTTTGGGAGTGAAGTTCCAGACCACTGGAGGTGAGAAGCTCTCTAGATACCTGCCCATATTCTCCCACTTTCCTTGCCATCCATGACCATACTGTCAAGGAACTGGGATTATATTCCCAAATTGCTTGTTAACCTTAGACAAAACTAAAACGATATTCCTAAAACATACAAATAGAAGTATTATAACTATCCAAGGATGTTCAAGATACTGAAAAGTTATTTTACTGATGGAGAAAACATTGCAGAATAATATAGTGAAGGTGCCATTCTATATTTCCTCCACAAAAAACCTCCAAGAGGAAGAAGTAGAGTTGTTAATTATGTTCATGAGATAGTACCTGAAGTACAGTAATGGCTTCAGTATAAAGCCCAAACACCAGATTAAGGTCAAGGTCAGTGTTTCAATAACAAGTCTCCCAGGCAAAACATCACTAATGACTACAGAACAAAGCAAACTGCAAAAGCCAAAACCAATCTTTAAAATGTACAGGGAAAAAAAAAAAACCAAACCCAAAAAGAACAAAAAACCAGAAAGCATGGCTTAGATCAGGTAAACTACATGAAGTACAGATGAATCAATATCATCATCCACAACTGTTAACAGATATAAATCCCATCTAAGACACTCCAGTCAATCTATTATTATATTGAACCCTTTGAGCCCCATGTTGGGGGCCAAATAAGACTGTCATGTTTTAACCCCAGAGAGCAACTAAACACCACACAGCCACTTGCTCACTCCCCAGTGGGTGGGCTGGGGGAGAGAATCAGAAAGGTAAAAGTGAGAAAAATCATGGGCTGAGACAAAAACAGTGTAATAAATCAAATTTAAATATTATTAATATTAATAGTATTATAATAATTTGTAATGAAAAAGAAAATTATGAAGAAAGAGAAATAAAACCAAAGAAAGACAAAGCAAATGCAAACAGTTGCTCGCCACTAACTGACTGATGCCCAGCCAGCTGCCAAGCAGCAACCCCCCTGCCAACCTTCCCCCTAGTTTTATTGCTGAGCTTGATATGATTTGGTATGGAATAAATATCCTTTTGGTCAGCTGGGATTGGGTACCCCAGCTGTGTTTCCTCCCAACTTTTCGTGTACCCTCAACTTACTCACTGGTGGGATGGTGTGAGGAACAGGAAAGGCCTTGACTCTAAGTGCTGCTCAGCAATAACACACCCCACCCCCACCCCCCTGTGTTATCAATCTGTTTCTAGCACAAATCAAAAACCTGGCCCCATACTAGCCAATATGAAGAAATTTAATTTTCTGTTTAACTGAAAGCAGTGGGTGCAAGTGTGCCTTTTGCAGCTGTAACCCCTCACTGCTCTCTCCTTCGGCTTGTTCGTCTGCCATTTCCTCATAAAGAAGGCCACAAGCGGAAAAACTAGTTCATAGACTCCATATGTTGTTGTGTGGCAATGAGGGTTAGGCAGCATGAGTCAGAGACTGATACACAACAGTATGAGTTCTTTCAGAATACCTTTGGAGAAATAGAGCAGAGTTCAAATAATCCAGATCTGGTTTAAGTGACATCACTACTTCATAAAATAGCATGAAAGCATGACTAAGCTCGCAAGAGAAATCTTCATTTTGCTTCAGAGCAGAGTATAATAGCAGACAAAAATGTATGCATCATGTGGGACTAGGAAACTCTGAAGAATTGACAGGGTTCTTGCCCACATAACAACTTAGATATGCCCAAATGAACCCCAGGTTTCTAATATGAAATAAATACCTACTTCAGATTAAGTAGACTCCAAGTACATACTCTAGCTTTGTAACATAAAACTATATTTTGCTAATGGGGATATAGTTTATACTCCATTTAGGTCTTCTTAGACCTAAATGGATGAGTCTGAGTAGTTTGCCTTCTATGACCTAGCTCTAAAACCAGAAAAAAACTACATAAAACTGCACTAGTTTCAAAGAGACCCCTAACCATTTTTTTTTTTTTTAATTTCTATCATCTTCTTTCACATGTAGTCATCCAAAAAGTGAAGAGCACAAAATACCTGCAGAATGCAAAGCCCAATCTCCAAGGACCCAATTGTCACATCCAATAACACTAATCTGAAGAAAGGACTTCCACAGAGCTGTTATGGGGTATTTTGATGACTGGTTGTTGCAGGGTCCTCAAACCTTAATGCTTCACAGACTGAACGTGTATGACCTGATTATAGCCAATGCTATTTTAGGCTGTCAAAAAAGTCAATTAGTTCATTAGAAAAAAAAATATATATATATATATCTCCAGTCTCTTTTTATTTATAGTTGTAATAACCATATTACTTTCAGCCTTTCAGCTTAGATTACTTTCTATTTTTTTTTTTTTTTTTTTTTGTTCTGGCAACTAAAAGGCATATCCTAGCCAAAGCATTCTCCATCTTTCAAGAGTCATTGTATTTCCTATTGATAATGAGAGAGAACTCCTGATATTTGGCAGGCTAAAATATTCTTAAAGGTTGCTTTTCTAATGCATTTTAAAAAAATAGAACAGACAATATAACTGTAACAGTAAATCAATTATTTTCAAATATTTAAACTTATATTTCATTTCTAGAAGTTCATGTATCAACACCTATACACTGAAATAACAGTTTAGATTAGTTATATGTTATGAACACTGTGCTGGGAGGTTCAGCTGGAAAGTTAGTCAGTATATATTGAAAGTCCACAGCTTGAGGGCTGTGTGTTGCTATGTATGAAATGATCTGGGTGATCATAGTCCATTGATCTCTCATAAGCAATGTTTCTAAACCTGCAGGTGTACTCAAATGGTAGACATGGGCGGAGAATGTAGACATGTTCATTAAAAAACCCCATTGTACTTCAAAGAATAAAAATAAAGAGATCAGTTAGTGTGGGAAAAGACTTGAAGGTATAGGGACTGAAGGAAGAATATGGGGGTGAGGGTTCTTTCAGAGTAACAACATTTATTTTCTTGTACTTTCAGTTTCCATGGAAACAATGAAATTGACAAGAACCATTAGCCCAGCTCAGGAGAAACAGCAAGTTGGGGTGATCAGTGTCTGCAGCCAACTTTTAAGACTCTTGTCAATCTCTCTTTGGACCCAAGCAGTTAGCCAGGGCTCCCAGTTTAGCTATGTAGGCTTTTTGAAACACACTAAACTATTGAAAATTCAGCCTATTTGGTTCAAGGAAGATGATATCTAAATGCCACAACCACCATTAGGAAACTTTGCATCCTATCAGCTAGAAGGGGTAGCAAGGAAGAGGTTCTGGTGGCAATACTGACCTCCCTTCTCTTTGATGGTCAGCATCTCAGTGTGCCAGCACAAATCATTATCCTGTAAATCAGAACAGGGAACTGATGCAACTTAAAAAAAAAAAAAATCCACAAATTTACAACCACATGATTTACATATACATGACTGTTTCTCAATGCTTTGTTCACATAATCTTATGATGCCTTTCAATTAGAAAGTTTCAAGGGGAAAATTGGCCAGTCTCAAAGTATGAGACTGAATCAAGTATTAAAAGTAGGAAAGTGTTTTGGCATACATGAATTAGTAAAAAACCCAAACAACTAATTTGTTTGTGTTCATCATCAACAAATAGTTCTAATTTGCATTACACTTTGTATGACTCTTTTCAAAAGGCCAGCTAAGTCAGCTCTAGGAAATGTTTTTCTTAAGGTAAACATCTTACCATCAGTCAAGTTAATCTCTTCTATTCTGTTCTATTCTATTTTGTCCAAAAAAAACAGAAATAGCAAAAATCTTTTCAATTATCAGTAATCATTTTCCTTTATTGGGCAAATCGGTTTTTGTAACACACATGTGCCCTGTAAATGGAGAAAGTGAGCTTTTCTGGTTTTAATTTTTTTTTTTTTTTAGGTTTCTTTTTTTCTACTTAATGTACAGATTCTTTTATTTTATAACATTTCTGTTAATTTCTTCTTGAAAAATAAGGCATTAAACCAAAATTAGAAGGCAATTAATATTTAGCATTTAAGACACTAAAAATGATTAAATTGACATCCTAAGGTGATTTCTAATACTGCAGATGCAAACCAGGTATTTCTTTGACATTTGTAGCTTTCTTTCAAGTATTATTCTTAAGAATAGGGGAAAATTCACTGTTGTAATCAGTGTAAAATAATCATGTTACCTTTATTCATTTCTACAAGGTTCCTCATTATAACTGACACTGATTACAGGTGTAAGATTCAGCTTATAAAAAAGTAAAATACATAATATTCTGTAACTTTCAGCTCCTGTCTCTCAAGAACACACATGATTTGTTATTGGTTAGAGGTAAGTGATTCCCGTCCCTAAACAGTGTTGAATTTTTTCTACATAGTATTTTCTAGAAACAAAAGTTGCATTGTCTTTAGAGAAATGTAGTGTGAGTTTTAGATCTGACTGGTTGAGTTTCTGGATCTATGATTACAGAAAGTTGTATTTCACATGGATTTGAATTAGGTTTGAATCCAATCAAAATAATAGCAGATTTTTATTAAATGTACTTCTGTGCTAGCAGGTTGGAATTACAAGCCATCTAATCCTGAGATTTTTGTGGAAATAACTGTTCTTGGGCCACAAAAATCTACTCAAATTATTGTTAATCTCAGATAGAGACCACATCTGGAATATTGCATCCAATTTTGGCTTCCAGAACAGGAAAGAAGTTGATAAACTGTAATGAGTTCATAAGAGGACCACTAAGCTGGTTGGGGCTAGAGAAATAAGTAACCACTCTAAGGAACCACTGGGGGAGCTGGGCTTGGTCAGCCTAAAGAAGAGACGTCTTTAGGGTACCTAACAGCCCACTGCCAGTTCCTAAGGTGAAGTTACTGAGAAGATAGAGCCAGGTTATTTACTGAGTGCAGGAGAATGAATGACAGTGGTCATAAGTTGAATTGGAAGCAGTCTGATTTATAAGGAAAAAGATTTTCACAAGGACTATGAAGCATTGAAAGAGGTTGCCTAGTGAAGCTGTGGAATCTCTCTTGTTGAAGGTTTCCAATGTCTGCTAGAGAACCCCGGTCTGCTCTCATGGCAGAGCCTGTTTTGAGCAGGAGTTTTGACTAGAGACCTCCTGGGATCCCTTTCAGCCTGAATGATTCATCGATTCTACGATATTGCAGCCAGTGGCTATGTAGAAAGAGTACAAGTTTTAAAAGACACTGGGGTGTTAGATATTTTTTATATTATCTGGTCTGGTATCAAGAAAAAAGTACTCTAGGAAATTATTAGTTAAAAGTCAAACAGAAGCATCAATAACATTTCTTAAAAGAACGCATTTTGCTGCATCAAGAATTAACTACGAAGGACAACACTATAAACATCTGTGATCTGTGTCTGCTTATGTAAAAGACAGAGAGATCAGTGGGGCTCTATTTCTTTACCTCCATTTAGAAGTGATGGTAAGCAAGTGATTTTCCCTTCAAATGCACACTTGAATTTTGTATGTTTCTTTCAAATAGTAATGAATTGTTTCTTCATTACACTTCCAAATTATTTATAGACCAGTTAAAATACACATAAAATATGAAAGTTTTGGTCTCCTTCATTTATATATGGAGCAAAAGAAAATAATGACAGCTTCTTTACTTTCTATTTATTCCTATTATCTAGTCCTGGACTTGGTATCATCTTGTCTATCAATTCACTCAATGACACCTGGGCCGGACATCATATATAATTAGACAAACTTTTTGCAATTGCTTCTATATTTAAAAATTATTTTAGCATGCCAACTATAGTTTTCTTGGATATTTTATCTCCCCTTCTACATTTTTACTCTTCAACAACTTCTGTTTATTCTACCTTCTGTTTTGATTTGTTTATAATGTGTTTACTTTTGTTTGTTGTTAAGGTTTGTTGATTATTATTTGTAATTCTTGTCTTCATTTCCCCTCTTATGTAGGGATCAGTTTTAAGACTTATGTTCCTATTTCTAAAACTACATCTTTTGCATCACCTGACCTTAAAAATATGTGAACTTATAATAAGAAATGGCTTTTTTCAAGAAAATCACAGAGCAAATAACAAGAAGTGAACCAGAAGACTTCTATTTCTGTTTCCATTTTCGTTGATTTAGTCATTAAACCATGCACAGAAAACTGCTAAGGCAGTATAGACTATACCTAAATGATTTTCCTGGCTTCTTTTCATCCTAAAAATTCAAATACTCACCACATTCAAGTTAATGGAGCATATATGACTGACTTTGGTAGCTACTTAGAAAGACACTGCTGCTGAACCATGTTTAATCAGCGTACTGCCAGAAATCAGGTACACTATCTGCATATCACAGTAAAATGAACAGAGAACCTAATTAGAAAATCAAAAGGACAAATCTTGGTTTTATTTATTGGCAGGCATTGCTCTCAGACTTTCTATATACAGATCAGTAAGTAAAATGTTGGGGGAAAAAGATGAATCTTGGCAATATCACTTGATTGACATTTTGCACTAAACCATTAAGTCACATTTCCCTGAGGACCAGCCCTAAATCTCTGAAAAAAAGATTATTATAAACAATTGAACAGAGATGTCAGAAACCATTTATGACAAATAGATCGTTGGCTACATCAGTGTATGTGCATGTACACACACACATACACAAAATGTATCCTGTGTAAAAAGAAGTATTATGTAGTTTAAGGGAAGCAAAACTTAAGCAAGTCATAGTTCTTGAAGAACAGTATCAAGAGAAGAATATGAAATAAAAATGTTGGATATTGTAAGAGATAAATTATTGGATAAATAGATTAATAAATAATTCGAATGCAATAGATAAATGTACATATTATAAGTAGATATTGATGAACATTTGCAAATTTGGAAATTGCAGTAGGATCTCTGTAAGGTTTATTGAATTTAAATTGTCAGAATTTCTGTCTTTCATGTACTTTCAATTACTGATACAGTAGTGAAGACATGAGAATTACTAATCCATTTGCCTTTGTCATTATCCTTCCTGAAAATTTGATTGTCACTAATTCTGTTTATAACTTTTTAAGTTTGTTCTTCTATAGAGAAGGGCTTAGTTTTTTCCCCTTTTGACTTAGGCATGGCTGAAGATCAAATAAATTTTGTTTATTATTTATTCAATATCATACAAATAAACTTTTGCAGAGAACTTGGACTTCACATTTCAGTTAAATAATTTAAAGATTGTTTTCCTCTTAAATGTGACTAACAAATAATATACTTTAAGGAGCAAGTATATACTTTAAGGAACAAGTATATACTTTAAAATATCACTGTGAGCTTGACATATACAGGTACATAGGAGGTTATTTGCATAACTAATCTCTGTGCAATTAATTTAATCCATGCAATCTATTGTCTGACTGCCTCCCATGCATTGGGGAATTTAACTTTACAGACCTCTAGTGAATAAAACACTGGGTTCAACATTTTGTACCCGGAAATGAGGTATAAAGAGGAATTACTTACCTGAGAATAAAAGATTAGTTAGAGCTGAAATTCAACCCAGACTGCACAATCCTTGCATCGGTGTCTACACAATTACATTTGTTTGTTTGTTTTTTTCCCCAAGATGTGTTGAAAGGCAGTGTTATGGAATACCTTAGTGGATGATATTCAAAAGCAAGCATCTATTTTGTTGTGTTATTTGGTTTAATTGTTCATAATAATTAT
This sequence comes from Microhierax caerulescens, assembly GCA_035590215.1. NCBI lineage: Eukaryota > Metazoa > Chordata > Aves > Falconiformes > Falconidae > Microhierax > Microhierax caerulescens. The sequence continues at coordinate 22,558,745 of JAVJGJ010000037.1, read as the reverse complement.
TTTTCTTAACTGTCTGCATGGCTCACTCATATCATACCTCTGCTGGAAGGCATTTAGGGAGACTTTCACAAACTAATAGAAATCTCATAAAGTTCAGTGGAGACAAATATGAAGTTTAGAAGCTTGAAATTTCAGACTAGGAAACAATAACCAGAATTGACTGGCTTAGGGAAAACTTTACCAAAAAAAAATAAAAATGGTCCTGGTGAACAAGTAGGAAGCAGAACCTGACTCAAAAGCACACACTTGTGAAGCAAGGACTAACCATGTATTAGGCTGCATTAGGAGTTTATCCAGAAGATCATGGGAGATGAATTTGTAGTCAGCAATCATGAGTCAACATCTACAGTACTGTGTCCAGTTTGGGCCCCTCAGTGCAAGAGAAACATTGAAAAGTGGAGTGAGCCTAACGGAGGACCACTAGAGATTACTGAGGGATGGAGAACATGACTTATGAGGAGAGGCAGAAGAATTAGACTGATTCAGCCTGGATAAGAGGACAAATGGATTAACAAAATTATGGTCTTCCACCATCCTAAAAACAGGTCACAGAAATGAAAGAGAGAGACTTTTTTTTTTTTTTTCCTCCAAAAAGTAAAACAATGAAAGGTAATAGTGAAGTAAGTGAAAATCTCATTGAACAGAAGAGGGGAAAAAATCATGAGGAGAGCAGTTAAGCATTGGGACAATTAACCAAGAACACTAAGAAGTCTCCATCCTTGGAAATATGGATTATTTCCATATTCTAGCCAAAACCATGACAAGCCTCATTTAATTTTTGAAGTGAACCCTGCTTTGAATAGGCAGCAAGAACAGATAACTTATAGAGGTCTCTTTGAACCATATTAGAATCATATTCTATGACTTTATTGTACCTCGGTTTTTACCGTTCCTCGTAGTCCAATAGGATGATGATTTTGCCCTCTCTTGAATGTGGTTTAAAATGGACATGACACCAGAAATATGCACATAAATATGATACCTCTGAAATACTGCAAACTGGAACTGCTATGGAAGGATCCAAGAATTATAGCCATTCAGACTATTTTGAAAGGCTTGATGGTTTATGTCATGTATGTTTAGTTATCCAGAGAATTCTAAACAGACTTAGTTTGCAACTCTTTATAGCAAAAGAAAGGTTAGCCAGTTCTTAGCTAATGCTATACTCATTTCTCGTAAATGTTATCCTTCATTATGAATCTTTAATGGAAAGGTCAGGAAAAAATCTTTTTTCTTTTTCTTTTGAGTAAAGCTGAAAAGAAACCTCTTTTTTTCAGTTCCTACCATAGAGATGTTATAATTTCAAAATTCATATTGAATAGGCAGGACCCCTTAATGGTTTGTATGTTTTTGCACGAGTTGTTTTCTTTTTACTGTATGAAAAAGACTGACTTAAAAGGAACATAAAGGTTTGATACATTGCTTTTTTTTATATGATGGAAGATAAAATCCACATAGGAAGGTAATAACCTTGTTTCTATTCTTCTCACAAACAAGAAATTCATTTCAGCTTCCCCTGCTCCAGCACACACACACATCCAGTGCAGTGGACAGTTATGAGTTTGTAACCTTATGTTGTGGGGATGTCTGGAGTATTTGAAGGATGGATTTTGAAACATTTACTAGGTTGTATAGAGCTAACAACAAGGTTGAAAACCTGAGGATAATATGAAATTATTTACAGAGGTAAAGGGAAAAGATCTTTAGGGAGATCACAAAATCTGGTGTATAGAAAGCACTATGAACAGTCTTGTTATAGGTAAAATTTACCATTTAATATGCCATGTAGGAAATCACTTCTACTATTTAGCATAAACATGAACAAATAAATAAATACATAAATAAATATTTTATAGTCAGCAGATTTTTTTTCATTTGTTATTTAAATGCAATCTTCAATTTTCTTTACAAGAAATTATTACCTCCTCCTCACTTGCAGTACCTTGCCATTGTTCTGTGCAAAGTTCCTATATACAAGGCCATATTCAGGATTTCAAGAACTCTTCAGTTCTGTTGTAAAATATTTCCTAGCTGTGCAAGGTGTAGCATATTCTATAGCCCTCTGGAAAATATTAGCAGTTTCTTCAAGGGGTTACTATAAAACTACAGGCAACAGATATCTACTGCTCCATATTGAAAAGGAAAAAACCAATGCAAACTTGCATAAATTCTTGAAAGCTCTTTTGGATATATGCAATAAATTTATTGGTAGAATATACACATCTTGAATCTCTAAGGCATCCAACATGTGCAGCTTCTCATGATCCAGAGAAGGAGCATATTAGTAACAGACCTAATAATATAATCACAATACAAGTAGCATTCAGAGAGTTCAAAGTTGTGTGAATATTTTTATACACAACTATAGCAGACTTCAGACCATCACTCATATAGCATGAAGAAGAATTTAGATTTATAAGGCTCCTAAGGAATTAACTAGCCCTTCCTGAACTCTACTAAATGGAATAGTGAAATTTTAATCTGTCACTGCCTTTCAAGTTGTAAGGTGCACTGTTAAAATGATCAAATGGACAGACAGCTAGTAGAATGAAAACAATTGTTATGCAAGTAAACTTGATGAAATATTTTTCAACATTTTAAAGATTTATACATTACATTTTTCTGTCAAGAGTTATAACTGTGTGTACTTAAAAGATCTGAAGATGTTTCTGAAATAATTGTTTGACTTTCAAGTTTGTTAAAAGTGTGAGTAAACTGATATTCTCTAATGAGATGTTTGGTACTCCATATTTCTAAGTAGCTTATCAATTTTAGCAGTTCTGGGTTTGTGTGTTAAAAAAAAAAAATGCATTTAATCTGACAACTCATTTTTCAAGCTTCAGCCTGATGCAATTTGAAGTGGCTGAGCCACTTAAAGGCCTCTAATCAGGACATTGATTGTGGAAGAGTCATATCAATCTTACATATATTGTCTTTTCTGGCAGTGATAATACCAAAATAGAACATCCAGGCGGGTAAATGTTATCTGCCTTAGTCATGCTGCAAAGAAGTGGGAACAGAAACTGAAAGAGAACAAAGATTTATGACAAATAAAAGGACTTATGAGGGCAGAAAGGGAAACCTAGACATGGCAGTTATCTTTCATCTGTTTGATACGTCCTGTGAAATCATTACATCTAATATGACATGTTACATACACCAGATATTGAGTGTAATATCTGGCATACTGTATGCACTCTGTCTATTACCACAACATCATAAATATTATCTATTGTAAGCTACTGGTTTTATTGTTCTTTTCTGTGGTTATAAACAAAGCTGAAGAAGTGGCCTGGGAAAAAAAGTAGCAATAAAGAATAGCAAAAGACAAAGAAACACAGGAGTACTGCTAAGATTTTGCTGCAAAAACACATCCAAAGTAGGTATAACGCACTGCCATGCTCTGTTGCTAAGGCAAATCTCCTCAATTGTAAATTATCCAGATTTTCTGGCAGGCTGTGAAGTTTCAAGCACCGCAGTAAAACACGCACAGATTTTACCCAACATTATGGCAAGCAGCATGCCACTGAAACTTTCAGAGAGCTTTCTCCGGCTTCTCAGTGAAAGTACTGAAATTGCAAAACTATGGAATTCTGTATAAATTGATTTTCTAAGGAGGTTTAAACTAGGCTTCAGTTAAACTTACTTTGTCATTTTTTTAATTAAGTCAGTGCATTAAACTACTTAGAGCTAGTGAAAATTAGATTTCATTCAATGTCATTCACAACTAGTCAAAATTTGGACCAACAGTCTTAATGAGTAAATTATGTACATATGAAGCACAGATTTTATTCAGTATTGTGAATACATCCATCAATTATTTGACAGGGTAAAATGAATTGCATAACAAGTCAGATTCCACTGTATTTCCCTACAGAACAGATTCCTGAAAACATTTTCATTTACCTTCAACAAGTAAGATAAAGATGGATGGGGGTAAATGATCAGATTTGTGATTCATCAGCTCCTGAAGTCCACAATAGTTTGGAAAGAAAAACAAAATTATGGAAAATGGATGAACAAAGGAACAGGAGTCTGTCACTGAAGACATGCCATTGTGAGCTGGAGAAACACAAAGCAGTGAACTAGATGATTACTGTCATCAAACAGTGCTTAGAGAAGAAAAATCTTGATTTTTGAATCAATGAATTAATATAATTTTCTATTTATAATATACAACATGTAACCCAGAGACTTTAGACTAGGAGCACATTATACGTTTTTGCATAATAAACAAGAAAAGAGAAATAAGTTTTCCTGGCTAGTTTTCACAAAATAAAAACATCATTAGAGTTTTTATTTCTTAATAAGTGTTCATGCATTTAAAGTCTTTAAACTACAAAGAAAATAGAGTGAAAATATAAAAAGATAATATAATGGTGCATTTGCACAGTAAAATCTACTTAGGTACTGTATTAAAAGAATGTAGTTATCTAAATAAGGTATTTAGATTGCAGAGGTATTTAGCACAGATACTTTTTATTTTACTTTCTTAAAAATATCTCTTGCACCATACTTGCCATCTCAGCACTTCAGCAGCTTCTGGAAAAATGGTAAACAGTCAAGTTTTTTATGTGTTTATTTTCCATCTTCTTACTGGGTGAAACAACATAAAAAGTTAGAAATTTTGAAGTTGAATATATGAATATCAATATACATATATTGAAAAAAATGTATTTTTTAAAAAACAAGCAGGTCTTGTGCACTAGAAGAAACATTTGAGGTTAGTGCTAACTTTAGTTCTTTCAGTACTAGATGTGTTGTCTTGGCTCTGAAGAAAATGTAAAAATTTTTGTGAATGCTTTTGAGAAAATTTTTACAAGGAAAAGGGAAAAGGGAAATGGGAAGGAAAAGAAAAAAGAAAGAGAATAAGAAAAAGAAAAGAATAAGAAGAAAAAGAAGGAAAGGAAGAAGAAAGAAAAAAAAAAAAAAAAGGAAAAGAAAAAAGGAACTTTTTCTTCCTTTACTGATACCTCTAGCATTTACATTTTCCTTGGAATGACACAAGAATTATTACACAATGAATAGTTGATCGATAATGTGCAAGCTTAGGGGAGAAAATGTAGGAAAGACCTGTATCTGACCTGGCTATAATTCAACAAAGCGAAATAGAAGAAATAGAAAGAATCTGGGTACACGTATATGTACTAATATGAATATTTTCCACAGTTTTAACCATTACATGTGCTACTGATCCCAGTCAGTAACAAGTCAGCTTGCACTAGAAAGGTTAATTTTCACTAAATTGGGGTCACTTAGAAACTAAGATGTATTTCCTCTCTTATGAGATTTGTTTTATCTTTTTATTTATTTTCATGTATAAATCCAGACTCTGTCAAGGGACAAAGAAGCAATTTATTCATAAATGGATACATCTAACCGCATCTATTAGTACAATTTCATTTTTTTACAGGGTCTAAAGTGTATTCTCAGTATATTTAATGGGTGAATACTGCATTCATATTAGTTAGCATCTAATTTACATTATATGCATGTTAATTTGAAGTTTCAGTTAAGGACACTTATAGCCAAGAGCATTCTTTCAAGGTTTAATCACTGAAGTTCTTTTGTTAAGCTCAGAAAACACATCAAATTATGGACTGACATTCTGATGTCAGTTAGTGTTACTCCACCAAATCAAGAAGAAGATAAAAGAAAATGTATCATACTGCTAGGATATGAACAAATTTCAGTGAGAGTAAAGTATCAGCAAAAGCACTGAAGATTTTCTGGTGAATGACAAGAGCACCTGATGTGGACAGGTGAAAGAGCAATTTCTTCTAGAAACAAAGCAACTACCATCTTCTCTGAAGCACCAAGCACAGTCAACAAATACTAACATACCTCACAGTTTACCATAGTCCCATTGCAAATCTTTATTCTCTAAAAGAATGTGCTTAAGTGATTTGAAATATGAGGAAAACATTCACCCATGAGGTTGAGTAGCATCATGTTATTTTTTTTTTTTTAATGTAGCTGTCATAGCAATAAATGTGTACATACATATTCATATAGTCTTTTCTTTCCTGGATAAATTTAAATCAGAGAATCATAGAAAGATTGAGGTTGGAATGGATCTCTGCAGTTTCTACACCTCTGCTCAGGCAGAGCCACCTGGAGATGATTGCCCAGGACCACGTCCAGATGGGTTTTGGATATCTCCAGGGACTGAGACTTCACAGATTCTCTGAGCCTTTTTCAGTGCTTTGTCACCCTTACAGTAAAATGTTTCCTGATATTCAGAAGAAACCTGTGTTTCAGTTTATGCCCATTGACTCGGGTCCTGTCACCGGGCACCACTGAAAAGCACCTGGCTTTGTCTTCTTTGCAGCTTCCCTTCAGGGGTTTATATATTGCTGACTTATCTTCAAATTGGTGTCTGTCAGGACTCCCAGGACCTTTTCTGGCAAGCCACTTGCCAGCTGTGTGGGCCCAAGCATGTATTGTGACCTGGGACCAGGTACAGGACTTTGCACTTTACCTTGTTGAATTTCATGAGGTTCCTGTCAACCCATTTCTCCAGCCTATCTAGGTCCCTCTGGATGGCAGCACAGCCCTCTGGCATACCAGCAGCTCCTCCCAGTTTTTTGTCACTGCCAAACTGGCTGAGGGTATACTCTGCCCCATCATTAATAAAGATGTTAAACAGTGCTGGACCCAGTATTGACCCTTGGGGTACATACCACTAGTGACTTGTCACCACCTAGTCTTTGTGCCATTCATCACCAGCCTCTGGGCTGCTCTGAAAACCAGTCAGCTGGTTACAATGCACCTTACTGTCTGCTCATTTAGCCCAGGTGTAACTCCCATGAAAAGATTTAAATTACTATTGATAATAGAGGCATGTGCTTTTTTCAGCAACAATATCATCTCCTTTTATCTAGAAAAAATATAAAATATATTTGTACCCACTAATCTAGGAATATTGTGTACACAGGAAATAGTGGATATAATCAATATAGAAAAGATGAGAGGTTAAAAAATTCGATGTGTACCAGCTCCATATATTGTGTCACTGATTCAGATTTACTGGCCTCCAGGAACCCTCATCTGGAAAAATCTCATCAATATACAGGTAAATGTGTTTATGAATTAGTCTTGAAAACATGACTCACAAGTCTATCTCACTGCTGTCTTTAAAATTATCCTTTTTTTTAGGAATCTACAAAAATTCAAACAGGTGACAAGCAAGAAAATTGTCAAGATTTATTCCTAGGTACAGCCAAAGTAGCTTCTCAGATCTGATTCTTCTCAGATCTAATACTATCAAGGAATCAAAGACTGTGTAATCCCGTTTTCACTGAGAACTTTTTTCTATGATCAATGAAAGTATTATTTTTCTTTCATCAGTTCGGAACTCTTTTTCCACTTGACAGAGAAAAACGTGAAATCCCTAATGCAGAGGACTATGTTACTTCAGAATTCAGATTTTTTCATTGCTACTTATGGTGAGTATAATGATAACACTTTGTTTTAAAGGTATAAATGTATGGTCAATTCTATGCAACACTGAAGGCAATAGAAATTTAGTGGGGCTATGTTTATAGTAAAGGACACAAAAGGATTTTCATGGTCACCTCCATACCCACCCCAAGCCCTGAGTGCAATCTATAGCTTCATGCAACTTCACATTGTAAAGAAACTGGTATTTTTACCATTTGCCTGGCATTTGATTCAATGGAAATGCAGGCTGGCGGTATAAAGGAAGTGCAGTTCTCTCTTGAGGTGAAACCATTCACACTGTGGTCCATACCACAAAAACTCACTGAGTTATTTGAAACTAGACTTTTATCTGTTCTTTTCTCTTCTTACATTCTGGTAGAAGCCTCACTGAGAACTCACAGCACAAAACAAAAACATAAAATTAAAACAGCATCAGGTAATGATCACCATTAAAAATAATGGAGATAATGCAGGAGGAACATCACAACCTAGGACTTGGTATAAACCATTTACCTGAGTGGAAATTTATTTTAGAAATTAAACACTAAAGAACTACAGTGAAACTCTGTAAACCTACCAGCTCCTGAACCAAACTGCACATTGGAAATCTGAGTAACATCCTGGGAAGCACGTCCCAGATATAACAACACATTTAAAAATGTGTTGTATTTTAGTATCTTTCAGGAAATTTTTAGTTATCAATTAGTTTTGAAGTTCTTTTTTCATGCTAGTCAGCCAATGAAAATCAGTGTATAATTTAACAAAAAATGTAGTATTTACAGAGAAAAATGTGGTAACAAGAAATTTGCATATTTTTTTCTGACTTTATGAGCTGAATTATGCCAGTAGATGAAGAGATGGTTAGTGAATGAAAATATTTATTTGGCTATAGTACATAACTAGTACTCTTAGGTTTTCATATAACACATACAGACAGTCTCATTTGTATCTACTAGTTCAATTTTATATTCATTTTTATTCTGAATCCAAACCACATATTATTTTCAAAGTAAAGTGGTTCTCACTAGGAAAGCAGTGCAACTCAGATGGTGATTACATTCTATAATGTTATATTCTGAGATTCTTTTTAAATTAAGATTAATTCAAGTAAATTATTTTAGCCCTTAGTTTGCAAATCTTGTTAGCAGCTGCTGCCTCAGAATAAATAAGCAGTCTGATGGATATATATATTCATATGTTTTTTAAATAATCATCCCACTATGTTATACCAAAATTTGCTAACACATATGTCTCAATATAAATCCTACTGGAGCAGTAATATGAATTCATTTGAGTCTTGAAATATGCCAGAGAAAAAATACATATTCTTCTGCTTGCTCCTGATTCTGAAAACCTGTCCCTCATTAAGATTCAATGATTGTCTGAATAATTTTTTTTCAGGTATTTTGTATTGCATTTATTCTAACAGATGCTTTGAATGAGGTGTGCTTCAGGTGCTTTGTTTCAGCTAATGCTGCAATACATTTATCAAAATAGCATAATGGAGGTTTTAGGAATACATTGTTATAATCAAAGTCCTACAGATACTGACCACTTCTTAATAAAAGAATAAGAATTTAAGGACTAACTCAAAGCCAAATTAACTTTCTGATGTGTTCTGATACCAGAGGGACTGTATTCAAGATGACTGTATTCTAACCAATTAGAAATAATAATTCTTGAATAATAGGGAGCTCATAACACCAGAGAGAGGTCAGTGGTGCCAGGTTATCTCAAGCAGAAATAGAGAAAGGATGAGATGTTGTCAGGGTTCTAAGTACTGTGCTAGGAGTATTTCAATGCTGGAAGATGGTCCCCCCAGGTTCTGAGGTTCACTGGCTGTTATTTTTCCACATTTCGTTAAAAAAGACTTTTTTTTTTTTCATTGATTCCTAGCTAAAGTTTGAAAAGGGTACAAGACCAGAAACTTAGTATTGGATAAAAAGAAGATTCTAAAATGTGTACTTAAGGTGTCTTATCTTTTTTTGTGTTTCAAGGTACTGTGGTGGTAAGGGTTGGATTTAAAAGTTTTCTTTAAAAAAAAGAAAGACTCAGAGTTTCTGCTGCATCCACCAACATCTTTAACAGGTACTTATCATGACTAATTTTATCTGTAGAATTTATTAAGAGGGCCCTGAATTTTTCTGGTAGGACATGGTAGTAGATCACCTGCACATTATACAAATGAATAAACAAAGTATGTGGTATCCTAATCCTTTAACCAGTTTTCTGAATGCAACTGTGAACTTCCTTGATGAAGATATATTCTCCTCAGTTTGATTTCTTGTCCTAGATACTGTACATTACTTTCAGGTAGTAGTATTGTTGGTCACAATAAGTAGACTGAGGGGTCAAGGTGATCTTTTCTGGTCCTAAATAGAGGTCATCAGAGGCCTCTTGTGTAATTTTCAAGTATGAATGTTTCTGAACACTTAATAGAAGTGTGAATAATTTCAACTTCTAATCCAGTGTTTTCAGCTCCATTCTGTTAACACATATTTCAGGACTCCATTCTCTGGCTTGTTAAAATGCATCTCTTGTTGTTGATCAAAAAACAGGTTTACTAAATATAAATCATTCAGGAGTGCAATGAGAAAGCAGTACTTTGAAATTGCATAAGAATAAATATGCAAGGCAAATCATAATTTGTGGACAGTGGGAATATTTCATAAGAATATTCTTTACATTCTTTGTTTTGATATTTCATTAAAAGCATTTTTTTAATAAAATACTTGGATAACAAAACTAATTCTAAAATAATAAAAAAAAGGCACATGTCCAGCTCCTATGGTAATGGAGTGGGGGCGGGGGTAGGGGTTGTTGGTGGGTTTTTTAGTATTTTATTATTTTCCTACCTTAAAATTAAATGAGTAAGTTTGGCCAAGCTCCTTACAGACAGCAAAATCATTGTATTCAATCTGGCATTTCCCAGTGTCAAGCTCTTTGGAGAATCATTTTCTGTTCAACTCTAACTATCGCACTCTTGAAAATCTAATCACAGTTTGTGCTCAGCATGATCCAATGTCTACCCCTACAATACAAAGCAGGACAGTAAATTCTACGTCGGTAGAAAGTTTAAGGTAGTGATCACTCAGTATCTCATTCTTCTCTACTTTCTCATTTTGACAACAGTAAGCACGCTTATTGTCTGTTGAAAAGCATAATTCTAAATTTTACTGGGGAATCATACAACTATAAGCATGGCCTAGATGAAAACATAAACTAAAGCAAATGAAAAGTATAAATTTTTAAAGATGAATTGTAAAAAGACTAAGGAAGGGATAAAACCAAACATGGACAAACTGAAAGTGGAATTCTGAATTCTGTCAAAAGATTCCTTGGACAGTAGAAGATAATAGTCAGTGACAGAGTGGGTACAGTCAAGTTTATATAACCAGTAGGTAAATTCCTAATATATGAAACAATCAGGAGTAGGGGATTTGAAGGTAAACTTTTTAAAATTGCCACTGACAGCTCTGACATTGATATGTTTTTCTGTCCATGTGAAAACAATTCACATTGGTTTTAGAGTATTTGGCAATATAAAGGCTAAGCTTTTAAGGCAGGAAATCGCTACGGGCTCAGCTCTGACTAGAACATCACCTGTCTCTGGGCTCTGATTACGTATCATCTTTTCAAAATCTCTAGTTGTCTTGTATTTCTTCTGAGTTCAGGGCACCTAGTTTCTCCCCCTCACCTCTTTTTAAAAATTGTAATGACATCACTGACAATATTTGAGCAGGTTTTTTTCTGGTTCCAGTGCCAACCTTCCACTGTCATATGACAACAGCGCTCCAGGCACCTACAGCGCTTGTGCCAATGTTTAATAATCTGCAGAAACCTGTCAACACTTGCATATAATCTGTATGTAATGCACAAACTTTCACACAAATAATTCACATAATTCTCCTACTTCCACCACACCACTACCCACACATAAAAGAGAGCTAATTTTGAATGGGAGCAAGGAAAGAGCTAATATAAATTTACAGCGACACTTTGAAGTCTAAACCATAGGTCTATACTGCTGGGGATTGCACAGCTGGAAGCAAACAAAAATAAGTAACTTCAAATAAGGTGGGAATGAAAATATCTCAAGACTAAATCAAGTGAAAGAAAGGGTCCCTTGTGTTTGGGGAAGGAACATGGCTTCACATAACCTCTTTTATCTGCTTTGCTGCTTGTGCAATACTAGTTTGGACTGAAATTTCTCTCTGGATGAAAAAAAAAAATTGTTAGACAAGTGTGTTTCCAGGAAAATTAGTGACAAACAAAATTCAGAAATATAATCAGATAAACCCTATGGAACTTTGGATTCTTATTTTGTTTCTAGATCTTCTGCATTTTCAAATTGTTGTTCCTCAGTGGATTAGCCTTTGTTCTCTGCGCCTGATCACTTCTTTCAAGTTGTCTTCTATCCAACTAATTTAATAAGATTTACTGGGGGTTTTTTACATTTAAATAGGGAAGTAATGTAATATCTATTAATCTATGTATGGGTGTGACTAATTTTAAAAGCATGTTGAAACAATAATCCAAAATTCAGTGTCTTCCTGATAACTGCCATATCTCAAAACATGAAATAACAATTTAGCTCGATTAAGAACATACACAAATTGACACCAATTTCAGCAAAAGCCAGGTAAGTAAAGGAATATTGGCCCAAAATCCAAGCTCAGTAAGCCTGTAATAACTATTTGTCTCAAGTTATGAGTTCTAATGTTTTAAATAGTTTGTAGTAGTTTTCTAAATTATTTTTGATTCACTAAAAATGACATGAACTAAATGAGATTGTTACCCTGAGAAGACTGTGTACCAAGTTCTCCATTTCTAGAGGGCAAACATGGGGAGTCTTTCTGTGTTTCAGAAAACATTTTTTGTTTTGTTTTAATCCAATAGAAAGCTATGAAGTGGTTTGAAGGTGTGAACAGGAAAGCAGAAAGGAAGTTGCTTAGCGGAGTTGCTATTTAACATGCAATCTTAACACACCACCCCTTATCAGATAACCAGAAACAACGCAGAGGTATAACAAATAAGCCTTAGCATGTACCAAAAAAAAAAAAAAAAAAAGTTAATGAAACTGAAATTAAAAATGGTTTAATCTCCTGAGCTGTATGTTTCTGGCTTTATACTGCTTTGCTTTGAGAGTCACCCCAAGGCAAAGTTTCCATGCATTTGATTAGAGTGTTTTGAGACTGATCAGAAGTTGGCCAGTAGGAAGATAATTTTGAGCTTTGAGAGGGTATATACATGGGGTGCTGGAGGAGCAGAAGGAAAATATGAGTCTTTTGATTAAAATCTGCATGTTTCTGTCTTGATTTCTGCATATATTTTCTTAAGAGAAACTTTGTACATTTGGTTTACTATGTTTAGAATATAAGAATACTGTAGAGGAACCACTCAAATTAGTTATTTTGTACCTTGTACTTTGTCAGCATCAATATGGTTTTGGGGGTATTTTTTTAGTTTTTTTCTGAACATATTTTCATATTATCAGTTGTTAATCATACATCTGTTCACATACTATGATGTGATGCTGGTCATATTTATTCAGCGTTCATTCATGTTATTACTGTCCAGAAAACAGAAAAGACACTGCAAGCCACTTCTGAAAAGATGCTTCTGCTTCACTGACTTTTCAGTCTTTTAACAAATTTCTACAAAGCAGTATACAAATCAGCTCCATAAAAAATGAAGAGATTTCCCCCTCTTCTCTGTTTTTAAACCAGCTGGCATTTCTTTCTCTTAGAAGAATATTTTTTGTTACTTGTATTCCAAGTGATACTCTGAAAAAATTGAAACAAAAATGGCTATTTTTGAAACTTTTAAAATATATGTTCTTGTAAATGGCATTTTTAAACTAAAATAATTATTTTTATAAATGTTTCTTGATGCCTGTTGATGCATTGGTATATCTCATCAGATTGTGTACATAAACCAAGGAAAAAAAAGTTAAAATTAATAAGCATATGCTTATTCCTTTTTTTGAAAATCTGAACAAAAATAACCCAACATACAGTAAAAGTAATGACAACCACAATCTAATAGGGAGAAACTCAGTGCAAATATTAATTACTATTTTTCATACAGGTTCAATGCCTTAGAAAGATCTGATTTTGAAGTAGAGAGGAATGACAGAAATGTTTTCTTTCACTGATGGCGTTAACAATATGATCTCTGATCATTACTCTGGTGTAGGAACATTTTGCATCATGAATCAGGAATGTTACAGAATGGAAACATCTGTAAGATACAGTTAAAAAAAAAAAAAAAACCAAAAAAAACCACCAACAGAGAAATAAAAACTTATTAAAACCCAAAATCTTATAACTTGCTTTCTTAGTTTCAAATTGTTGACCCTTCCTTAGAAGGAAAGTTTGTGGTATTTTTTTAAAGAATAAGTCAGATAATAGAGACAATCTTTAGTGTCTCTACTTTGAAAAAAACTTATCTGCATTAAAAAAAAGAGACCCAGATGTTAGTTAATGGTCAAACAAGAGATCCTCTCAATAAGAATACACTATAGTTCCATCTCAAGAACCTCATTATTATTAGTCAGCTGCAAAATCTCAGGAAAACTGCAACAGCTCTGCCATTAAAATAGCATTTGGTTTGCTTTTGGATGCAGACTTTTTTTCACTTCCCACAGTATGGCAGTGGTACAGGAGAGAAGAAGAAAAAAGAAATTTTAAATAAAAGAAAAAGGAATTCACTGCAGAGAGCATAAAACCATCAAGTGAACAATTCAGCAAACAGGAAATCTTCCCTCAGTATATAATAAATTGTGAAATAACTTGATTTTTTTTATTCTTTTTTTGTGGAGGGGTGTTTGTTTGTTGTACTTTGTTTTTTAATGCTGGGTAAGCTGAAATTCCAGGATTACTGTCTAGTAACTAGACTTGAAGGCCAGGCCCATGACACTATATGCACTCTTGGTAAACAAAGTAAATCCAGTACACAAGGTTGGTTTAGTACTGTTTAAGAATTAGAAGATTCTTTTGCACAATTTTGGTCCAGACTCAAGAGCATTCTCTATGACAAAGGTCAAGGGATATTTGGAGCACAGTGTGTATCAGGACAAATTTCTTCTAGGTATTTTAACATGCTGGGGGTTTGGAGGTTAGGTTGGGTTGGCTTTTTAAAGTAGGAGATGTGCTAGTCATTTATTCTTCCTGTGGGTTGTTTTGTTGTTTTTTTTTTTTTTTTCCTGGCTCATTTTATTTGCTCTCGTAGGTATGGCTGTCATAAACTCAGTCAAAAAGTCTAAACAAAACTGTGATATAACTACATTGACTCTGCAAGGAAATTCATGTAGTACTTGTCAAATGACACCATTTTGTCATGGAGGATGTCTTAAAGTAGACACTGTTATCATCTCACAAAAAACGTGAAGGAGCAATTACTCTTCCACAGTATTCCTGTCCTCTGTGTAGGCTGAGAATGTGAATATACCTTTATATTCACAGTTCTGCTGAACACTCAGTTTTCTTCCTACCTTCGTCTTTGTAAATGTTTTTCTAGTGTAAGACAGAGTGAATACTGTTTTCTCAGTGCAGATGCTTAAAACTGGGAGAAAGAAATTATATATGGACACATCCTATCCACAGCAAGAGATGGTAAAGATGTCAAGTATGCAATAGAGTCCAGTGATGAGGGAAGTATCATTCAATTTCACATGCAGGGAGAAGCAAAACAGCTATTATGGAAATAGTATTTGTAAAAGGGAGAAAATTACAGAAGTTGGCAAACACATTTTCAAAAAGTATGGATAAATGTGGTAAATGCCTACTATATTAACTTTTAAAACAATTCTTTTCATAGTATGCATTTAGGTTTTGTACAAAATACTTGGTATGGCTCCTTCTACATCCTTTGACTTAAAAAAATAATACAATAACTTTAAATAAAGAACTCATTTTCTCTTTTTCTTTCTTTTTCACAGTTCTTCAGAAAAATACAGTTTTAGAAGAAAAACACTACTGCAAATCAAAGCAGATGGGTAAGGTCTTCATCTTTACATTCACAGGTTTCTAAAGGAAAAATATATAATATTTTGTTTATCTATATTTGGGGACAGTCCATTGCCAGACAGTTTGATATATTAGTAATAGCAATAAGCTTTGCTCTTAAGTTTGAATTTCTTTTCATTTATTTCACAATAAATATTTCAAAAATTACGGACAGTGAACATCAATAATTCTGAATTAGAATGATCATAGCAACCTAATTTTGTTTAAGACAAAAGAAAGGGGTATAGTTATAACAACTAATAAAGGTGTCACCATCAACTGATAAATGGTTGCTCAAAATATGACTGACCCGTGTGACTTACAGTCAAGACTGAGTTTTAAATTGTCAAAATATGTGTGGATAATTCAACTAAAATGGAAAGAAAACATCCTAAAAGGAATAAATGACCATAGAGTGGATTCATAATGGGGTTTAGAATAATTTTCATGCTGTTTCTCTGAATCCATTGCAGCATAATGATGGAAAGATCTAGGGCCATATGTTCACATCTGAGATTTCTAAGATTATGGACTGGAATAAAAAGATTGTTAAAGGGAGCATAAAAAACACTTGGTGTGGTATACTCAGACAATTGAAGGAGCAGACAAACAGTTTCCATTGTTAACAATACTGCTGGTTGGTTTGTCAGTGTGAGTGGAAGAAAGGTCTCTGTGATAAGAACATTAAGGTAACCACAGAAATGCATGTAATACATAGATTAAGTTTGATATATTGTCTTCTTTAGTCTTCCCTTTTGTCTTTGTGTCATTTTGTTTCTGAGTTCCCTATTTTAGGCATATTCTAATTATTTTTTTTTCTTCTTTTGGGGAGTGTCATCTGTGTTGTATGGATAATCTGTCAATACTAACATGGACTAGTGTAATTTCTATCTTGAGCACTTGTATGCAAGATGTAGAGCCAAAGGTCATTAGTAGGGTACAGACAAAAAAAGGCTTACCAACATTTGCAAGAGAATTTGCTGTTCATTTTTGTATCTTTTGTTTTAATTCCTATGCTGAAGCAAAACATTTTATCAGCTATTGGAAAACAAAGCCCTGAGTTTGCATAAATTGACTCAATCCTCATGGAAGCCTTGTGATTAATAGGTTAGCATTTCTTACAGTATTGACAATAGTTCTTGCAACACTAGTGCAGATAGCAGATGTTAGGGAGGAGTTCTTCCAGCAGATTTTGTTCACAAAGCAGAATTCACAAAATATGCCTATACAACTAAGCTCAACTTTCATGTTTGTGGCTTAGAGGCACTCTACTATGTCTGAAAACAAAGCAAGTGAGGAATCAGAAGCTTATTTTGTATGTGAGTAATTGAATCTCATAAGCAATACAATATGCAATAGAATTTTGCAAGAAGAATTATTCAGTTTCACATTCCTCCAGGCATGAGTCCAAAACTAAGAGAATTCTTAAGAAAACAGTTTCAGAAAAACAAAGATAAAAAGAACACTTTTTTCTAAAAGACCGTTTCTGGAAATATCAATTATGGAATATTCTCATGAAAGATTTTGCGTAGAGCTGCAAGAGCTGGGGCACACCACATCGTGATAAACATCCTAGAAGTTTTTTACTAAGCAGGATGGGCAAAGTGAGTGTATAGCAGTTTCTATTTGAGATAAAAATCTGGTTTTATTTCTGTCCATAGAATCACAGAATCTTTGAGAAGGCATCTTTGGAGGTCACCTAGTCCAACCTCACTGCTCAGAGCAGGCTCAACTATGACAGATTGGTCAGGGTTGTGTTGAGTCAGGCTTTGGATATCTCCAGGAATGATCACTCGGAAGCTTGCCTGGGCAACATGTTCCAGGGCTTAAACATCCTCAAATAAAAAAGTTTTTCTTACATTCAGATGGAATTTTCTGTATTTATGTTTGCACCTATTTCCCCTTGTTCTCACATTGAGCACCACTGATTTGAGCCTGGCTTCCATTTTTTGTTTTCCCTCATCAGATACTTGCATTCATGAGATTCCCCCTGAGCTTTCTCCTCTTTAGACTAAGCAATCCCAACTTTTCAGTCACACTTTCTGTGAAAGATACCCCAGTCCCTTAATCATCTCTATGACCTTTTGCTACCATAGTTGCAGTATGTCCATGTCTTTGCCACTGCAGACCCCAGAACTGGACACCTGCTGTCTACACTGTTGCTGAGAGACCCCAGGATGCTGGCCTTTGTCACATTACTTGCATTCAACTTGTTGCCCATCAAGACCACCAGGACTTTGTCTGGAAAGCTGCTTTCCAGCTGGTTGGCCCCAGCCTATACTAGTGCATGGGGTTATTCCTCCCTAGGTGCAGGACTTTGTGCTTGGTTCTGTTAATCTTTGTGAGTCTCATCATGAGATTCTACTCACACACTTCACATTCATGTCAAGCAAGTGCTAAGCCTCTCCTGTCCACTTGTGAACAGTGCCATGGGCCAAGCAGAACAGGACATTTGCTTCAATTACGTGACATGTCCCCGTTCTGGATGGTGGTCTGGTCCTTATGTGCAGTGGTTCCACCTTGGGCTCAGACTTCAGTATGGTGTCAGAAGTCAGATCGATGTGTTGCCCCACACAGAGCTACTGTCTTAATGGTTTATTGCTTTTTTGAATTAAACTGTGGCCATAAGATGCCAATGGACTTGTAAGTTAGGTAGCTTCAGGCTGATCTCTCTTACTTTCACCTTATATAAAGCCAATTTACAATTGCTACCTGAGTGACTGTCATCCTTAACCTCTGTCCCAATTGACTAAGAATGTAAATTTGGCAACAGTTACACAACAAAAATCAGCCATGTTTCTCTTTTTTCCCAGCACATAAAGAACCAGTCTAACCAGATGCTGGCTGGTGTAATGCAGGTCTCATTTCTTTGAGCAGTGCTTTCAGATAGGTTTCTTCCTGCAACAAATACAGAAGAATAATGTAAGCATTGTAATGCAGAGGTTTAAAGTTGTTGAGAAACAAGGTAAACATCAAGCCTTTAGGGGTAAACCTTGTCTAAGCTTCAGACAGTTACAAGAAAGTGAGGGCTCCCTTGTACTGCAGGTGAAAATGTTAGTGTAAAAGAGGGGTCATTGCCAGAGACACCTTGCTCCAGGGCAAGTCCTTCAAATCATTAATTGAAACCACATTATTATAGATAAGAAGAATGAATGTAAGTAGTGTCTCACACTGTCTCCAAGGAAAGTAACTTTGAGTTTAACTCAAATTCTTCAAACTTTTCTGATGCCATTCTATGATCATGCTGTTGGTGAAAATGTTACTGCTTCTTGAGCCCCCTATTTATTACCATTTCCTTTTAGCCTTCTTAATTTAACATCTCTTGTTAATCTAATTTAGGTTGGAGCCTAAAACTTACAATACATTTTTGTGTCTACAAAAAAGCTTCAAAAAACCTGTTAGCATTACTTCAACTCTAGCACGCTCTGTATCCGTTTTGTGTTTGTTCCTTCAGTAAGAAGATTTTCTACTTTGTCAATGTGTTTCATAATTGAGCTTTCATTCGCAATTTGGATTCTTGCTACTGTCAAAGGTTTGCAAAAAATCTACAATGTAAATTAGAATATCTGCACAGCACCTTAACATCGCATCTTCAGACCTTTGTACATCTGAGTATAAAAGCAAGTGGCTTTGAAACTTCAGTAAGTCTCTCCACATAAACATTTGATGACAGCCTACCCGAAACAGTTTTCATGAAACCGATACATTTTGTGAGTAAATGAGGTCTGTAAAAAAGGGGATATTGTGATCTTACATATAGAACTTAATAAGACTTTGGAAAAATCTTTAAATCTGATATTATTTTTATTTTCAGGTCTTCCGTAAGCTTCCTTAAAAAATGAAGCTGTACCATAGCTCATTTCATTTCACATGGGAGAAAAAGATGTGTAAATATCTTGAGGAATATATTCCAGATAGTTTATATTTTTTTTACATTTTCTTCTGTGACTAATATCCCTGTAGTTTTCAGTGAACTATTAACAACTGTGAATTTAAGGCTAGACAGAATTCATTAATGAACAGAAAAGAAATTCTTAAATATATGAAATTATGTTTTCAAATGGATAGAGGTTTAACTCATGATCCTTGAAGCACAACAGTGAAAAGTTTTGTGGACAAAAATAAGAAAAACTTACGAAATTTTAAATATTGGAACACTTTACCATTTACTAGTGGACTGTGGAAAGAACTCAGCTTGAAGTCTGTCCTGCAATGTTTTATTTTTAGGTTTGCATCAGTCCTGCATTTCAGAATGCTGACTTCTTTCATACTGCCAACAAAGCCTCTTTGATTTTGAGCTGCTTGACAATTTTCAATTTGAAGTGTCAGCCTAATCAGTTCAAAGATAGATGAACATAGTGATTTATTAGTAGATACCTGTCTTGCTGACTTACAAGAAATCTACTTTTATTATCATTTATACTTGTCATATTATAGTTTGTACATGTACTTTCCTATCATGTTTTCATATTTTTCTGCATATGACCAAATTTGATTAAACAAGAACCTAGAATTGATTAGACATCATAGAACTGTTAAATTTGACTCTAATTTATGAAATAATTTCTTATTATTTTTCTTGCTTCTGGTAGAAATAATGTGCATAGCAAAAATATTGACAACAGGAACAAATATAATAAATGGTTACATTGAAGATATGTACCCATAAAATGTATCTGCTTTCTGAAAGTAAATATTTTGGCTATTATTAGGGGGTGGGGGGTGTTGCTTTGTACAATTCCATGCCAATGTCCTGTTACTCATTTTTATGAAAAAATTCAGATGTTATTTGCAGTTCATACTATCACCTGGTGTTTACTTGGTAGCTAGAAAAACATGTATAGTTTACTAGATTTCCAAAAAGGTCATATTAAATTACTCTATTTACTGAATATATCATCAGTTTAGAAGAGTTCCAGGATTGCAAGAGCATCTGTGTCTAAGGAAGTCATGAAGGTTGCCCAGCAGCTAGCAAATGTGAAAATCCAATGTCCATTACCCAGCAGACTGCCCTGTTGTTTGCCCCATTCAGTGCACTTTTACTTTCTGCAGATATTTTTGAACCATTTTGAGGAATTTGAAGGTAGGAAGGCTTATACCTTATGGAAGTAAAATGTATTTTAAAATAAAATTGTTATTTTTGACTGGGCTGTACTAATAACATCAATTTATAGGGAAGGAATAGAAAGGTGAACTTTACAGCCTTGTACTTTGAATGAAAGCTAAAATGCTTAAATACCATTAGAATGGGTGAAATTATTTGCTTTGTAGAAGCAATTATCTTACTTCTGAATATGGGATTGGTTACTGAAGAAAAAAGATGGGTTTTGTTTCTCTTTTTTTCTGCTGCTGTTGTTTTGACTGAGTTCTACTTCATTGGTCATAGACCAATAATTTCAACCACTGTAAAATACCTTAAAGTATGAAAACCTAAATAAAATTGTGAAAATGTGAAATTTTATGAAACAGAATGTTTCATAAATTTTATTTAGATTTTAGGGTGCTTTAGGGTGCTTGCTTTTTTTTTTTTTTTTTTTTTCCTAAAGTCTTAAAGTTAAAAGATCTTTAGTCTGTTTCCTGCTTTAAGTCACCACCAGTTATGTTCCAGGTGACATAAGCCCAGTGTCTATCCCTTGACTTCTGCCTATGTGAACCACTCCCATGCCAGTTTGCTGTGCTAGAGGATTCCTTCCATGACACCATTGGTAACTTTAGTGTGCCTGAAAACTTTATTAGTAGTATTCATACCACTGTTCCTGAAGGAATGTCAAATATGACACCTGTGTCATAAGCCTTGGGCAATGCTTTTTTATTTTTTATTTTGTACTTCTTGTTTTATTTAGCACAGAGCAAAAGTTTTGCTTTAAGTGTGGTTTCTTTTGCAAGTGTTATCAATAGACTCAAGCAAGAACTGTATATGTGTATGTATGTTACCCATATGTAGATTTAACAGCCTTCTGTACTGTAACATATTCAAACTAGCCAAGAAAAGCAAAATTACAATCATAAAGCTTAAAAATGCCCAAAATAATGATCTCTAGCAGATGCTTCCACTCATTTACACTTACATATTATTTTAGCCTAAGAGCTACAGTAAAAGACTACAGAAAATTGAAATATAGTTTATTTCAGAACCATATTTCAAGCTAGCGTACTACAGCTATGGACTGCCAAAAACAAGCTTTAAAGTGAAATTCAAGCAGTGCTTCTCTTCTGTCATGTAACACCTCCATCACCTTTCCTGTGAAACTCTAATTAGGATTTTTGACTACTGTTGTCAAGTAGTGGTTAAACTTAACAGCTACATTCTTCTTTGTCTTATATTCAGAACAGCCATACTGAAATCAGAGCAAGTAGTTGAAGAATTTGATGTTAAATATGTATTTTGAATCCTGAATGTGTTCTCTCTGTATTTTAACTACTCAATCTGTATATTCATGCTGTGCAACTCTTTCTTTCATTGTGCCACGGTATATTTCTGCAATAATAAGTAGGAATCATTTATGAGGACACAGTTAATGGGTATTCTTAACCCCAGCTGGAACCAAATATAGGTTCAGGTAAAAATATAGCAGCATGTTCAGCACACTGTGATGGGAGTTGCAGTGCAGAAAGGCTTATTCTTGTGTACAATGCAAAATGGCAATTTTCTGATGGCAGTATCTCAGGAATAATTAGAGCTGCCATCATAAAGTATAGCATACAGCATGAGAGAAGGTCAGTTCCTACATATGTTTAGGCAAATTTTGTTCAGACTTTTCAATTTTGCAAAGAGGTCAAGGTACTGTGAGATTTATGTACTTGCTGAGAGGTCATCATCCATTTGTATGAATAAGAAAGCATTTCCATTAGTGGAAAAAACAGAAAAAGCTGAAATCTGACTGACTGAAGAGTTTATCTAACCAGAACAGTTTGCACTTTTTCAGAAAGATTTTATATATAATTAACAAAAAGGATTATAGCATGAAATCAAATTAGGCAGATAAACATCAGATGTTTATCATTAATTAAAAGTTAATTTAGACTTAATACAAAACCATGAAGTTGACTGACGGACTCATGAACTAAACTGTTAAAAATCTTCTGCAATAATTAATCAATTTTTGGGCACAAACCAACTCTTGTTTCAGTCAATGGCAAAACTCCAGCCGTTTGCAGTGGGAACAAAGAGCAAGCTCTAAACAAAAAAGAAGGATCAGAAGATTTTGCTGGCTAAAGAGGGATTAAGCAACCGTGAAAATCAAAATGCCTAACATCAGCCTAGCGCAGTAGGAGGGAGAGAACTCAGTTCCCTCAATGCGGGCAGAAGAAAAGAAGAAAACAAAGGGTATAACAAGTTTCTTTGTAGCTTCATTTACATGAACTATAAGTTTAGCATGGCTTAGCTATATTTCAGTCTGCAGACCTGGCAGGCAGGCCCCGCCAGCTTAGCAGCAGGAGTATCAAGCTGACTCTGCACCAGAATCACACCAAATCTGTGATGGCAGGAGCTGCAGGTGGGGGTGGTTGTACCTTGGATTGGGAATTGCTAGTATGGATTCTTCTTGACAGCAGTTGACAAACAGAGGAGAATTAAGGGCTAGCATTCTTGAAACACAAGGAACTTGAGTCTGTAGCTGTAAATCTGTAAACTAAATGTGCCAGGGAACGTCTGATGGCACTACGGCCAGGTGACACAGTGTGGCCCCATATCTGTAGTTTCAGATTCTTTGACAACCTGTAACAGGATAGCCACATCGAAATTTACTGTGTAGAACAGTCTCCAGCCTCTGGTAATGTCTGTCCCGACATTGAGTTGGGAGAGTTGAGTGAGAGAGAGCTAGAAGAAATGAACCAAGACCCTGAGGTGCACTGTTTCAACAATAAGAAAATATGTTGGTTTTCTTTTTTTCCTTGCCTTTTTTCTCCAAAATGAAAACAAAATTTATCACATCCCTAATACTGCCAATAGCAATCCAGCAAAAAATAACCTGCAAAGACAGCTGAAAAGGTTTTATTTTTTTTTATCCTCTCCGTAAAGGCATGAAGTACTATATAGCTTTGTATGTAAGCTTTACCATAGTCATATTTCTTACAAAAAAGACCTCATGAATAAGTTGAACCAGCCTTTCTTGATGTTACAGGCCCTTGTTGAAAACTTAACTAGTAATGAGATGAGTGTGGAAGAAAAATAATTTCATATTCCTATGTGTTTATGAGCTTTATGAGCATGAGGAGCCTTCTGAATTTCCTCTGTACTACCTCAATTAAATGCTGAATAACTTCATCTCCAGAAGGCAAGTATGATCAACTATAAATTTAAAGTGATTCTCTGTTATTTTTTCTAAGTAATGTCTCTATTATCATGTTTCAAGATTTTGAGCTGAAGTACAAATCCCTGAAAAGGACAATTCAAGAAAAAGTACCTAATACAATAATGAATTTTACAATGTCTTGATAAACTCTGTCCATTCTAAAAACTGTTTTCAATACTTTTTTTCCATTATTTTTAAATTAAATTAATTTTATTAGGCTTGTTTTAGTGAAAAATGCAAAAACCATTATGCAGGTAATATAGCTTAAAGGAACATCAGTTCTATTTAATTTGTTTACACCATCTTTAAATCAATATACTTTTTTAAAACCAATACTTGACTTTTGGAAAACTGAGTCAAGGTATATCAGCTTTTCCTTCCCTCCAGCTGAACTGTTTTAACTTGTCATACCTTCCTTACTCTTATTTGCAATACAAAACTTTGAACTAAGCAATACAATTTGCTTTTTTTAAAGTTTTTTGGAAGATGTTTTTCCTTTGTTGTTTTTCTTTTAGTCCAATGAGGTCTTATGTTTTTAATCATGATACTTCTTCTGACATACTGAATGCCTTTTCACTGTAAAAAAATTAGAGGTGTTTTCACAGAACTGACCGTTTGTCATAACTCTTCAAAGAAAAAAGGAAAGGGTAATAGCCACAACTTATAAAAACAGGGGCCTAAAATCAGATTCTGGAAGTCGCACTGCAGTTCCCAAAAACATGGTCAGGCAGACCATTAGTAATTAAGTTCGAACATTTTGAGAAGTACCACCCTCAGAAAGGCAAGATAATTCTTTATATTCCCGTAATATTTCACTTTTCTGTTGTTTTTAGGACATGCATGTGTTTATAGATGTTTATGAGAACATCCTCAGCTGAAGGATGTTCACTTGCAGCTGATGAGGGATGAACTACATTTACAAATAGAAATTCTTCAACCAAGAGCATGCAAGTGACTTGATTTTTCAGCACTGTTGAAAACCCAGCAGCTGTTCATGGCGTAGTGGGTCTGCTTAAGGAGTGAAGTGCTGTGCCCAGTGAATATGACAGATAGATTCTGGCACTTTAAAATACAGCTTTTAAAATGGCTGTTTTGTTAATAATTGCTACATACTGATGTACACTGATATTTTTGTATCAGTCTAGGGGAGACTACTACAAATTTGGAAGATAAATGTAGGCAATTTTGATTGCTTCTGTGGAAAAGACAATACTAATACTTTTGCATTCTTATCAACTACATTGGCTAAAAGCATCAGTCCTCCAGCCAAGCCACTCAATCTGACAGCAGGAGCAATACTGAAGAGGTTCTTACCCTGCTATTTGCTAAGATAATCTGTCATGTGCTGCAAAATACAGATTAGAAACACAAAAATCATATGCCAAATCTGATGGGTTTAATGTGTTCAAAATAGGGAAAAAAATAATATCCTTGCAACAAATGAAAAAAGTCTAATTTCTTCTTCAGTCTTACAAAGAAATGTATTTTTCTTTTGCTGTAAATACTAAATTTGAAGCTTTAAGATTGTAGCAATCAATTATTGTGATAAAGAATAATTACCTACCAGAATTTAAAAGAATGGATTGCACAACACACATTAGCATTCCTGGAGTGTTCGAAAGACAACTCCCTGACAGTGGTTACAGCTGGTCAGGGAGCCAGCCAGAGGAGATGCCCTGCTGGATCTGCTGTTTACAAACAGGGAAGGACTGGTGGGTGATGTGGTGGTCAGAGGATGCCTTGGGATAGAGATCATGAGATAATAGGGGGTCTGGTTCTCAGAGAGGTAAGGAGGGGAGTCAGCAGAAGCACTGCCTTAGACCAAAGGAGACTTTGGCCTGTTTAAAAGCCTGGTTGACAGAGTTACCTGGAAGATATTTGTGAAGGGACAAGGGGTCCAGGAAGGCTGGACATTCTCCAAGAAGGTAGTCTTAAAGGTGCAGGAGCAGACAGTCCTCATGTGCCAAAAGATGAGCTGGCAGGGAGGAAGACCATCTTGGCTGAACAGAGAGCTTTGGCTTGAACTCAGGGAAAAAAAGAGTCTACCACCTTTAGACAGGTAGACAGGCAACTCTAGGGGATGATAAGGATATTTTGAGGGCAAAGATTAGAGAGGGGAAAGGACAGCTAGAACCCTGTCTGGCCACTGCTGTAAAAGATAACAACTTTTTGTAATGTTTTTACAAATATGTTGAAAACAAAAGGAGGGCCAAGGATAATCTTCACCCTTTATGGGATGAGAAGCAGAACATTGCCACAAAGGATGAGGAAGAGTCTGAGGTACTTTATGCTTTCTTTGCCTCAGTCTGTAACAGCAACATCATCTTGCTGCTGGGTACACAGCCCCCAGAGCTGGAAGGCAGGGATGAAGGAGAAGCAGAATGATTTCCCCACAGTCCAGAAGGAGATGGTTAGTGACATGCTGATCCATTTAGATGTGCATAAGTCCTTGGGGCTGGAAGAGATCCATCTGAGGGTATTGAAGGAGCTGGTGGAGAAGCTTGCCAAGACACTCCATCATTTATCAACAGTCCTGGCAAACTGGAAAGTCTTCTGGGACTAGAGGTTAACCGGTGTGACAACCCATCTACAGGAAAAGCAGGAAGGAGGATTCGGGAAACTACAGGCCTTTCAGACTGGCCTCTGTGGAGCAGGTTATCCTGAGCACTATCACATGGCATGTGCAGGACAGCTGGGTGATCAGGCCCAGCCAGCACGGGGTTATGAAAGGCAGGTCCTGCTTGATGGAACTGATCTTCTACAACAAGATGACCTGTCTAGCGGATGAGGGGAAGGCTGTGGATGTTGTCTACCTGGGCTTTAGTAAAGCTTTTGACAGCATCTCCCACAGCATTCTCCTGGAGAAACGGGCTGCCCATGGCTTGGACAGATGTACTCTATGCTGGGTTAAAAGCTGGCTGGATGGCAGAGCCCAATGAGCAGTGGTGAATGGAGTTGCATCCAGCTGGCAGCTGGTCACAAATGGTGTTCCCCAGGGCTCAGTATCACGCCAGTCCTGTTTCATATCTTTATCTATGGCCTGGATGAGGGGATTGAGTGCACCTTCAGTAAGTTTGCAGATGATGCCAAATTGAGGGGGGAGTATTGATCTGCTTGAGAGAAAGAAAATTCTGCAAAGGGATCTGGACAGGACAGATTGATGGGCTGAGGCCAACTGTATGAGATTCAACAAGGAGAAGTGCTGGGTCCTGCACTTGGGTCACAAGAACACCACACAATGCTACAGGCTTGGGGAAGAGCAGCTGGAAAGCTGCCTGGCAGAAAAGGACCTGGGAGTGCTGGTTGACAGCTGGATGAACATGAGCACACAGTGTGCCCAGGTGGCCAAGAAGGCCAATAGCATCATGGCTTGTATCTGAAACAGTGTGGCCAGCAGCAGGACTAGGGAAGTGATGGTCTTCCTGTAGTTGACACTGATGAGGTCATACCTTGAATCCTGTGTTCAGGTTTGGGCCTCTCACTACAAGGGACACTGAGGTGCTGAAGTGTGTCCAGAGAAGGGCAACAGGGCTGGTGAAGGGTCTGGAGCACAAGTCCTGAGCACAAGACTGAGGGAAATTAAGTTGTTTAGTCTGGAGAAGAGACTCAGAGGGGATCTAATTGCTCTCTACAAGTATCTGCAAGGAGGCTGCAGGCAGGTGGGGGTCGGTCTTTTCTCCCAGATAACTAGCAACAGGACAAGTGGAAAAAGCCTCAAGTTGCACCAGGGGAGGTTTAGATTGGATATTGGGAAAAATTTCTTCACTGAAGGGGTGGTGAAGCATTGGAATAAGCTGCCCAGAAAGGTGGTGGATCATAATCTCTGGAGATATTTTAAATAGGTGTAGATGCAGTGGTTAGTGACATGGTTTAGTGATGGACATGGCAGACCTCGGTTAAGGGTTGTACTTGATGATTTGAACGGTCTTTTCCAACTTAAATAATTCTATGATTCTATGAATCTATGATTAACCATATGCAGGAATCAAAGAGGAATTTTATCATCCCTTTTAATATCAAATACCAAAATTAATGTAAATTAAATCCCAGTGGCTTAATTCCCTTCCAGTTGCCTACAATTATAGTGCAAAAACAGGTAGTGCAATTTCCTCCCAGCTCCAAGCTGGAAAGTTTTATACAGTGGGAACAGAATATGTTTTGGATGCTGATGGGTGCATGTTTTTTTCTGTCTTTCCAGAGAAATAACTCTGCTAATACAAGAGTTACCGAAGTCAGGAATAACAGCCATAACATTTTTTAGGATAGTAAATTATTTTGACCATGTTATTGTAGCTACTGATTATCTTAACTGCTTGCCACTTTAATAGGATAAATTGTGCTACTGCTGTGTTTCTTAACTGGGTCTCCACCGCTTCAGGAGTATCACCAAAATCCTGCTTCAGACAACACCTCTTTTGAGATTTACCTTCTTTCTTACAAAAAAAAAAATTATGTCTTTGTGAGACTTCAGGGAAGCAGAACTGTCTAGATTTAATCTCGATTTACATGAAGTAGTGCTATACCTTGTGAGCCACCATGCTCAAACTACAGTTAAAAAAGAACTCTTAATATTACACTTCTCTACCTTATGTTCCTATCATCTGCCATTTTCTTTAAAAAGCAGTTTAGTGAATTTTTTCTTTTTGGTCAGCTGTAAGATAGTTTCACTATTTCTGAATTTTAAAATTAAGCCTGCCAAGATTATTTTACATGGTGTACTTGTTTTGAAAATGTCTGCTTATTTTCCCTCTTATTAATAAAGTAAACTTCCCTGATAAGTACACTAACATAATAAATCAAAGTCAAATAAACACACAGAGAATATAAAATTGCAAGCATCTTTTTATTCTGTATTCTGTGCCAATTGCCCAGCAGAAAATTGCTACATGGCTTGCTTCATGACTAAGGTTGCTCATTGGGATTACTGTATAAATAATAGTACTAAAGCAGTATTCACTATCTACTAAACTGTGGTTTTCTTTAGGTTTTGCTTAAATTCAGCATTGGGGAAAAAAAAATCAATATAGGGTAATGTCATGAGCAAAATTGTCTTGACTCAGGGAATTTAACTGAATTTTAATTTATTGCTGGTTACATGAACCTTTAATTACTGGTTCATGCATTGAAATACAATGAAGACAAGAAGTTAAACAAAGACTTAGGGAAAGCCCTTTTTCTTCTCCTTTTCCTGTCTCAGCTTCACTCCAGGCATCTTTCTTCCTCCTTGGTCTCCATTTCCCTTGCTTTCGCTACACATTACACTCAGTCGCTTCAGAGGTGATGAACAGCACAAGAAGAAGGGGTCAATACAGAGCAGTTCCTTCCTGACATTCTTTGCTCCTTACTCTTTTTCTTCCCCCTGCTGTTTTCTTACTTGTTTCCATTGCACTGGTATGGGTAATACAGAGGTTGCAGTCCCCTTCAGGGTGTACCTGCTCTGGCATGGGTCACCCATGGGCTGACTCTCCTTAGGTGCATACCTCCTCCTATATCTCCTTCAGTGTGCCCTCACATACATCTTCACTCCTCTCTTCCCATGACCTTCTTTGTGTCCTCACATGTCACCTACTCCTGTATCTCTTCACATCTCCCCTTGTGCCTCCAGTGGCAACCACTGCTTCTGTACTATGTTTTTGCAGAAGTCCAGGGGGTCTTTGGGCTGGTTCCAGTTTTAGTCCATGACGGGTCAGTGTTACCCACTGCAGAATCAACTGGAACCATTCAGGATCAGCACAGGGCAGCCCTTGACCTCCTCCCACCCAGGTCATACCTGCGGTTCCCTGCTACCAAAATTCTGCCAGCTATGCCCAAAATAGCCAACATTTCTTGCTGCCACATATTTTAATTTCTTCCTCTGTAAGTCCTATAAAAAAGAAAAGCTTGGAATTTTTCTTACTTTTAGTTTAAATTCTGCTTCTATAGATTTTCTGAGAATATGATCATTGTATCTATCTGCATTTGAACTTGCAATGAATGATCAGATCTCTGGATCTCTACAAATCTATACTGGATATCATTAAAGTGCAGCTTTATAATATCTACTCTTACAAGAAAAATGAAGTATTTTTCATTACTCCAAAAAAGTAAGAGGGAGATTCAGAGGGTCATTTATACAATATGATTAACCATCCTAAAATATAGTTATATCTTTTTCAGTCTAAAAGTCTTATTTCTATTGAGTTAACAAACCCAGGTGATTGAAATAAATCTCTTGGAAGTACGGTGCTTGGCAAATAAAACTGTGTTACTAACCTGTAAGTATTAACATATGCCTAATTATGACACTATTATTTAAAACCACTAAATGTATAGAAAAGAGAATAGTAATAGTTGTGTAGGCACAGTTCAGTCTGCAAATTTATTTCTAATATCATTATTCAGCATCTTTAGATGTAGGGGTACTTTAGTCAGATATTTCATAAATGATATTTCTAAATTTTGCCCTAAAATTTCCCTTAGATAAATTTAATAAAGTCATTGCTTGTATTTGTAATTGTTGCGGAGCAGATGCATAGGAATTTGCACAGAAAAGAACAGAAAATATATTTCTTTACCTCAGTTTCCTAGGAAAATAGGGACAAAATGTATTTTTCTTCCTTCTTTCTAATGTATGTGTACTGATACAGTAAACTGGTGATAAACAAAAGTCTTTTCTTTATGTTGCTTGAGGCAATACCATCTCAATCTCATTTTTAAGCTTTTTGATGATATTGTAATACCAGTGAAGGCAGCCCTGGAGTCACAGCTGCCTGAATGCTACAGAAAGCATTTATTATGTATTGTTTTTTCTAGTTTTAGCAATGTGCAACTAGTTGTTTTAAAGTTACACATTTAACATAAATTTATTATCCAGTTAATAGTTAAAATGTATCTAAGAAATTTTCAAATGCAGCTGTTAAGTCTACTCAAATTTACTTCTAATATTTCTCATTGAAGCTTTTATTTATTTATTTATTTATTGGGCTTGAGGAAATAATTTTATTTCAGCTCCTGGCACTCATTTCTGTACTGGAAAAAAAAAAAATAAAAAAAAAAAGCATATGCATAACCTAATGATAGGCAAAATAAAGCTCTGTGCTTCTTTTCCTGATTCAGATATGTGTCTCCAAACATATCTGAATAATACGATATGTATTATAAACAGAGATGTAAACCACTGAAATACTCATACTGTGTGCCTGTAAATGGTATTGAATATTTTATACCAAAAATATTTCAATATGTGTGTGCTTCATAGAGATTGCCATTTTATAGTTGAAATGGAATTCTAAATTTATAGAAAGTGAAACAGTAAAGGATTTTAGCAAAATACCACTTATTTTGATCAATGATACAGTAGGTTAACTTATGTGAAGATTTAGTTGCTGATTACTTATGTACACAGAACAATTGTTTATCTCATTTCACTGTATTTAAAAATAAAACACACTAAGACTTCGTTAGACACCTCAATTAATAGTAAGGATATTTGTGTAGGAGATAGACTGTCATGTAGAGTACTGGAGCTCAGGCTGAAAGGAAACAGAAAGTAATTTGTAAAGCTTTGTTTTAATACAGCTGGAACCTTCAAGACACTTACTAAGGAAAAAAACAACCAACCAACCAAATAAGAAAAAACGCAACAGAAATCTTATTCTGTGCCTGTCAATTACAAAAGCAACCGAGGATGCGACAACACCACAAATAAGCACAGCAAGGTCACTATCTAAGGGAAAGAAAATTAAGGTTTCAGAGGAAAGATTAAAGAAATGCCCTTGGGATTCTACTTGTCACCCCTAGGTGCCAAGGACTAGCCAAGGAGCTGAGGATCATTAGGAATAGTTAAAACCATTTAGCTGCATAACCAGCAACGGAGAAGATATTTCATTCCCAGTCTGTGACAGCTACACCCTACAGGCAGAGTCCTCTTACCCAATGATATTTAGCTTAGGTTTGGGAGGGCAGGTTGTTTTACTCTATGTTCTCTGATTTCTGCATCTCACACCCACATTACGATGATGGAGATATCTGTCGTTCAGCTACCTGCAGCTCTCAGCTGACTGGTAACAAGTTTCCAATCTAATGCCAGCTGTGTAATGATGCCCCAAGACACTGTGGGTGACTTGTCTAAGTAAGTACAACCATGATACTACTCAGACCATCTGTGCTGAACTTGAGGCTTTACCCACATTTCCATGACTTGGAGAATTCTTAAACAAAAGAACACATTTTTAATAGAAGGCAGGTAAATTTGGGCTTGAGAGGATAACTACATAATTAGGGTTCATGTTCATTTCAATATCCAGAGCAGTTCCCTGGCTGTCTTCACTCTTTGACTAAGGAGGGATTCATTTCACTTGTGGTAGCAGAACTAAAGTAGCTTTGTAACCACAGTATCTGCATGTCTGAGAGCAATGACACTGCAGAAAGTTTTCCCCCCAACAATGGAGTTAGCAGCTCTCAATCATCAAAGTTGCCATGTGGATGCAGCCTAAGGCTTTCATCTTTGATGACTTTTAGCCAATGTCCCATTTTCAGGGGAAACTAAATTCTCTGCATGGGTGGACCTGGACAAAATCATACCAGGCAAGCACATGGCAAGAGGTGGTAGGGGACCATTTATTCATCTAAACACAATGACTCACAGAAGAAAGAAGTAGGAGAGATTGAAATGCAGACAAATTTTGTAATCAACAAGGGAAAGAAATTATGTTAGATCTCTCAAGAATAAATGTATTTTATGAGTTTTATTATCCTGAATAATTCAAATGTTTTTAAGAATAAAACATTTTTAGACTATATACAATGCTTTACAGTCTACACAAGATAGAATATATTAAATAGGTTTTTTTTACTAAGAAGGATCTTCAAGAGTACTTTGTACTGTCAGCATCTCAGTTACTCAGATTCAGAAAAAGCAATAGACAGAAACAGTGCATGAACAAAATAAGCTCTATGTTAATAAAAGCATTTAGAAATGGCATTATTTTGTTCTTAATTACAGTAGTGTCTGAATATCATAAACCCTTCACTCTGGATTTAAATCTTATCCTATATTGAAGCTAAGGGGGCAAGTACAGCATCAAAGTAATCCTGTGCTTGTTTAAGTTCTGATTTTCACCCTTTTAGGCTTCTTCTAAAGACTGGGGAAGAGTAGAGACATTGTTCTCATTTGGTACCTGAACAGGCCAATTCACTCTTTCATCAGTGAATAAAGTTGTGCTTACAGAAAGTGTCCTCAGTTTCATGTCAATAATTGAGCTCTGTATTGTTTACATACAGAATTGATCTGCTGAAATAATTTTCATGCCATGATAGCATGGATCAATTAGCTGTTGTCACTGTTAAAGACGGAGTTTCTTTTGGAAAACTGTAACAATTTAATACCTTTAGCTGTCTATATCTCTTTAATATCCATTTTGTTAAGATGTGGTTTATTCTAACTTAGTACCCTTATTCTAGCCATTTCCATCAGTGAAACATAACCTTCGACTATCACTTGGTTCTTAGATAACTATTAATCATAGATATTAGAAAAGCCTTTTTTTGTTGTTTTGTTTGTTTGCTTGTTTTCCTAAAAATAGTAAGATTTCCAAAATCCAGCCTTTTGGAGATTTCCTTTCTGTTTGAGTGGTTTCATAAGCAGGTTGTTCTCTACAAATACTTCAGAAGTTTTATATTTGTTAAAGAGCACTTTTTTCAGCACGTAAGGATTTGCTTCAGTAACCCCTTCTCTCTGTTACAGCTTCTAAATGTTTCTTTCTTAAAAAAAACTATATAAAAATATTGCTTTTATTCTTCTTCTAAGAAAGCCTTAGTCTTTCATCTGATACTATAAGTTTTTTCCCTTACCACTTGTACAAATAAACAGTTAATTAACCATAGAAAATTAACACAATACAACATCAGCTGTAGAGGATTTGTATCAACATTCTTTCCAAGCACACATTCTGGCACTGTAATTCATTATGACTCAGAGGGAAAAAGAAGCTGCACCATAAAATTCCCTCTTGCACTTGTCTAGGTGGCTGGTAAATTTCTTTCCTAGGTCTGTTTTCTTAACTTTCTGGTCTGGTTTGTTTTGTTTGTTTGGGGTTTTTTTGTTATTGTTGTTTGTTTGGTTTGGTTTGGTTTTGGTTTGTTTGTTTCTTGAACTTTTGGTTAAACAAGAATATGGTGACATGGGAATATCTATGACTGGAAGAAGTTAGACTGAATTGACATGCTTTCGTAGACCTTATCTATCTAGTTTGGAAGTGTGTAAGACCCAGTTAATGGGTTCAGTAACACATCAACCATTTAAAATTATCTTATTTCACCAGCCTACTACAGACTGAAACAGTGGGTTTGGGAGAACAAAGAGCTCATGCCCTTCAAGGACGTGGCACAGCAATGTCACTGCACATTCAGCTACCTTAGTTTCTTTCCCAGAAAGAATCAGGGAAATCTTTGACATGTGAATATAACAGTAGCTCTCTGAGAAGATGAAGAGTTTTGAAGTACCAGCAGGGATTCAGCCCAGTGAAGAAAGTCATCACACCCCAAACCAGTCTCTGCTCTGAGTCATTAATAATATTTAGCCTGTGGTATCACAATCAATAAGTTGAAAGTTGTCTGTAAAGTTAGAAGGATGAGCAATTATACTTTGTAATCTGCAAAGGGTTTTGCTAATCTGGTAGCAGTATTTACTAGTTTAAGAGATAAAAAGAATTGCAAAGAATTAAACTAACAAGGAAATGGGAACAACTCCCTTTTGCAGTCTTCAGTAATTTTGTTCTGAAGTAAAAATACTTCTTTTCATTCCCTGTGATGCTTTTCCTTGCATCTTGTTTACATTGAATGTTCTTGCCTTCATCTTAAGATTGTCTGTCTGCTTGTTTGATTATGTTTCTATCCCTTCTCTCTCATGAAGCATGTCATGGCAGTTTTGTGATGCAGTTTGCTTCCTGTTCTCCCAGCTAGGTCCATGTTTTTTTTTTCCTTTTGTTCTCCTAGTTGTCTCTTGCATAAAAAAATTACTTTCCTCTTATTTGGATCCACCTTTAAGAAATACTTCTGTTTGATACTTTAAAACATTAATCAGTGATATCAACAACATAATTTTTATTTGTTGTTATTTAAAGAGAAAAAAACCCTCAGTTGCAAAAGTATTTGCCAAACAGTTTTTAATGTTACTATGGCAATTGCATTGCTGCTTCCTACTGTTGAGCCTTCTTACCACACATATCTGAAAAGATTAGAATGAAGGACCTCAGTCTAAAATGCTGACTTTTCTCCTTGCATTACTCTTTTCAGCCTTTTTTATTATGTAAAATTATGTATTAAAATATATATCTTACAGTATCTTAGTAAAAAGTTAAATATGAAGATTGGGAACATCAACAGGATTTTTTTCATATATTTGGATTTTATTACTGTGCCTAGAAAAGTGCAAACTTGAACATTGCTTCTTATGAGGACATGTTTTCATTAAGAAATGTTTTTCACAGAACTTTCTTATGCTTGTCAACCCTAATGTATGTTTCCTAATTGATGAATGACTAATTAAACAAATTTATTGTATAATGTAGTGCAGAGGTTATTTGTATGGCTGAAAAGCCATGCAGCAAATAAAAAATGTGATTGAGATTTCACTGAAATCTAAAAGCAAAATAGAAGTAATGTGCTGTTCTCTCAGCTGCAAAATATTCTTCAATTGCTTCTAATACTAAGACTATATTCCCACATGCAGTTGGACATATTTGCACCCTGATACTTTCTCAGTCATGCACATTTTAAAAGTGTAAAATATTACTGATAATTTTTGAGATATTAGGGAAAGAAGAGTCTTGCCTATTTCATTAATATATTTACTGAGCAGTTTATTTTTTATAAGACAAAAGAAGGAAACTTCATAGATGTGTTTTCATTACATTTCCTATTTAATTTCTTCAGGAGTCCCTGATGAACTTGTTTAAATGTAAAATGTCAGGTTTAATCCTGAAGGACTAAAGTGCCTATTCTGACTTGTGTGCTTGTGTGCATGTTAGCATCTGATTTCATAAGTGAAGATTTCCATGCCAATCTGCTACTGACAATATGTATATATGATGAAAGAACACTTACTACCTACAAGAAAAGTTCAAAAATTATTCTGCTCAATGTAACATCCAGAGTTCAGAAATGAACTCTGAAAAGATTCCCATTTTAAGGCTCCTTCAATGGAGCTCAGAAGCCTGTCTTAAGCTTCTTAATTCTTTATGTAAATAACGGAGAAAAAGAGATAGAAATGGTATCCAGGAGAGATTTGTGGGTTTCTTACTGAGGCTACCATTACATATTAATGAAAACACTCCTTTTAGGAATTATAAGAATGAAAATTTCCTTTGTTCCCACACAATACAATAAGTAGGAAGCTGTAGAAATCCCCTTTTTAAGTGATTGTTTACTTAGAGTCCTAATTTTTTTCTAAGTAATTATTAAGTACAGTTACTTGCAGATGGACCATATAATTGCATATGAAAGTGTCTTAATATCCTTCTTTAGATAGGCATAATAGCACTTCTATGACAGAGAAAAGCTTTGATATTAAATGTGTTGGAACATAGTCAGATATATGGCAAAAGGTGTTGGAGAGAAACTTGAACATTTGTCAGCTGATGTGCTATAAATCTGATAGCTTGTATGTACTACAGGAATAATATGGAAAGTAACACTAATCAGCTAGTGGCAAGAGTTATTTCTAATGCATTCAGGAAGATTGTAAAGATGATGATTAGTTTAAAATTAACCTCCTATAATCTGGTGATTTACACCATAACAAAACAGTTATAATAACTGAAATATCACAGTATCACAGCTATAATCTCATATTTTGGATGTAGTGAAGATTTCATAATTTTAAACCATACTTCCTTGAATAAAAGTGACACTATTAGTACTTACTTCTCATGAATTAAGAAATTCATTGCATGGATACAAATCTTTAAAAATGTGTATATCTATAAACAGATGCAAAAACACTTACGTACATGTAAAATGCATGAATAAATATGTAATTTTGCAAGCTGCATTTCTAACATTTGTATAGTTTTATCTTAACAATCTGTTTGCCTGGTGCTTTATAATACGGATCTCTTCTTAAGTTGAAATGCACATGCATGTGTTTATGTTCCATTTTGCACAGTCATCTGGTCACTATTGTACTCATCATATATCAGGAGGAAGATTTGCTGCTATAGGAGAAAACTACATAATGCCGCGATTTTGTCTCATATTCCAACCACAGAAAATTCTGCTAATACTTTCTGATATCTGATCTGTGTTTTGACAGATTAGTCCATTTCAACAACTGTGTATACACATGTATAAAATGTATCCAAAAATAATGAATACTATTTCCTAATACACATCTTAAAACAGGTTGTTTACATGTGTGTGTTTGTATGTATCTGGAATAACAACAAAGAGCCAGTGAGAGTCTAAGATCAGGAAATAGGCAAGTACCTGGGCATATCCTGAGGCCATTAACAGTCACACATTACAAAGATCTTTCTTTTTTCTTTAAATGATGTTTTCTGCTAGATTTAAATTGGAGAACACTCCTACAGGTAGCAATACCCCTCAAAAAAGAAGAATTCACTTTTTTTTAATAGTATGATTTTGTACTGTTGAAACCCCAAGAAGCTTGCTTTTTGCAAGATTTCCAGTACTGCAGCAGCTTTGAAAAGGCTAGACACAGTGTTTTCTCTAGAAATTTTAACTTTAGAGCAAAGGTAATAGATTACTTTTCCAATTCATTAAGGAAAAACTCTTTAATATGGAATTTATTGTCAGTGGAAACTTTTTATTAAAAAAACCAGCCAGTCAGAGCATTCAGGCATACTCCCTGCCTAGAGTCCTTTAACTGTGAAGAATATGCTTTTCTTTTTTGCTTGGGGGGGGGGG
>JAVJGJ010000037.1:22507519-22520994 GCA_035590215.1 Microhierax caerulescens | reverse complement strand
AGAATATGCTTTTCTTTTTTTGGTTGCCCCCCCCCCCCCCAGGAGACAATGACACTTAGAGTTTGGCCCAGCAAGGGAAAAACTGTGTATAAGATGGATATAATTCACAGGTTCTTCAACTCCTCAGTACCTTTTACAATACACATAGTTTACATGAACCATATAAACCTCTGGGAAGTGCTAGTTCTAGTAGAATGAACACTCCTACTGGTCTAACATTTAGCTTAGCAACATTAGATCTTTCCTACTATCCTGTGAAGGAAAATAAGCTCATGAGAGGTACCAGGTGGGCAGATGTGACACTGGAACCTCCAACCATGTGGAGAATGGTAAAGGATGAAAAACAAAGTTAACATTTGGATAATCAGCACCCATTCTCTCAATGATCTCAATTTTCAGCTTGTGCAGGGAGCGGAGTATGCACCTTACTGTGTTCCCATAAACATTTGTATATCAAGTATAGTGTTAAACTTAAGAGTATACTTATACATATACTTATACATATATATATATATATATATATATAGTACATGAGGTGTCCTCACTAAATTCCGGTTTCATAAGAAGAAGGAAGAAGGGAACACACATTAATCATGAACTCATGACTATATTTTCAGGTTATAGTTTTATCTGTACAGACAGCCAGAATAACTCAAAGTAGGTTAGTCACGTTTGGGGTAAGATCAGGTCCCTTCTTTTGTTGTTTTTGCATTAC
This sequence comes from Microhierax caerulescens, assembly GCA_035590215.1. Taxonomy (NCBI): domain Eukaryota; kingdom Metazoa; phylum Chordata; class Aves; order Falconiformes; family Falconidae; genus Microhierax; species Microhierax caerulescens. The sequence goes on along the minus strand of JAVJGJ010000037.1, from coordinate 22,520,279 downwards.
AGACTCATGGGGGCAAAAAAAAAGCTTCTCAAAATATGTTTTCACTGTGGAATGAAAAAAAGCATAGAAATACCCAAAGGAGTGGAACTCTGAGCTGCTAAGTTCATGTGGTGGTGTGAAATACTTTAAGGACCTTGTCAGTGGGGAGTCCAGGAAACCATGGGCCTGGCTTTGTGGACCTGAACAGCACTGTTCAACTCAAATCTTCACCAGCTTGGACATCTTTGTCATGGGCATTATTTCTAGATGTAGATTTACTCCAAGGAAAGACTTTATGTCAGCCTCAGCATGGTTCAGAGGATGTACAAATACAAACTATAGTAGTACACAAATAAGTAATACAAAAGGTGCAGTTTCTAGTGCCCTGTTGTGCTTCTGTGGTGCTTCTCCTCACCATCATACTCAGGTGTGCCATCAGAATTTGCCATTTAAACTCTGAGAAGGAAAGCCAAAAAATTAATCTCCTCCCGCAGTAGTTTTTCACTGACAGTAGCGAAGAGACAGCATTTGTCTGCCCACACTCAAAGCCAGCTCCCTGATAATGAGGGTACTTGAGAAGCCTCACTTGGCCTTAGAGATCTTCAAGAAAAGTCTGGAATAAGTGTCAGAGGACCAGCTGCCCCAAATATCTCTGCTAAGAAGCTTCATGGGAGGCTCCCCTTCCTTCACGTGGAGAAGGAAGCTTTTAAGCTGAGATTTTTGTGTCTAGTCCTGGCCTGAGCTATGTTGCAGCAGCCTTACAGATATGCCCATGCCTGGCCAAGCACACCCTTGATCCAGTGACTGATCAGATTTGCCTTCCAGGTTTGAGCTCAGAATGCCTCACCAGGATGGACTTCTCTGGCAGTTGCTGGATAGTGGCTGTTCCTGGCTGCTGTTTCGAGGTGTATCCTAATCCTCACTTCCCAACACAACTTCCTGGGTTGGCTTCAAGCCTGATTTAAGACCAAGGACATGTTCAATTATCTGGATTCTTGCTGAACATGATTACCATCACCAGACCTGTTCTGCTTGCCTTGCTGAAGTACTGTGGGACTGGAAACTTGCACGTCATGCAACTACCTTTGGCTTCCTTAGCGTCACCCTTGGATCCTGCCTCTACTTGCTGATTCCTGACAGACCTAACTGCAGGTTTCCATGGCCTAAAGAGGACGGTGCTTGAGGAAAATGGTGACAAGTTCACCTTAGAAGTTCAGAGGGAAAATACAAGAGACAACAGACACAAGCTGTTGGAAATTCCCATTGAATGTAAGGAAAATTTCATAACCAGAGCTGTTAAGCCCTGGAAGAGTTTGCCCAAAGGTGTTGCAGATGTTCCATCCCTGGAGGTTTTCAAAACTCAGCTGGACAAGACCTTAAACAACTTAATCTGATTTTCCAGTTAGCCTCCTGAGAGACTCCCAGAGAAGTCATTAGATGTCTTCTAAAATACGTTTTTTCTAGTATTACATGATACTGTGCTCTTAGAGAGAGCACAGAGTAGCTTGGATATAGCCCTATAGTGAGGATGTTCTGCAATGGTAGCACAGATTACAGTTTTTGAGAGGTAAAGATGATTATTTTGGTCAAAAGGCATGTTGTCATTTAACCCCAGCTGGCAACTAAAGTACCCTGCAGACACTTGCTCACTCCCTGACCCACCCCCTGCAGCAGGATCGGGGGGGGAGAATTGGTAATAAAATAAAACTTGTGGGTTAAGAACAATTTAATAATTAAAATATTATAATGATGACTATATGATGATGATGATAATAATAATAGCAGCAACAAAACCAACAATAATAACAGTAATGAGAAGGAGAGAGAGGAATAAAATCTAAAAGAAAAAAACCCAAGTGATACACAATACAGTCACTCACTATCTGCTGACCGATGCGCAGCCACTCCCTGAGCAGTGATCGGCAGCTCCTGGCCAGCTCTCACCAGTTTATGTATACATAAAACATGGAACATCCTTTCGGTCAGTTGGGCTCAGCCATCCTGTCTCTGCCCCCTCCCAATTTCTTGTGCCTTTCCTGCCTTCCCACTGGCAGTGCCTAAGAAACTGAAAAGTCCTTGACTTAGTATAAATATTACATAGCGATGACTGAAAACATCAATGTGTTATCAACATTATTCTCATACTAAATCCAAAACAGAGCATTGTACCAGCTACTGAAAAGAAAATTAACTCTATTCCAGCCAAAACTAGGACAAGGTAGAATGAAGTACATAAAAGGAGAAACAAAAATCTCCAGTAATTCCAGTATACTGTTCCTACTATGCCTTGCTTCATGTCTTGAGAAAACCATTGTGTCACTTATGATCTAATTATTCCTGGTCCCTTTTGGAAATCATACGTTTAGCACCTTTGCTCTTGTTCCAGTAGAGACACCACAGCTATGATGAGCTTCCATAAAGATTGTGTGGCTACACAATTATCACCCACAACCTTGGTTATTAGACTGGAGCGGGTTGAGTGTGTCACAGACTCACTAATTGTTAGTAGTGACTTTTCTTCTGCTCTGTCAGTAGTAGTCAAGTTTTCTGAAGAAAGTGGAGAAAAATTTTATTCCCTGTATTACTTTGAAACTGAATGATTATAAAATCTTGTTCTAAGCAACAGAGACCTAGGAGACAGAACTATTACAAAATAAACACAAGTGTGTCAACATAAGCCAAAGAAACAAACAAGAAGCAAACCTGAATATGATAAGTATTTATGTAACATTCACATTGACAAGAAACAAACTAGGGTGGAAAACCTGCATATTTTCTCTTCTTTATAAATGAGCTTAATTCAGCCAATTGTGATCTCCATAATTTGCTACATTTCCAGGTTGTAACAGTAATTTTTTAAGGGTGCTGACAGCGGCGGGTAAAATGTATCATTATCATGTAAACATGAATCTGTGTTTCCATATTAATAGCAAAATTTATCATATTAAGTGAGCCCTTTTTTGGATGATGGGTAATGAAGATCAGTGACATTATGTCTTCAGTAATGATTTTTCTCTAATTAATTTTCTCAGCATATTTCTGGCTGATATCAAAGCTCCTAGCAACAGTGGGTTTATGTCACTGGACTGATATCACTGCATATCCCACTAGACTTGCTTTGCAGTTCAATGTAATAATACTCTTCCCTTGATCATCTAATTACATAAGATATTTTCCCAGTTTTTATTTTCAGTAAATCAAGCATTTTTTGAAAAATAATATTTCTCTTATTAATACCATAGTCTAAACAAAGGTGAATCCCCTCAGGCTATTAATGTTAATCAATTTGTAATTATTTTTCACTTTTAGCTGTAATGTATGATCATTTAATTAAACACAAAACAGATTCCCTGGCATGGTGATTCTGTAAGATCTGAACTGCACTGAATAGCTTCTGTCTCCTGTTTGTTTTGAAAAATAGTTTTAGAAAAAAAGGTATTTAAAGCCCTGGTAAATACCAAAGATCTTTGGTGCTTATTATGATCTTTCTATTGAGTATTTCTCACTTAATTTTGGTCCTGATATTTTGATTTTAGAAATAGTAGAGGTGTAGTCTAAAATTCAGAGGACTTTTAAACCCTGCATTTTGAGTCAAACAGTGAATGAAACAGTTGTTTACGTGCAGGAGATACAGACCTTATTCTTGGTTTTGCAGTGGTCTCCTCTGTTGCCTTCCATAAGCCTCTTCAACAGTGTATCTCCATTCCCTTTTAATTTCCTTTAAGTGTTAGTATAAATCATAAGCCTTCCCTTTGCTGGGGTGACTGTTTTCTGCTGTGAGGTTTTCTAATTGATCCTAATAGAAAAATCCTAAGTTGTCTTACTGGAAAAACACAAGCTTATTAATTAACATCTGCAAAGTGTTCATGGTACATTTTGGTAAAGCAGACTCTTGAATACATTTATGAATATTAAAACTACATTATTTACAGAACACACAACACCGTTCTAGGATAAGATCTAACAGTTTCTTAAAATTTATACTTCACTTTGCTGGGAGAAGTATGAAGGGGGAACTTCTTCCTGAGAACTGCAGGATCTTATTTTTTCTGTCATATTCTACACCTGGCTGTTTCTTCACTGATCTTCAACTCTACATCACACATGAAGTGTACTACATAAGTGCATTCTACATAGATTGAATGCCTATTCTCTGTTTTCATTACTATCCCTATATCCCATTTTACCCAGCACCTGAGGCTGTATTCCTATAATGACCAGTAACCAGTGTCCATCAAGGGTTGCTATTCTTTTAGAGCAGATGTAAAAATTATCTAGTGTGGGATTAATCTATTCAGAAGCTCCTCACAGATTAGCTAATAATTTACTTAAGATATTAACAGATAGACACATTATAATGCTATTTTTTATTAGAAGCTGTGATACTTGAGGCAGCAGGAAGAGTTGGAGTATGCATTACTACTGAAAATGGACAATGAAGAATATGAGCATCACAGCGTGACTGGTGACAGTAAACCCTGTTCTCTATGGTACACATGCTTGACTCTGATATGAGCTATTGACTCACATTTAAATGCTAATTCATGAATGACACCTAAATATTAAGGTGTTAAGTTCCTCAGAGCAGGTTTCTTTGATATCCTTAAAGTTCAGTTTTTAGACGACCTCTTATCATAAAGCCAGCAGAAATACAAAGCAGTTCTGCCTGGGCATTTTCTGAGATATGAGTATATGGGGTAAGGTCAAAACTACTGAATACAGTCCACATTGATTTATCATTAGTAAATGGCAGCACTTGCTGGAACTTAACACTGGAATTTTTCTCTTTTCAAACTGTAATTACACTAATAAAAAACAAAAAAATTGTAAAAAAACCACCACCACTGGCTTTGAATGATATCTCCAGGCAACTGTGGAACTATTTTATATACCGCTTTGAGATACCTGAACTAGTCATCTAGCATTATGAGTTTCTGCATTACATTATCAATCATTTAGGTCATTCATCTTCCTTTCTGAGAGCCATAAGACATTTGAGGAGTATATTACTGGTAATGACAATAGACAGTGTACAGATTTCATTCATTTCATTTAATACTCAGTCCTGATTACATAAGGGTATCTGTGACAGACTGCAAATACTTTTTTTTTTTTTTTCCTTGCTCTAATCTTAAAAATGCTCACAGATTCCTATAATAAAACTTAATGTTTATGGACTTCAGCAAATGGCTATAAGATAAAGTCCATTTTCTGACTTTTATTATTTATCAGATAGAGCTGGGATGTACAAAACACTCATCTACTTCAGTGAGCTTATTGATGAAGACAAAAAGAATCAACAACTTGAATAGAGATGATGCAAATATTGCCACAGGGAATCACAAAATATCAGAATGGTTGGGGTTGGAAAAGACCTCTGGAAATCACTAGTCCAACCCCTCTGCTAAAGCAGGTTCACCTAGAGCAGGTTGCACAGAGTCATGTCCAGGCACATTTTGAATGTTTTCATAGAAAGAGACTCCACAATCTCTCTGGGCAGCCTGTTCCAGTGCTCTGTTACCCTCAAAGTAAAGAAGTTCTTCCTCATATTCAGATGGAACTTCCTGTGTTGCAGTTTGTGCCCGTTGCCCCTTGTTCTGTCACTGGGCACCGCTTAAAAGAGCCCGGCCCCATCCTCTGACATTCACCCTTGAAGTATTTGTATGCTTTATCAAGATCCCCTCTCAGTCTCCTCCAGGCTAAGCAGGCCCAGCTCTCTCAGCCTTTCCTCATAAGGGAGATGCTCCAGTCCCCAAATCATCTTTGTAACAGTCTGCTGGACCCTCTCCAGTAGCTCCCTGTCTCTCTTGAACTGGGGAGCCCAGAACAGGACACAGCACTCCAGGTACGGAATCACCAGGGCAGAGCTGAGGGGGAGGATCATCTCCCTTGACCTGCTGGCCACGCTCCTCCTGATGCACCCAGGATCCCATTGGCCTTTTTGGCCACAAGGGAAAGGCAGAATTATCCTGAAAGTGTACAGGAAAGACTGTGCTCGATGAAATCTTAGCTTCTTTTTTTTTTTTTCTTTTTTTTTTTTTTTTTACCCTGATTAACACCACCCCTTAAATACTGCAAAATTTACAATATTAACATGACTAAATTGGCCTATATTGGGGAAGCAGAACGTTCAACATTTCCCTTTAATTGATTGCTGGAGATTCATATTCTTCTGGAAGTATTGGTTATCCCTGGATGCTTTTTGTCAGCCTTAACAATGCATTATAGCAGACTAATCCATTTGAAACTTAAATCATAGAATCAAAGAATGAATTGAGTTGAAAGTGACCTTTAAAGGTCATCTAGTCCAAGCCTCCATCAATAAGCAGGGAAAACTTCAACTAGATCAGGTTGCTCAAAGCCCTGCCCATCCTGACCTTGAACATTTCCAGCAACGGGGCATCTACCACCTCTCTGGGCCACCTGTTCACCACTTTCATTGTAAAAAAATTCTGCCTTATATCTAGTCTGAATCTACCCTCTTTTAGTTCAAAACCACTACCCCTTCTCCTATCACAACAGGCCCTGCTAAAAAGTCTGTCCCCATCTTTCTTATAAGCCCCCTTTAAATATTGAAAGGCTGCTATAAAGTCTTCCCAGAGCCTTCTCCAGGCTGAATAACACCAACTCTCAGCCTTTCTTCATAGGACAGGTGTTCATTCCCTCTCACCATTTTCATGGTTCTCCTCTGATCCAGCTCCAACAGGTCCATGTCCTTCCTGTACTGAGGACTCCAGAGCTGGACACAGCACTCCAGGTGGGATCTCATCAGGGTGGAGCAGAGGGACAGAATCACCTCCCTTGACCCTTTGGCCCCACTTCTTTTAGTGCAGCACACGATATGGTTGGTTTTCTGCACTGCAAATGCACATTACTGGCTCATGTCCAGCTTTTCATCCACCACTACCCTCAAGTCATTCTCCTCAGGGCCGCTCTCAAGCCCTTTATCCTCCAGGATGAGGAGCCCCACTCCACCCATGAGGAGGCCCACTTGTCACTGATCTCCATCCAGACATTAGGCAGTACTCATATCCATTGTGGGAATGGACAAATTCATTGCAGGAATGACTCTCAATTTCTTCAATGAATAAAGCTATAAGAATTATGGTATTAATAATTGTTATAATAATTTTCCTTGTATAGGCCATAAGATAAAGGTGGTTATTTAAAAGTTTAGGCTGGAAATTGTCAGAAATATTTTAAATATTGACAATAAATGGGCATATGATTATCTTACAAATGTAAAAATTGTGATTGCTGCTGTTGTCTATTTTACTTTGCTGTATGAATCGTTTTTCTCTGACTCTTCGGCTAGCTAGGTAGATCATCAAATGTCACTGTCTATAACAGAGTAACTACTTATTTCATAATATAAAATATAAATGCACAGATGTTTTATATTTGTATTTTGTTAAAATAAAAATCTAATAGTAGGTTCCCAAAATGCACTATCTATAATTTATGCATAGCTCTCACTAAAACATAAGCTATCAATATTTAAATCCACTGACAGGAAACAAACAAACAAACAAAGACAAACAACTCCGAGGACCCGTAACTAATAAGTAGTTTTTCAATATTTTACTGGAGGCTAATGTATTTCTGCTAAATTTCTGCTAATGTAATACAGAAGCTAAATTCTACTACTTCTACTACCATTGGATCTAATAGTTCCCAGAAAATAAACTGTTCCTGAGGAGAAAAGGGACACAGAATCATTCCATGCCGTCTCTTAAAATCAGATGAGAGCTGGACTCATAGAGCTCTGTGACAGGAATCAAGGGACAGTACTTTATAGTGCACATAGTTGTTATAATTTGAAAAATCTGTACAGGCCTCTCACTTGTGAAAAATTCTGTAGTGATCCTTCTGGTTAGGATGCTTGCAGTTCTTTTACTGAAGCACAGAAAAATGTCTTCATATATTCATCTAAGATGTGCTTTGGACTTTTGTAATAACAAAATGGTTTCACATAGTCCCTCAAATTCACTGAAAAGTCTTTGTGATATCCTGGTGAAATGGATCTGGTGGAATGAAGTGTCTGAGGCATGATTGTCTTAGTATAGTAAAAAGCAGAAAGGAAAGTTTCAGTTTTTCATTTTATTCATTAATGCATGCTGAAAATCTTCTGCATACTCTTAACATTTGTTCAGTATTGTTTTTTCTTCCATTTATCTCTGTAGACACAAATATTGATGGCTTATGCATGTTGACCCGTTGAATTTAGCACATAAAAGTCGTGTGTGATCAAATAAAGAATTGTAAATATTTGTAACTTAGAATTAATTTGGTGTTTGTGAAAAGCTGTGCATCAACAAAGAAAGCAAGAATTTAACAAATTAGCAGTAAATGAAAAATATATTTTTAAACCGGAAGAAGAGTAAAGAGAATATATGCTTTAACCTTGACGAAAACTCATCTGTCTCATTTAAACGATTACAGAGAACGCATTGCATTTCGTCCTGTTATGAGTCATGTGTTATGAATAGTATTTACAGACTTCCTTTACAACGCATTCTACAATATTCCCTCACCTCTGTTAATGTTATTTCCACTATAGCTAAATCCACAGAAATACTAATTTAACAGATAAATATGATGCCAAACTAGGAAAATGTTGCTGGTGGTATGTTTGAACAATTACTTTACTGTCCTAAGGCCTCTGAGATTGTGTATAACTGTTTTCTTTGTTAATTTTCATTTGCTTTCCTTTCACCATTATTTTCTAGACTTGGTAGTAGCCCTAGGTGATGCTTTCTCCATGAAATAATCTCTGACATTTCTGCTTCTGTCCTTGCTCAGCAGGAAGGCCTACCTCTGCACAGCAAATTTCCCCTAAATGCATGCACTGTTTCCCGATCTCCCGTTGTTCACTTGGCACATCATGGATTGCCAGTCAATGGTCTGGGGTTTTTTCCCCCTCAGTACTTTTATCACCCTGTGTTATCTGGATTTTCAAGCGATATAGCCTACTTTAGGTGCCCATATAATGCTTCTGCTTTGATTATTTTGTGCACTAAATACTAGCAGACATGACTCATGCAACTTCAGGTTCTGCATGCATGATTATAATTGCTTCATCAAAAGAGAGAACATTTCCAAAAGTAGTGCACTGGCCAATTCTTTAAGATGCTGAACGCTGTGTAAAATAGTGTGCGGTCCTCTCTCACCTTGGAGGTGCAGATATGGCCTGACAACACATACTGAAAGATTAGACATTAAATAAAAGAAAATGTTATTCTATACATGCAATTTTAAACATGAGTCACACTCCAACCAAAACAACACATTTCAGCCAAAAAGTCTTTTCACAGTTCTGATACAGAGCTTACATTAAGTCTCGTACTTCAATTCATCTTTGAAATGTACTGCATCCATAATACCAGTCAGACTGTTCTTAAATCATTCAAGGACATTCGTTCAAGTGCAAAAGTCTCAGCAGACTCTTCCCTTTTTATGGTTTTGCTGTAAAAAGGGTATTGTAACATTTTCCTATTTGTCTCATTCAGGCAGTGCTTTCCCACACCACGCACAAAGAGGCAGTGAGAAAATGGCTGTAGCCATGTACGATTGAGAAAAGCTGATACCAGCACTCTTGAGGCTGTTTTACTTCAAAGGATTTGAAAGTTTGTTTTGATGGAAGATAAAGGGACCAAAGTTCAAGTTCTGTGATCAGAGGCACAAAAAAAATGTATCTTCTGATAAGCTTCACTTGTTAGCTTTGGACTGTGTGCACTCAGACTGTCAAAGTTGCCAGCATGGCTAAGCTGGATAAGAAAATGAGTGACACAAAGAAAATAAGGGCCACAAAGAAAGTCAGATGAAAAATAAGTGAGCACTTGTCAATGGTGCGAACCATAGGAGAGCTGAGTCTGCTTTGGTATGCCTGACTGGTATGTATGAGAAGTATAGGCTAGAACCATACAAAATGCAGTATTTCCAGTCGCCCTAAACTGGTCATGCTTTGCCTACAAAAAGGGAGAATCACCCTATAGACAGGTTAGGGAAGGGGTTCACCTGCATATATTATCCCCAAGGCACTCTATTTTTTCTGCAGAGCTCACAAAGCTCTGAGATTCAAATTTTATTCTGCAAATCACAGATCAGAGTAAAATTCAAAAATTAGACCTCCAAAAGACATCTGGTCTGACCTCTGCTCAAGGCAGATTTGATTTCCAAGCTGGATCAGTATCTTCAACCTCTTGTCACGGCATGTGTTCCAGCCCCCTTACCACCTTGGAGGATCTTCACTGGGCTTCCTCCAGACTCTCAGCACCTGGCTTGTGCAGCATGGCCCAGAACAGGATCTGATACTCCAACTACAGCTTTGTAAGTACGGTGTGAAGTGCCAGCTATCATGGTTTAGATACTGTAAATACAACACAGATACAAAATTAAATGTATTTAGTATGTGCTTTACAATACCTTATTTTTTTCTGTTTGTTCTGTAGTCTCTTAGGCACTAGAAACACTCCTGTAGTTTCTTTTTTAAACGGGTCATGATCATACGTTCTCAGTATGGTCCTCAATAACATAAAAATTTAAAGTTACAGTTTAGAGAACCATTAAGGAAGACAATCCAATAAACACCCTTGTAAAAGTGAGAAGGCCATTAAACCCCACAGTTTTTATAATTGGGAGCTGATCACACTTGACATGCAGATTCACTTATCACTCGGTGTACACTTGTCTGTGTCCCTCAATAAGGGATTAATCTAATTTTATTTTGTCTTATTTTCTTTCAGGTTTGTTTGTTTTTTTGTGTTTTTTTTTTTCTTGACAGGTTTCCTTTTCTAACAATTTAGCTTCTGGTAGCTCCTTAAAGAAATTTTCATACATTTCCTGCCCTGAAGACTAATTGATTTAAAATGACAGCCAGAGAGAAGAATAGTGCTCTACTTTAAAGAATTTTTTTCTTTTCCTGAATGGCTTTTGGCTTTTTTGGTGGTAAGTTCTAAGAAGATTTTTAATAAGTCAGCATTGATTTAGATAGTTAAGGTAGTCAGTGTTGCCTAAGTCCTCATTAAATGTTATGAAAAACAGACCCTTTAATATTTTCCAGCACACATTCATCTTAGCCTATATGTCATAATGTTGCAGTTTTGAAAAGAAGTATAGCATAATTAAATTTAATTTATTTCTTTTGTGGTTTTTAATCCCTACTTGCACAGTATGGAAAATGTAAACTAAACAAAGCAATTGACTGAAAATTATGAAAAATTACCGAGGAATGAATCTATAATGGATTTTACAAGGCTGTTCCTTTGTAGTTCAATTGATATTGTGCAATTTCATATTTAAGATTTGTAATTCAAAATTAGAGCTAAAATCCTGTGGTACCAGAGAGGCTGAGAACAGAATATTAAATATAGTAATTTACTGCATTAACCTCTTGCAATTCCATTTTCTGTTCCATTAACTTCCAAGCTTTTGCATGTTGTTTCACAGGTAGATTTCTAAGTGACAGTTTTAAGCCTCATATAATGTTTATACAGAAATACATGGTGCTCAACTTGCCCATCATGGCATCTCCAAGCAAGGATGAAGAGAACAAGCTACTTACTCTAAAAGGCACTGGTCATGCATGACTGCTCAGAGGTGTCTGCTGGTTTAGACTGAGCATTCTGAAGTACACACTTTTATAGCCATAACACCTCGAGAAATACTGGAAGTATATGTGTAAAGAGGGCAAAAGACAGCATTTGTAGAGTGTTTCTAATAGGTGCTTCGAATCATGCATATCTGAAGCACCCTTGGGCGTTTACACAGACACTGCTAGAGGTAGAAGTGCTGTATGAACACCCCCTAGAATATTTCTGCATATGGAATCTTTTGTGAAGTATCTGTGCATTAACTAAAGCCGAAAGTTAAATTCCTTAAGGAGCATATATAACTAAATAGTATTTAGGATGTCTGATGCAAACATTGAAGTGGTAGTAAAATTTTTTTAAATGCCTGAACATCTAACCCTAACTCTGAATCATATCTTCTATGTAGGTTCTATTAGATTTTAGTTGTCTAAACTTTTCCTAAAAAGAGTGGTAGCCCTCTTCCATGAGTGACTTATTCCACGCTGGTGTGTCTCCTTCTCTTTGCTGATCATTCAAGGGATCCAAACATTAGCTTCACAGGAGAGTCTAATCATCAGATACTTAACATTCATTAAAAGAAATACTACCTCTGGAAACATTAATAAAATTTGTAATTTTTTTCATATGAAAATTAAGTGTCATAACATTGATATTGTTATTAAATATTCACTTTCTCTGATGTCTGCTACAGAAGTTTCATCTTAAATATTTTTTTCTTTTCATGCCGGATATTCAGGTGGCCTTTTCAGTCTGAAACATGCTGCAAGTTTACATTTTTACTACTCTCTCTCCATTGCCTGTCTTTGGGAGCTGGGCAGCTTTATACTTTTCTAGCATCTGTCAATGCGTGTATATTTTCTTAAGATTAAGTAGCCTTTTTGGGCTTCTTTCTTCTATCCTTAGAAAAGCAATGCCATTCTCCATTTGACCACAAAGAACTGTGGTTACATAGAAGTTCTATCAGTATTTTTCCTTATTTCATATTCTCCCTTACACTAAATACAAGGGTAGTTCATCAAAAGAACTGAAGCTGTAATCTCAATAGACACATTTATGTTTCACCATCATGATGTTTCAAAGCATGTTCATATTTTGAATATATTCATTCCTCACTCTGAGGAAAACATAGTCTATGTGATTTCTTACATAACGTAATCCCACCCCCCCACCCCCCCACCCCATACCCCCAT
>JAVJGJ010000037.1:22443364-22496451 GCA_035590215.1 Microhierax caerulescens | reverse complement strand
TTGCTCACCACCCACTGATCAATGCCCAACCAGTCCCTGAGCAGCGATCAGTGGTGAACTGCCCCCAGTTTATTCACTGAGAGTGATGTTCTATGGTATGGAGTATCACTTCGGCTAGATCGGGTCAGCTGTCCTGGTTCAGCTCCCTCTCAGCTTCTTGTGCACCCCCTCACCGGCAGAGCATGGGGAACGGAAAAGTCCTTGGCTCAGAGTAAGCACTACTCAGCAACAACTAACACATCAGTGTGTTAGCAACATTATTCTTATATTAAAACCAAAACACAGCACTGTACCAGCTACTAATTAGAAAATTAACTCTATCCTAGCCAAACCCAAGAAAACACCATATGACATCATGCTCGACATATAAAGCTGGGGAGGAAAGAAGAAAAGGGGGCTGACATTCAGAATTATGACATTTTGTCATAACTGTTAACCATGATGGAACCTGGCTTTCTCGGAGCTGGCTGAACACCTGCCTGCAGAGAGGAAGTGGTGAATGAATTCCTTGCTTTGATTTGCTTGTGTGCACAGCTTTTGCTTTACCTGTTAAACTGTCTTCATCTCAATCCACAAGTTTTCTCACTTTTCCGATTCTTTCCCCCATCCCACTGGGGCAGGGAGTGAGTGAGCAGCTGTGTGGTGGTTACATGCCAGCTGTGGTTATACCGCAACTGGTAGAATGAGCCTTCTTCAGAATCAGGCAGCTGATACTGAGGTTTATTCAACTTCTTGAAATGAAGATAATGAGTTACAGTTTTCCTCTGACAGCTGCAACTGTTCTATCTGTTCATACAGCACCGTGGACGCATATATGAGTTGCTTTCTGCCCCCATTAGTTGACATATGAATTCATTCACATTCTTCACCTGCTCTAAATAAGCAGAACATACACAAAATGATGTGATGTTTGGATCTTCTGTTTTAAAGCTATCTGAATTGACAGCTAAATATTGCAGCTATTCTGGAAAGGCTACAGTAGCAAGTAAACATGAGAAAACAGGCATGAGTATACAGTTCAGTGAATGGTGGAGATGAAAAAGATGAGTACCGTTATTCAAAATGTTTCTTAATACAAGAACTTGTCGTTGTTCAATCACATTGGAAGGCAGGAAATCTGAAGAAGATAGAAATATATTTCTTTTTTAAGCAACTAATCTCTGTAAGTCATCATTGCCAGGCAATATTGTACCAAGGGTTTGGCAAAATCAAACCCAAGAGTATGGGAAGGAGTACAAACTGTTATGCATCAGGGGATATGCCAGCTCTCCAACATAAGTATATTAAGAAAGAATCAGACAATTACCTGATAGGCAAGTTTTGGTGGGCTTCAACATCAGACAGGGTATTTTGTCTGCTTCAGAATTTCCTTTACTTTTAGTAGTCCTAGTTTAGTGCCTGTGAAAACTACAAACCATTAACAAGACTAAACTAGGAGGACCACTAATTTGAAATGAGGGCAAAAGTTAACAATGGATAAATGTTAAAGGCTGATATTAGATTAAAACAGCATTTTCCAGAATTTTCCATAACAAACCCCCCGATGTAATATAATAATATGCCCACAATATATGTTAATAAATTTCATATTTTCTATGTGTGTGTCAGGTTTTTGATCCATTGATTTTTAAGGATATTGTTTGTGTTTATGCACTAAAGAGAAATGTATACAGCATTCTGCATTTTACAATTGAAAACTACATTTGGCTCTTTTGTGAAAATACAACATTGTAAGGAAGTTGATATTACAAAAAGCATGGAGAGGTAGGGAGAAACAAGGCAAAATGAAAAAAATGACAACAATATCAAATAAAGAAAAAGAAAAACTATTAATCAGTTGGGAGTACTCCTTAACATTAACTACAACATATTTTACTAAGAAAATGTATTAGTGCTATGATATATTTTACTAATTAATTTTCAGAACTTTTGGATTTTTCCACTTTTAGATTCTTACACTCTTACACAAGACCGATGCTTCATGATCATTCTTCTCTGTCTTGTATTTCACACTCAAAAAATATATTTTCAGTGGAAAAAAATTGTGATAGTTATTAATTAAGAACATTTTCAATAGGTATGATCCTCAAGCAAATATGGTAGTTCCTATCCTATCAAAATGTGAGGCTGAATACAAATATAATAGCAAGATAAACTTTTCTTATCCATAGATTTATTGATACTGGTAAACTTCAGATATATTTTAGAAATTACAGTTCTGGAGATTATGAAAACAACCATGTTTAGTTTTCCGTCCTACATTACAAACCATACTAAATCAAATCAAAGCCTTCTCTCAAGACTTTGGTGAGAAAGGTAGAAATTATGCCTTCTAAAACTGTTGATTTTAAATGGCAGAGAATTGCTTAAATGACATTGCTATATATACCAGCTCCTCAGGGAATACTTAATTAAGTCATAATTGCAAAAAATATCCTTGTCAGGCACTACAGGACCATAGGGAAACTGAAAGACATGCAGAGGAGAATCTCATTATCAAAGATCTGTTTTATACAGATTAAAATTGACTTGTTCCAAACAGACTAGATAAAATGAACAGCCTATGTCTTTGCAAATTAACATAGTTCAAACATATTATAAAATACAGATATAATAATATATTAAAATATGAAGCATATACTTGACTGGGATATAAAACTCTTGAGTAATGAGAATCCTCAAATTATTTCTAAAATTCAGCTGACAAGAAACCTCAACAATAATACACGTACTTCTGTTTTTTCTCTCTTGTGATTCTGTATCTGCTCCACAGCCCTGTAGATTGTATGTGGCTTCCAGAGTGCATTAAGCAGTACATAGAATTGAGCTATCTCATTACTCTTCATTCCCAAAATTAAAACTTTAATAACTATAATAACATAGCAGGACACCCTTATTACTTTCATTGCACAGGAACAGAACAACCAATTGAAGTCAGCACCTTCCTCAAAATGAAATGGTGACCTCTTTACTGAGTCACTGAGACACAGGATTTTGACTTTATGGATTAGATTGGAAAATACAGGTTGTTGATTTGAAATGTTAGCTTGTGACTCTATAGGTGGATAAAGA
Organism: Microhierax caerulescens; assembly: GCA_035590215.1. NCBI lineage: Eukaryota > Metazoa > Chordata > Aves > Falconiformes > Falconidae > Microhierax > Microhierax caerulescens. The sequence goes on along the minus strand of JAVJGJ010000037.1, from coordinate 22,493,379 downwards.
TATCAAAGAATTTGTCCATGCTTGACTTGAGGAATTTATGACATCAGGATCAAAGAATAGCATGAAACCTTCAAAAAGGAAAAATAATAGTAAGCATAGGTACAAAAAGATACTTAAAGATACAGCAAGAGTACTGATTTCTTGTTGGATTCTTAGTAGGTGGTACAGTGTGTGTTGTTAACAGAGATATCTGTTCATATAAATAACTGTTCATATAAATAGTCAAGTCTCTTTAAAATTATTTGGTTTTAACTTGAACCAAAAAGAGATTCTACAAAAAAAAAGATGTCCTGTCTCCACTGCTTCCCTGAATTCTCTGCTTCATTGCTCCTAAAGTCTACAGATCAGATACACAGGTAGTATAAACTGGTGTCTTCCTTCCGAGAATATTGGCTGTTTACACAGTCTGATAATATATTTCTCTGTGTCATTTTCACTTCAGCTTTTCTGGCACCATGGAACTTTACAAGGATTACTCTTAATGATACATATCTAATTAAAAAAATGAGAAGGAAAAAGAAAGCTGACAAGAGGCTGTAAAAATAGACTTGCCCTCGATGAACATTAACATATGTTTCAGTCTCATTCCTCCTTCTGACTACCTGAATTTGCTGTGTTTTTTAATTACAGTAGAACACAGAGTTGTGGCTTGTACAGCGTAGGTTATTGGGAAGGCTTCCTACACAGTCCAAAGGAAAACACTGAGGCATTTGTGCTTCCTTCTGTTATTTTGCATCAGTGCCTGTACATCAAACTGAGTGCCCCTACACTAGCTGTTACGGACTAACAGATTGGAAACTCACAGGCTTTCTGGGGTCTCTCCAGCCGGTATCACCTTTACATAGACTAGAAAGGGAACATCTCTGAATGAACACTACAGGGCCAATAGAGAGATCGTAGTTAAAAATAAATGTTCTTTACTGTTCCTTACCATCTTTTAGAAGACTGAATATCGGTTGTCCTTTCTTCTTGAGCGATTTACCTGAGACACCACAAAAGCAAGTAGAATTTTTAAGTTATTTACAAAAGAAGCCTAAGGATTAAACGTTTTCACCCCTGATATCCTGGGATTTGCTTTTATTCACACTTCTTAAAATCATGCTGTGTTCATATCAGGGACATAAATCCTTTGCCATAATTCCATTAACTCCTATTCACTTTTCTGAATTAGTAGCTTATTCACTTATCTTCTGAAGGCTGATTGTCCTCTATGTTGTTCCATTTCTTGGCAGTCAGTTTACTAAAGAATTAACAGCTTTAATGAGAAGTAGTAATCTTCTAGACATAGTCTGTCCAAATCTTAAAGTACTATCTTCTCTTCTGTATCATCTGCTTCAGAATACACTTAAAAAGAAAAAATATATTCTTTGAGCTATTGAATTTGCATAATTTTTATTTTCCTGATAATGTATCTCATATATCTATCTCTGTGTATATATGAGATAAATAGAAATATAGTTTTTTTCAACACGGTCAATTACAAATGAAAAATGTATAGCTCTCTAGTGCCTCTCCCTCCCTCAAATTTTCACAGATTTTAAACAAAGCCCATTGTTTCAAAAGTTTTTTAAGGGACAATTCCCTAACACAAATATGTCTATTTTGTGAGCTCTTTCTCATAAAAAATAAGTAAAAGCAGACTCAGTTCTGCAATTTCATGATTTATACTTCTAGATATTATTATAGAAAAATAATTACTTTAAAAACAATTAAGACAATTACTTGAATTTCATGTTGAACTTTCCTAACCTTTTAGAATTTTTTTCCTTTCCCTTAATTGGCTTTTGTCTTACTTTTCTGATGAGAAGCTTAGTGTTCATACTTGGGCCACACCTTTGGGAGATCATGAACTACCCTATCCTGGAATATTTCTTAAAGTTGACTCGCATTTAGATGTATGTCAAAGTAGAGATCCCATGAAATTACTGTTACTTCACTCATGTTTTATCAAACTTGTTTATTTATTTTACTTGGCTGCTTGTGTTGTTATTATGCTAGAATGACAGTTCTTAGTGCAATGGCAATGCCTAGCGTATATCCACCTAATGCTGATCATTTGAAGGTAACTTATGCCATCTCTTACGAATATTTCCTCTGTTGCAGGAAGCTGAGGGCTTGATTCTGTTTTCCCTTTCCTGAAACTACAGATTCAACAATCTCTACAGGAGGAATGAACTCATTTTCCCCAAGCAGTATACCTGCTTCTCATACCACGGTTATTGCTATAACCGATTCCTTCCACTCTCCTTTTTCTTGTGATTAAACAGTCAGTACCAGTGAGATATGAAATAGCACACACTTTTCAGGGAATCTCTGCTACCACTCTTTACATTCTGTTAGAAGATCACAGGTATAATTTCTAACATTTTTAGGATAGTGACTCTATCATTTCCTCTATCATTTTCCATGTCCTCTTTTTCTTTTTTTCTTTTCTTTCTTTCTTTTCTTTTCTTTCTTTCTTTCTTTCTTTCTTTCTTTCTTTCTTTCTTTCTTTCTTTCTTTCTTTTCTTTCTTTCTTTCTTTCTCTCTCTCTCTCTCTCTCTCTTTTTGGTAAGCATAGATATTCAAATAGCTATTCAATGGTCTTTAGAAATTATTACTTTTCCCATACCCTTTCATAGCATGGAAGTAATATCACCATGTGACATAGAGACGGTAATTATACAGTCCAAAGGTGCTGAACATTCCACACTGTGCTAATAACTACATGAAACTACTTTCAAAAGTAGCTCCTGTCACTTTCTTTTATGACCAACAATGAAGCCACAAACAGATTATTATTTGATTCACTGATGAAGAATAGAAGCAGAGTAACTTTTAAAAATAGAGATTATATTCTCATGCAAAACCACTGCGGTGTGGGATAGTCAGAAACAAGAAAAAAGGAAATAAAATATAATCAAATGGATGCCTTATCATGGAATACTATTATTATTTTTCAAGGGGCTATGAAACGCCTTTATGTATATATAAACAACATAAATGGTAGACAAATATACAAATGCCAACTCTGTCTGAAGTTTAGTTTAGAGAGTGTGAGTTTGATATTGAGAATACTTTTAATATGTAAAGAACCATCATAAAGATTTTTCCTGTAAAACTAACAAAATAATCTAAGCACTATTCCTTTACAATATTATTTTCAAATATTACTCTTGAAACAGCCTACATAACATATTTTCTATATTTTGAAAAGCAGAATGTCTGGATATGTTTTGATAGGAAAGCTATCCTAAATTAAGCAACTAATGAAACAAAAAAAAACCAACCACAAAACAAAAACAAACAACAAAAGTCAGTTTGAATGGTTATATGAACTGAGTGGGATATGGCTGAAGACTGAGACATGTACCAGCCATCTAAATTTTTGCTAGAATCAATGGCCTAGTTGGTAACGTAGTTTATTTATGAAAGATGTCCTTCACCTCATAAGCTATGGATGTGCTCTGTGTAGTTAGCACAAGGCCTTACTATTCAGATAGCTGTGCCCAGCATGCACCTGGCCAAATACGGTAGGAAAAAAACTGAGGAAAAGCTGACCTTGTAAAAAAGGAATATTTTATTTCTGTAGAATCTGATTTAGGGAGAACATAAATTAGATTGAAACAATTTTGAAGACCACAGAAAGTAGGACAGAATACAGGGTCACCTGCATTTTCTGTGTGTGATAAAGCTCCAGACAAGGTAGAAGAATTTAGTTCTGCATAACACCTAAAAGTTTATAAAGAATAACCTTGTAGGAGTATGGAGAGAAGAAAGCAGTGGAAGAGAAGATCCAAATCTAACCTCAATAAGGAATAGTACAGCACTAAGGAACAGCATCATGGCCTGAAAAACAACTTGAGAATGTGGACTCCCCCTCAGCAACCTGTAAGATATGATCAACTTAAATATAAACATAGTTCAGTTTATCTATATTAGACATGGATCTAATTCAACAAATTCATTGTTATTGATAAAGTCTCACTTTAGGTGATGTATATCAACTCAAGGATGCTTTAAAGTGGCATTGTTAGCTAAAATAGGTAACTTGCCATTTGTGTAGGGTTGCCTTGTCCCTCTCCTTGAAGAACCAACTGGTGAAAGGATTGAAAATATTTCCTCAGCTGGTTTATCCCATTAATAAATACAGTGTTTCTCAGTGCATCTAATTAAAGGTGGAATTGGAAGCACCTAGGCAGGTAATGTGTATTTTAGAATGAACTAAAATTGTTTTGCGTGGGACATTCAGTCTATCAAATACAAGCATGTAGCATTATTTAAACTGTCACAAGCTGTTCTTATCTGGCCTCTATCTGCAGGTCCAAAATGTTAAGCATGTCCCTAGTGTGTATCTCTATTTCTTGTATCATATTTGGCATATATCTACAGGTGGCTTGAAAACTTTGCTGCTGTTATAACAGCACCTTATGTTTGCATTTAAGCAACTGACATGAACTCTGCCTTTTGGAGAACTGGCTCTAGGCTCTGATTCCTATTTAGATTCAGACTTTATTGACAAAAGGTAGGCATTTATTTTCACTGGAAGTACCAGACTTCAGCTGGCAGCCCAGAAGGGCACAGGTCTCCTGTCACATACAATCTCAAATGGTGCTAGACACCTTTACCTAGGCAACTGAGCACAATCATTCATATCTGAAATAGCCATTTAGACACATAATTGTGTCAAACTTGCATTGAATCTCATCCATTATGATGGTAAATAAGTCTTCCTGTGCATGACTGAAATATATGTTAGAACTGTTAACGTTAAAAATTCTTACCAACAACCATTGTCTAGTATCTTTTTATTTTTAAGAAGCATAAGTTTATTTAAAGCCTCCAGTTGTCTCACTAAGACCTGATTGAAAGAAAGAAATTCAGATTAAATATAAATCAGGCATGCTTGCATTATAATTAAAGCTTTGTGAACTGAACTGAAAGAAACATTTGTGTTCTTTCTGTGTAACCCAGTCTAGCCCTTAGTATGAAGAAAAAATAGAAGAAAACTTCTGTGTAATCTGACATTGCTATTACAGTATCATACTGAGCCCTCACAATAGTTTATGTTCTAATTCTGTTAATGGTATGAATTTATTTTGTGTGCTAAAGTCTTTCAGTCTTCATAGGAAGATGATCTTCAGGTGAATAAAGTAAAAGAAAAAAATGGTTGAGTCATTTTCAAGTGAATGATGAAAGAAATACAGCTTTGCAAGTGAGAAAGAAAAAGCTGTCCTGTTTGAATATGAATTCTATTTTTTCCTTGATTTATTTTCCTAGACATCATACCAGTCAAATGCTTTTTTTAGGGATGTTTTCAAAGATCAATTCTTCACTGTTCAAGCTGTACCTGTCTGATGACAATCAAATACTTCCTATAGTGAAGGGCTGAGGGGTACATCCAGGAGGCAGGGGACAGGGTCAAGGCTGGAGACTGGAGCTCCCATCACACCACTAGGGTAGAGACTGGCAGCCATGGGTTGAGCTGAAATGGGGATGCTTGGGCCATGCACAGGAGGTAGATGGGGTTCCCAGGTGGGGCTGGTCAGAGCCAGTAATGCCTGTAGGTGCCCTCAGGGCCTTAATAGTATATATCTTCTGTTTCACTAATACAAGAACTCTTTTTTTCATACTAATTATGTATTAATCTTCCATTTTTATAAGAAAAATAAGTAGTGATATGCATAGTAAAATCTAAACCTCAATTTCCCAGACAAGAATACTCTCATAGTTGTAGCAGTTTGGGGGAGTTTTCCCAGTATGGAGGCTTTAAGATTGAACCCACAACTGGTTTCCCTCTTCAGATTTCCTATGGCAATAAAGGCAATTTAAATTTATAGCTCATTAATGGTCTGAAGTATGGTCACCTTTTATTATCTCAGCAGAGACATTTTTTACCAGACTTAGATAATGTTCTACTGTAACCACCTTTTCATTTCTACCGTCTTGCCAACTGACTTTTTTTTTTTTTTTTATGGGTTTGTTGATGTTAAGGAAATAATGAAACAAAAACTATAACCACTCTTTTTACAGAACGTAAAACAAAGAAATAAATGAGAATGAAAGCAAATGAGAATGGAGATAAACTGACCTTTTCAACCTTTTGGCATGAAACACAGTGGAGACAATGCTCAGTGTGGAAGATAAGTATACAGTACATGTTCTTACTAGCAATATCACCAATACAGAAAGTTTTAGTGCCTTTCCACTAAATGTCCATATTTAATCAGTTCTTAAGAAAGATTTCTTTCTTGGCAAGCTAGTAAAATTACTCTATTGTATATACAAACTGGTTTACATAGGAAAGTTAATTGATTAATGCAAGAGGTGCATATTTTTCTTTTAGCTTTACTTCCATTCCAAATTATATCACACTGTCATGTGGAGATATTGGGGTTTTAGTCATGTAGTGTTTTAAAACATATGATAACTTTTATTTCTTTTTCCAAATGATAATTTGCTTATTAGTAAAAAGGCCTCAGGTATGAAAGAGGGGATTTCTCCTGAAAACCATTATAATCAAAAGTGAACGAATGCATGAAGAATACTTCACAATCCCCAAGGGAGAGCTGCATTCTATAAGACTGGGCCACAGGAAAGGGTTTGTTGAATTTTAACTTTCCTATGGTTCTCTTCCCTTAGGCTTTAATAAATTGCTTTTTAGAACTACATTGCTGTAGTGCTGGGGGAATAGGTGGTTATGAATACTTCAGTTCAGCATACATTGTATCCTGCCTAAATTAAGAAGTATCTCTGAGGGTATTGTCTCTACAGAAGTTGTGGGATTATGTGAACTGAACCAGCTGTAAATTAGATCTCTCAGGTACAGCTATCGGTATAAATATGAAAGCACCGAACTCCAAGCAGCAAACAAGGTGGGACCAGGATGCTGGGTTACAGACTGCCATGGCACTTGGACTGCACGGACATGGTGCTGCAACAAGCTGCTTGTAAACTAGCTCAGATATTTGCAAAGAAAAGCTGAGTAAATGTATTTATGAGATTTCTACTACTTTGAAAAGTAAAAATTACATAAGAACCGTAAAATATATTCTAAATTACCATGTCAACGGACACATAGAAATGTGTTCTGGGCATTTCATAGAAACAAAAGCATCTACAGCAGTGGAAATAGCAGCTGTTAAGAAAAGGCTGTTACTATATAGAATACACGTGCATGGTCACGGTGATGCTTTGTAATTGCTCTTCATCTCATTGTCATTCATTTAATGAACACTTCCTCCAATTAGTTGCTAAGTAATGTACAGGAGTATGCATTTACATGTGATAAAACTTTTTATATGAGAACTTTATTTCCAATTAAGTGTTTCTAAAATGTGTATTTCCACATTATTAGCACCCCTTTTGAAGTGGAATTTAAATAGTACATGTAATTGATGTTTTCTTCTACATTAGACCTAGATATTTTAAAAAATTAGTTACCTTTCTTTACATAATAGTGGGCAAGTTATTTAACGTCATCCATAGAAATTGCTTCTCTAACAATTCAAATGTTTTCTTGAGCTTTTTCTCCATCTTACTTTGTAATGATTTGGTGCTCAGTGCAGGCTGAACTTACTCATCAGTCCTGTCTTTTTATGATCTGATGATCAGAACAAGCTTAGTTTTATTTTGGATCAGCTTGCGTGAAAGATTTTCTAACCTGCTGTAGTGCTAGTCCTGAGACATCACAGCTAAAGGCAGCTTGGATGTTGCAAACTGGTGCTTTCTTACATTCATGTTTAATGCTAGCAAGACCCTAGACCTTTTAGGTTACTTAATCTGTTCAGACTTTATGACCAAGTGAGGATTTTTGTTTAATGACAGTAGTCATGAAATGAGTTTGGATGCATATAAATAATTTTGTTCTGGGAATATTGAAAGGTATAGTTTGCTATCATCTTTGTTCCTTCTTTTCTTAGTGTGTGCACAGTCAGGGTTAAATCCTGCCTTTTATGAAAAACATTCAGGTGGCCTGATGAATGTTCTTCTAAAATGATTATTAATGACTCTTTGGATTAGTAATTGTTCAGAATCTTTTTGGGTAGAATCTGTATGCTTCAGCATTCTGGGATTATTTATGTAAAAGTGTATTGTTCCTTGATCTATGTAATTGTAAATATATTTTAAACTGTAATTTGAATTTCATATAGAATGCACAGAAAGTAAAAATAAATTAGAAATTGCTTTATATACAATGTTTTTTATTAGGAAGAAATATTATCTGGTGGATATATTGTGGGAGTAGGCGAAGTAGCCTTTCCACAATTATATGATAATGTGGAAATAATTTCCCATCTTTGTCTCTCCTCTCCCTTCCACTGTTTGTCTTATCATTCTGGAAACAAAGCTTTTCAGGGTAGTATGTTCTGGGTTAGTATACTTTAATTTTCATGGGTTTATGTAACACTAAAGTTTGGGGTCTTCTTTGCAAACACAATGGAAAATAAGGGCCATAACCTTAGTTGATATAGACTGCACAGCACTATTTAAGTCAGCTGATTTATATCCCATGAAGATCAGATCGCAATCTGTTGGCTGCTTGGAACTGCTCAGGTTGTGTATTCTGTTACTCCATCCTTTTTGCACAATAGGGATGACAAAAGGACAGTGTTGATATAGATCCAAAATTAAGTGTCATCACTGAAGCAGAAAAAGAAAAATTTACAAATCTGGACCATTTATAATGTCTTTTAGGGACAGATATATGCAATAAGCAAAATGAGATAAATAGAAGTTGGTGGGGAACCCCATGTTCTCCATCTTGGAAGTCTTCATAAAAACAACTTTACCTCCCCCCAGCAATTATTGAATGCTGAACAAAATGTAAAGCAGAACTGAATATTACTGAAAGATGTGAAGACAGGGCCAAGCTGATTTTAGTAAACATGAAAAGGGAGACCAAAGGAGTAGGACAAAGACATCACCAATAAGAGCAAGTATACAACAGAAAGGAGCTACAATGGGCATCACCATTAGATAAGCCTAACCAAAGCCTTGGATACAAGCAGCAGGATTAACTGAAATATGCAGGATTTCAAATACTTATGCAATTCACCATGTGGAACAAAAGCTGGTTTATTTGATCTGCAGACAAAGAGTAAACCTGATATAAATGTGTATTACCTCAGATTGATTTGCAAAATTTTTATTGGAACAGCTGTTCAGCATTTCCAAAGAAGTGTGATTTACTAACTTCTTCATAGCACAGTCTTTTTTGCTAGCTTACATGTGTTAAAGTATCGATAGTTGTTGGCCTGCCTGTAACCAGGTTGCCTCTCATAATGTAAGGGGAAGATACCTGTAAGAATTTGCAGTTGCTTAGGCTTCTGACAAGATGGAATTAGGAGTGTAGTCATTCCCCTGCCTTTCTGCTTGGTTCCTCAGGAAGGGGGAGCAGAGGAAGCTGTCCAGAAGATGTGCAATTGTGCTAAAGAAAAAATATGTACCTTGCTCACAAAATGCTAACTGGCTGAAATGATTATGTCCTCCTGACAGGCAGCATCTTCTAAAGCTGAAAAGTCAAACAAAATACAGTTAGCATAAATTTCTAGATCTATCTTGCTAGCCTTGCCTTTTGCTATGAGCAGTCAAGAGAGGTATTAATTGATGGTTGGTTGTCAATAACCATGACATTCCCATCTCCTTGCTAACTTCGTCTGTCATCATGAGTGGTATGTTACAGGTACGGGCAACATAACTTATCTGTGATAGAATTGTGACAACATCTCTATTATCATTTGAATGAGTAGATGCTGACCTCTGTAAAGTACCTGGAACAAGGAAAGTATAGTCTTCTCTTTCCAGCAGTTGTAAAACTGAATAAGTGAGATATAAATATCCTCTTTTCTTTTTTTTTTCTTTTTTTTTTTTTTTTAAATTAATCACAACATAGAGAATTAATGCAAAACCTAGGAGATGTATGGGTCTCAAAATCTTGGCTGATAAATATTCATGTCTTCTGAAGTTTAGAACAATACTTTTCCTGAGGCCTGCTGTGTTAGTATGGTAAAATATATCTATAGTATGCCTAAACAGAAATTCAACCAACGCCTATCACAGTAAATGTAATGAACCTGAGGCCATACTTTGGACACAACCAGGACAAAGTGACCCAGCTTAATGCTTCTACACTTTCTTACCCTATGGTTGCCCACTACTTTCTATCTTCAAAAGTTTCTGTGGCATTTAAGGTTCTATCTCCAAGTCTCCTGAGGTCCTTAAGCCATGCTTGTGGACATGCTTGAGGAGAAATCCATCTGGCTGAGGCTGAATAGGTATGACCACCTGACCCCTAAATTTGTTCAAGGTCTTTAAGCAGGGTATTTCTCCACCTACTAACTTCTGTGCAGCTTAATACAGCAGAACATATAACATTGAATTTGGTTCATCCCAAGCAGAGCAGGTAAGATAATTTTTACTCAAAAACTCAGTTGATAAAGATGCCAGTTCTTTCCATATTTTAATGCAAGTACTATGGTCTGTTAACACTCATGAAATACAGGCTTGGTTTATTTTTTAAAAAGCCAAAATGTTTAATTTTTGAGGTCAAAAAAGATAACATATGTAGCTTAATAAGCAAATGTACCTGCTTATACTCTGCATGATAAAATCCGTAAACAATTATTGAAGATAAAAATGGCAGCATTTCTTTCAATGAACAGTTTCAGGAACTAGATAGGTGTTCATGTCCGTAGTGAGATTAAGCCTGACATTTTTATGGCTTGATTATCTCTCTGCATCTCAGAGGTACTTAAGGTCCAGGAACATTACTGCAGTCTTGAGACTCTAATTCCCCACCTTTGTAGGTACCTGCTTGTCTTTTGGAGAGATTATGTAATCTGTTTTGAATTAGCATTTTCTTTACATTTTCCTTTCATTCTGTTTCTGTTTTGTTACTAGTTTATTTTCTGATCTCTGCTTTTCACTCTTCGTTTTTCAGTTTTGTTTTTGAGAGTCTTTTGTCTGATCATTTCACATTCTGTCTTGAACAGAATATGAACCTCAAACAATATTCAAATTCAATCAAGCTTTACAACTGGAGATGTTTAAATTGTTTGCAAACTATGCAAAACTAAATGTTGCAGTGTCCTTTGTGACTCACAGTTGATCCTATCAAAGGGTAGTTTATATTAGAAACTAAAAATATATGGTTTCATAAATGAAATTTGAAACTTGTTTTAAAATTTGCATCTCATGCCTTATCAGTCTAGATCACTAAGCCTACTAAAGGGAAAGTAGACTCCCTTTACCATTGAATATTTGGGATCTGCATACATAAATTAAATAACTAGTAGTTATCTAGTGTGTGGCAAGGCTGCTTGCTCATGTAGAACAGAGTACATAAATAAAAGCCTGCTAACATAAAAAGTGAAATCAGAAGCTGAAAATATAATTCTGAGTATTAGCAGTAAAATAAAAGTAGCTAATCCACTTAATATACTAAGATGTCTTCTGACTATGCAGGCACAAGAGATGCAGAAAATATGTCTTGTGTTTTGACTACATCTAGATGCCTATATCTTTTATAGCCAAACACAAAAGATAAGATTCCTGTACTGAGAAACTGAAATCATTAGAATAATCCTAAGGTTTTACATGCGTATGTACACATGCACACAGGAAAAAAGGAGGAGGAAAAAGAAATTGTTATCCATTTGTTTGCTACTCATGTTTGTGTTTCATCGTTGTAGATATAATTGGTACCTATTGCTTCATAAGACTCAAAACACCAAAAAAAATCTTACATAAAATCTTAAACCGTAAACTAAGCCAAATGTCTTTCACTTATATTCTTTTTCTATTCACATTCATTTACAGTTTTTAAATGTTACTATGACAGGCAGAACTGAAAAAGGGTCATGGTTTTCCAGAAATGTAGGATATAATCTATATCCCCATGTTAAGGATCTAACTCTCTATACCATGCAAAAGAAGACCTGTGGGCCACAGTAAAATGTAGCTCCCTACAGACCATTAGCAGGTACTAATCAGGCCATTAGTGATTTCCTTGCTCACAGTTTGAACATTAGTATTCTCCTCAAATATATATACCTATCTCAAATGAATTGAGCAATCTTGAGCCTCCTCTTTAAAATTAGATGTTGTTTGGTAAATATAAACTTCTTCATTCGCTTGGTAGAATAGATTTCTATTAACAAGCTAATGTTACCTTTGCAGTTTATTTAAATACTCTATCAGTATAAGAAATTTCCTTACGGAGTAACTAATATTGATGCTTCTTCCCAGCAGCAGGTTTGATAAAACTATAATTTACACATTTACATCTTTTACATCTCTAACACACAGAACCTGATTATTGTTTGCACAATGGCCATTGTATACAATGCTGAGACTAACAACGGAGTCTTCAGGCTGATGCAATTTTCATTACACAATCCTAAAGGTTCACATAAATTACCTTAATAACATAGTACAAAGAATTTCTTTGTAAATGAAAATCAAATTAATGTTGTTTGCAGAAATTAACGGGTACTTGTTGTTGACATTGTTTTGTTGCTCTTTTTGAGTCCTAGTCTTCATTTTTTTCTCCAGCACTTAACAAGCTGGGTCAAACCTGTGTGAGTAAACCTGCTGTGAAGAGGAGTTTTCTAATTCAATAGCGCACCTAATGGTATCTTTTAATGCACTTTTGTAGTGGATTCACCAAACCTGAAGAAAATAAGTATTCTTACTGTGTGTCTTTTCTGTGTTCTTATATTTTGAAGGTACCTCAGAAAGAAAAGTCTTCTAAGTCTATACACAAATGATAGTCACATTAACTGCTGTAACAGTTTGAGTAAGTGCTGAACAAGCCCTGGTTTCTCATAATGAAGGGTGGAAAGATACATCTAGTAAAGACAGAATTTAAATCTGAGTTTTCCTATTTACAGGTCAGACATGTAGTCACACTTTTCATAAGGTGAAACATTCCCTTATATTTTCCATGAAAATATTTATTTTAAGTTTAACTTTTCAGACATGTTAATGCTTTTCACAAAATTGGATTGTTGTTTTTTGACAGCCCCCCTTAATAGTTTCCAGGTGTGAACATTTCCAGGTCTGACCTATTTTTTGGGGTCATGGTCTGACCTAAAAATTCTCCTTACTTTTGAACACAAGGGAGAAATGTCGTGTGTTCTTTTTGTTTTCACTTTGATCCTTGCCTCTCTTTAGCATCAGTGATGCTACTAAACTATATTTATGATGTTGGTTATAACTACATTCTTTTATGATCCTGAAGCTCTTTCCTGATAATATTTTCTCAGAAAAATTCTTAAGGAAGACTTTAATGTGCTCTTTATTTTAAGCAACATTTTACTGATTTTTTTTCCAGTAGCAAGGGTGCTGGAATTGTACTTACTTCAGAACAATAACACCCAGTAATAGAGCTATGCATAGTAATTAAATCAATCAGTACTACAGTCATGTTTCTAGTACAGAAGAATGTTACAGCTGATGCTTTGCAATATCACACTGCAACACTTCTTTCAAGAAATAACACACACACAAAAAAAAATAGAAACACATTCTTCTCAGGGATAGAATAATTTTAAAAGTCACAGAATTTTGAATGGAATTAACTGAAACTATAAAATGTTTAGAAAACCTCTCTAAACTTATCTGAATGATCTCAGTGTAAATCTTGTAAAGATTCAGAGGCACTGGATTACACCAAGTACATACAGCAAAGGACATTAACTGACTGTTTTGTGACATAGTAGAACTACCTATGTAGGGAAAAATAAGAATGATTTTGACCTTCATCAAGTAGTGAGTTTTATTTAACTTCATTTTAAGTATAAAGAAAATTTCTTCATATTTTAGCTGTAAGGTTTCATTGGCTCCAATATTGTAACATTTATAGCAAGAAAGCAATAGCTATGTTTTGGAGTGTTTTGGTGGTGATGTTTTGTTTTGTTTTGTTTTTTCTTTCAACTTGATTTTATGAAAGAAAAAATCACATTTTCATGGATCTTAGTGCAAATTAATGAATACATCACAAGTGGCCCCTCAGGTTTTTACAACTCTAGCACTCCAGAAAACAGTTCCAAGAATACTTGCACTTTAGCAGCTAACTTTGCCAACACAATGTGTAGTATCTGTGTTTGTTTCTCAGTAAAGCCACAAATAATACCAATTATGTCTTTGAAATAAAACAATGCTTATGTTCTAATTAGATTTTTTTTTTCTGTTGACATACTGAAAGTTTAATTTCTGTGATTTTCTTCATAAGGCTTACATTTCTATACCCCCATGTATTGTCAGATAGATGCATAACATCCCAGCGGCACAGCTTTCCATATCCATTAATTTGAATTTCAAAGATATCAGAGGAGAAAGCCTCTAATGTATAAATTATTTCTGCTCATCAGAATATCTTTGTTTTAGCTGATTTGTGGAAATTACACATGCTGAAAATCTTACAGAGGTGCCCCTGCTGCATTTAATGCAGATATGGACTTATTTGCTGTTGTTTAAAAACTTGGATTATTAGCTGCCTTAGGATGTTTCTAAATTGTTAACATTTTTCTAACAGACTGGGTACAGAGCATCTGTTTAGTGACTTCTCTCTGTTTAAAGATACTGTAATAGATCCACAGAACTATAAACTAATGATTAAAATTAGTAAAATATCCCTATAAGCTACATTTAATAGTTCATAGAAACTATGTATTTTTTACAAAAGGAAGATAAACATCATTCATTTACATGTAGAGCAAGATATTAATCATGCTGCAGTTCCAATCTTTGAAGAATTTCTCTACTTAGAAGCTTAATATTTTACAGATCTATTTCACATGGTGAAATTTGTAATGTTTACATAGTTTCTGAACATGGAAGAACTTCAAAGTTGAACTTAAAATTTGAAAGTTGATATGTTTTATAAGTGTTTACATTTTTAATGATAGAAGACTAAAAAGGAAGGTTTACCAGTGACAAATATAGTTCAAATAACAAGTTCTCTAAACACCTTCTAATTTTTCTCCATATAGTGATCCGAAAATTCACAGGAAATTTCAGGAGTAGAACGCATTGTGGTTTTTAACCTACTGAAATCTGAAGTAATTCATGGTAAGATTTAATTTAAAATATTTATCATCTTATTTAGAAAATATACAAGTAATTAAGTCATGCTCAAAGACCATTAAAATCAGCAGAATTGTTATTCTTGCTTTCCATGTCTTTTTTGGAGAAGTCACACATTTGCATGTATCTGTAGGACATCCCATTCAATAATAGACCTAAACTGTTAGTTAGTACTGCATCTTTTTCAGCACTATAGGAGTGCTCCATTAATCCATATTAATCATGGTAAACATGTACTACATTTCCTATAAATGAGATAATTTACAGATTAAGAGGGAAAACAATATTATTCCTCGATTACTGGTGCCTGGCTTTCTCCATGTAGTAGTTGCCAATGAAAAATAATTGTCTCAGACCTTACCTTAACACTGTTAACTATGTCATTTTCATTCTTTGTTAGACTCACAGACTGAGAATATGGAATAATTTTTATTCCTCCTGGATACTGACTGGTCTCCACAGTTCGGTTTCATCCATGAACTTGATGAGACTGTATTCTGTCCCACCCACCAGGATTATTAAGTAAGCAAAACTGTGACAGCCCCAGTAATGGGATGTCTGTAGTAACTGGGTGGTAACTGAGCTTTGTATCACTAAGCATAAAAGTCCTGCCAGTTATCTGCCCACTTTATAGCCCACCTAACCAAAATTTATCCACTATTTTAACTGTAAGGAGAGACCTGAGAGGCCTGAGTCTGCCTAGGTCTGATCAGATCCAAGCATAATTTTGACTTTCTCGTTTCCAAGAATTCATCTCACAGGTTTTCTCAGGGACTACTATTAGATTGAACTCTACACGGAATACACATGCAGGAATGTGAAATGCCCTATTTCTACCTTTCTGCAGTCCTTCCTTAGTCAAATGGTTCAGTGGATAGGAAGCATCTGGAGAAACAGATGAACTTCTGCCTAGAGAAATCTTCCTTTTGCCAGATGTATATTCTACACTATAAGCTAATATCCCAAAGCAGTTGGGAGAGTGGGAAGAGTGCTTATTTTTATTCTTTCTGAAGAAAGGCTGATTCAACATTCATTTAACTAGCAAATTAAATCATTATATAGCATTATAATTAGATGCCTCACCCTGAAATAGGGACATGTGGGTTTCAGTCATTATCCCAGTGCATCTATAGCATCAGATATTTAAATATTCGTTTCAGGAAGGAATGGAGCATCAATATTCCCTTGCAGGCAAGTTTCTTAACATTGTTTTACAAAGTCATGTATGTTTCTTCACTGGTCTTCCCACTAAGTGGGGGATGCAATGAGAAGTGGAGGGGAGTTCAAGGGATGCATTGCACTCACATAAAGCCAAGACTTCAGAGCATTTTGGAGAAACTTGGATTTCTCCACTGTGTTTGAAGGGGAAACTCATTACTGAGGAGGTGTAGACCAGGACTAAGGTAGCAGAAGAGTCCTAGAGCTCCTTTTGCAGGAAGAGGAATGGGGTGGAAAATGCCAGCTGCTACTTGGAAAGGTCGTTTGCAAAAGCCATTACAGACAATATCACACCTCCCTTTACAGCAGAAACAGATCATTTCCAGGCCACATAGACAAAGACAATTAAACAAGCATCATTTTGCCACACGCCATCCTATACAACTGTGTACTATGTTGATGCCTGAAGATACCCTTGGGCAACTTAAAGCATTTACTTTATTTGGAAGATAGAAGATGAGATCATATCAGCTTAATCAGAAGATAAAAAATAATCCAAATTCTCCAGTACTCTGAATGAGTGTGGCAATCACTCAGAAACTGGCTTAAGTATAGGGATGGATCCTTCCACCGGATGACTGTAAAGGCTATGATTTTTTTTTCAGTAATACATTTTTTCTGAAGATGACAGCACAGGACTGAAAACACCTTTTTATCACTCTTTTATCAGCATTCCTTATTTGTTAATTTCAACAGCTTCTGACTCTTTATGGTGATTTTTGAGAGTATCTTCTCAGGACCCTAATCCTTCTATTGAAATAAAAACTAGATTTAATTCAGGCCTGCAGATACACCAGACAGAAGCTCCTATCCTCTGAAGAAAAGCTTGGGGCTTTGGCATGTGTTTGCCCAGTTTTGGCAGAACTATGATAAAGATAAATGGATCTCAAACAGTTATGTTATTGATCTTATAGTGGTGCAATTCTATCCAATGTCTATAAAAGATTTCTCTTTATTCTCCAAATTCTGTTCTCCAAACATCATTCCCTCAATGCATTACTTCCAGTACTTTAACAGACTGCTTCTGTGTAGCTTCTTGGTGAAATGCTTCTCAATATATTTCCATCCAATTCTTTAAAATGTTTCTAAGTAAGAAAAAAAAAAATAGGTATCTCTTCTACCTGATATTCTGCTTAAAATGCATTCATGGTTTTTAAAATTTTCAGGTCACTGTAGAACATCATGCAGGTATTGTTGAGTTCTTTTCTGAGTAATAGAAGAGATGAACAATCACTGTCTCCAAAACTCTCTCCTTTCTTACAAAATGTTGTATCTTGAACTTTGAATCTGAACTATTTTTATTCTTGTGTGCTTACATTTTAAGCTTTTTGAGATTTTTTTGAAGATTTTTTTTCATCATCTTCTGTATTTCACCCTATTTGAATGCTTTCATAACTTCTAGTTAGAAAATTATTAGAAACTCTGATTCATCCCATATTGAAGAGTTCCTCTCCTAAGTTTGTTACCAAAAATCTGCCAAGCTGTAACAATAGCTGAAACTGTGTTTGAAATTTAATCTGTCTTTTAAAACAAAAGAGGATTCAAAGAAGCAAAAAGCATAATGGCATTTCTGGTAGTTACCTCAGTGTTTATTTCAGAATTCTTAATTTTTTTTTTTTTCACATTCATTCTTGTTACATTCATGGCTTCAAAAGAAACAGGATAAATACTAGTTTCTATTTTTGCATAGTTTTTGACAAGAGTGTAAAATATTTGCAATGACAGAATGTCATTGTTTAAATGTACTTTGAAGAGTAGAAATGCTTATACTGTTTTCCAAGGGTGTTTTCATCATGTATGATATTCTTCCTTGCTGATTAAGACCTAATGCAAACATAACATTGTATGAGTTCATAAAAATTTGCAATATCTGACCTGAATCTGAGCTTTTAAAGGACAAAACTATATTTTCACATATATTTATTTGCATGGCATCTAGGCCAGCAAAATCTCCATTTCTTGTTTCAGCTTTGGGGCATTGATGCCATGAAAATATTAAAGAATAAGAGTAAAACAAAGTATTTTTCTGACTATCTGGGATTCTTAAAGAAAACAATAACATTCATTTTCTCTAGAAACTGAAGCGCAGTCATTTTGAAGTAAAAATATTTTTTCCTGTTTCTAAGTACACCAGTTTATTCTAGTTTACTTTTTGATACCTGTTTTTTGTAACTTTTAGATTGTAGTTATCAGTTCCTCAAAACACATATGAGAAATTATTGCTGTTGAAATTGTAAGTAACGGAATACATAGTAGTGTGAATGAAAATTAAAGAAGTGGAACTGAAGTAATAAAAATGGAAATAAGGGATAATACTGTGCAAATAATAACAAAGACTTCCAAATATGTGCACGAAGGGAATTAAGATGCCTATTCTAATGTGTTACAGTAACTGTATGGAAAGATTAACAAAAATTATTAATCTTTAACATGGAATGCCTAATTGAAGATACAATGGTAAACCACAAAAACAGCCAACCCAACAAAAACATTAGAAATCAGAAGCTGTAAATAAGTTGATTAATTTAGAAAACCACTATTGCTGGAGAATTCTTCTATCTCTTACACTCCCAACTGTGTAAAGTCTAAGCATACCAGCAGTACCATTGCTTCAATTTTTTGAGTGCATATTAGGCATTCAAAAGGTGCCCTAGGAACAATTTATCCACAGATCCAATGTTCAGAAAGCTTCAAACTAAGCATCCTCCATAAGCTGGAAAGGAAGTGTGAAAATATGTACAAATAACATTGTCATTATTAAATAGATATTAATAACAAGTAGTTAAAAGAACTTTACACGTTTATTAAAAGATACATATGGAAAATATATCCATGTCCTTATATAGATATATATATCTTTATGAAAAAGATTCAGAAAAGAATATATATGGTATATGTTCTTTTGATATTTCTATGTTACTTGTAGTCCTTGAGAAACCAGAGAATAAGAAAGTAAAAATTATGCATGAGAAAGCATCTACTAGGGCTTTCTTGAACAATGTCTGGAAAAATATCAGTGATATGTTTTCAAAGAAGACTAAGCTATACTTGAAGAAAAAGGTACCTTGAAGACTGGTTCACAGGCCAGTAGTTTGTGAAAATATATGCTACACAAAGTTTTAATGTTACTACATTTAAAAAAAAAAAAGGAAACTTGCATGGGAAAACACCTAAATCCATGTTGAGGGAACACACAATTTAACCACGTGGATGGTGACTGTAGCTGACCACAGCTAAGAGAGTAAGTGGAGCCACCTCTTCATGCATATCAGGCTCTAACAAACCCCGCTGAACTTTGGTCAAGTATGCAGAACTGATCCCTGATATCCTCTGAGGTATTACCTATGTCTTGCAGTAACATGAGCAAACATTCTTTAAGACCCTTGGCACAAAGAATGTTTAGATCTTTTGCCTGCATGTTATAAGCAAAGAAAAAACAATCAGGTGGCAGAGAGGGGCTATGAAGAGTATGGCAGGACTAAGGGAAAACAAGTCTGCAAAAACCCAAATTTTCTGCCTTTTTGACCTTACATTCTGTTCTGAGTTAGATCTCTTAGGTACATGAGATTCATTTGTCCAAGAGATGCTATATGGGTTGTTACAGTATACCAAGTGGATGAAGAGACACATTTTTCTTCCCATTTAGGGAAGAAATCTAGTGCAGGAATGACTATTCTGGTGACTTTAAACCTATTGCCTTTAAATTGAATGTCCACATTTTTTCAACTGTGAAAATCATTGATACCCCTAATAATCAATGATAATTTCACTGTACCCTTATTTTATTTGTCTGGTTTTGTGAGAGAAAAGCAATGCTCAAGAAGTAAATGGAAAATATTACATTTTAGATATCAACTTTACCGTCTTTTTCTACACATTTTTTATTGTCCTTAATGTAAATATCTGTTCACTTTCAGTATTTATCAAGTAAACTTAAACTGTGACAGGTTATATTCATAATCTGGTGAGAAGTGGGTGAAGTAAGGAAGCATTAGGTATCCGTATCTTTCTATTCTTTTCCTGTATTTCGTAACATTTTTTCTTATACAGAAACTTTTACATGTTTGTCACCTTTGCATTACAGAATAAATTACCTTTTATAAATGTCATTTCAGCTAACTAATAATTTTCCTTACTAAACTTGGTGTGATGTGAGATGAGTCTCATGCCTTAGATCCATTTGAGATTGCCCTTGTCCTCCATGAAACATTGTTAACAATTTTGCTCATGCTTAAAAAGTCAATTTTAGGTAAAGGAAGTGTTAGATTAATCATGTTAAAATGAAAATATTTTGGTTTCCATATCAGTATTTTGAAACTTCACTGTTAACAAAATGTATTCTCTAAATGTATTTAAAGAGACCTGCTTTTCCAAATCACTAGGTAAAAAGGTTTGGGCTTTTGTTTTACCCCCAGATTGCCAGATTCTCAGCATAGATGAGAATAACATCCATGGTACCAACAATAAAAGAAGGAAACCTGTAATCTTAGTACAATTAGAAGCATTGGTATGTATTGATTAAAGAACTAAGCTCTGGAAATTTCAAAGGATTGACACAAATTAAACACTGACTGTTCCAAACATTATTCAATTGTCACATAAAATGTCATCCGCCAGTACATTGTACCTTACGTATTTCCTTTCCTTATTCTAATTAGGAAGAAAACAAAATGGTCAGTTGTATTGGGTTTGTGTGGCCAGGTTTTGGTAGCTGGAGGGCTACAGGGGTGGTTTCTGTGACAAGCTGAAAGGTTGTCACAGAGGGTTCCCCTGTGTCTCATAGAACCAATGTCAGCCAGCTCTGAGGCAGACCTGCCGCTGTCCAAGGCTGAGCCCATCAGCGCCTCTGGGATAATATAGTTAAGAAAGGGGAAAAAGCCCTGCACAAGTGCTGTCAAAAAGAAGAGTGAGAACGTTTGAGAGAAACAACCCTGCAGACACACAGGCCAGTGAAGAAGGAGAGCGAGGAGGTGCTCCAGGTGCCAGAGCAGAGATTCCCCTGAAGTCCGTGGAGAAGACCATGGTGACCATGGTAGACTCAAATGTGACATTTGGAAATCTACATTTTTGCAATTGCTTAGTTTGTAATGATGCCTCTATAACTGTAAATTGAAACATTTCCTCTAAACATATAGAAATCAAAATGTCAAATGTTTTCAAAACCTTTTTAATTTCTATGTAGCTGAAACCAACTTGCTATATACTAAGTATATACGGAAATAGAAATGTATGATACAAATTCTTAGCCAAAATCAAGCCATTCCATCTGATGTGTATTATAACTTAATTCAAAACTAAATATTCTTATATTTCAGATATAAAGGGATCACCATTGTAAAAATCCCCCACCCCATGCTATATGAATAAGTCAAATTCCAGATACTTATTTTCATACTTGTCATGGTTCAACCCCGGCTGGCAACCAAACACCATGCAGCTGCTTACTCACTCCCCCTCACTCAGAGGGATGGGGAGGAGGATCAGAAAGGAATGTAAAACTCAAGGGTTGAGAGAAGAACAATGTAATAGGTAAAGCAAAATCCATGCACACAAGCAAAGCAAAGCAAGGAATTCATTCACTGCTCCCCATGGGCAGGCAGGTGTTCGGCCATCCCCAGGACAGCCGGGCTCCATCACACATAAAATGGTTACTCGGGAAGACAAACACCATAATGTCAAATGTCCCCACCTTCCTTCTTCTTCCCCCAGTTTATATACTCAACATGACGTCATATGGTATGGAATACCTCTTTGGCTAATTTGGGTGACCGGCTGTGTCCCCTCCCAGCTTCCCGTGCCCCTCCAGCCCTCTGGCTGGGAGGACCCAAGGAACCAAAAAGTCCTTGACTTGGTATAAACATCACCCAGCAACAACTAAAACCATCAGTGTGCTGTCAGTATTGCTCTCCCACCAAAACTCAAACACAGCACTGCTCCAGCTACTAAGAAGAAAATTAACTCTGTCCCAGCTGAAACCAGGACAATACTTCATAACACTTAAATACAAGTTGGATTCATAATGTTATAGTTTTAAATAAATCTGAGACCATAAGATCATGTCTATGCTTGACCATACACAGTCTGATTCTCAAAAGCTCATTTACTGTGATGTTGATAGAGTACACACTGGAATGAAACCATTGGTAAGAACTGCAAAATTCCAGACTTTTCTGTTTAATTTGTATAGGCCAAGTAATTTTCTGTTGTGTTCTGTTATTCCATTACCACTGGAATAAGAGGAATGTGGAAGCACTTATTCTGGCTTTCCCTTTTTATCCATCTCTATATATTTGTGACTCAGAATTTTCAGCTAGTTCTTTCAGAAACTTTTTTTTTGTTTTCATTTCTCTACACTATTCTTGTACTATTGTCCTGATAACATGATTATTTCACACTGGATTCAAGTATTACGTTAATGATTGCATGAGGGTTTACATAACATTTTTGCTATTAGTCTCTGGATGAAGCTCAACTTTTCTAGAAAATGCACTTAGTGTTTAATTTTGTATTATAAATTAAAAGATCATTGTACTAATGCATCAAAATACCTTTGTAATTATTCTGTTGCAGTTTCTGAAACAAAGTTCTTGAATATTTTTTTCTGATTTCTCTTCCAATCTCTTCTTTTTAGTTATTCAGACAGATACAATTCTTTAACATTGCAAGAAATCAGAAATAGGAAAACAAAAAATAAGTATCATAACAAGATTAAAAATGCAAAAAGTTCATAAATACAGCTTCTAATATACAATATATTTGGGAATAAAAAATGAGAAGTAGGTTCTGTTGCAATGCAAAGAATAAATTAATAATGAAAATGCAAATGATAGGTACTAGAGAAGGGGGAAAAGTCAACAACAGTCAGTCATTATTAATTCAAATCTCTCAATTTGAATACCTAATCTGATTTATAATACTGTTTTCAAAGACATTGAGCACCAGGAACTCCATTTACATTATAGGTGTTCAATGAAATGGAAGGTCAAGTTGAGTTTGCTTGATACAGACAGATTTAAATATTTAATGTAAACACACAGCTTCTACAGCTTTGATACAAACAGAATGTCACTTTGTTGTAAAGAAGGATAAATTGAACAAGAGGAAAATAGAGTAAGAAGTGTATGTGTGAACTTGGTATTTATTTAGGCAGGTTTTTTTCCTAAAACCAGTTTATTCCAGTGTCCACTTGCTTCTGTCATGCTTTTCTGATTAAGTTAGGAATTTGTAAAAAAGGACTTGAAAAGTCCAGGGGAGTTTCAAGACACAGAATTATTGATAAAAAGTTTAATATTCTTACAGCCCATGTTGTGAATGTTACATTTTCTTTTATGTTCTGTTATATGTGTGAAAAGGATAGGTTTCAGGATGTCACATACTGAAGGAAGTACCTAGATGAAAGTAAGTGGTATATACTTGTGGAATCTCTTCTGTGTGAACCTTTCTTGATAATAGACCTTCTACAGTCAACAGAAAATTAATACTGTGTCACATCCCTAAGGCTGGGAAGCAATCAAGGTTACTGGTTTAAAAAACAATCAGTCATTTTTCTTTATATATAGGATTTACCAAAATTGTTGTGTATTTGGTATCAGAAAGCTGTTGTATGTCATGGAGAGGAGAATATGAGGGAACTCAGTGGAAAAATGACAAAATTCACAAAGTTCCCATGTAATAATTAATGGGTGGAATTGGTCTCGCCAAGCTTACAGATCTCAGGATGATCTGGCACTGTAAAACTTAAGAGACCTCAGTAATTTATATCTTTACATTTCTGGGGATTATGCCGTAGTCTCCATTCAAGCATAACTCTTCTGCCAAGCCAATGATGTAAAAAAGGATTAAAAAACCCCCCAACATTTTACTACACAACTAGAAGTCATATTTTGACTAGTTCAGTCATAGTCCCAAGTAAGTGTTCGAAAGTAACATTGATTGTGCAGCAGTGATATTGCCATAACTAATAGATACTAAAGGCAAATAATTAGATAATTTTAGATAATTCTAATTTTAGTTAGAAATTTTAGATAGTTATACACTATGAGGACATTAATTAGACCACCAATAGATCCTTGGCTTCGCATAAAAGGTATACTTTTTATCTCACACAAACCATAAGGTGTTTTGGTCAAGTACCACACCCTTGAGCCTTCATTATAATTTGAATGCAATGGCAGAACTTAGATTTTTTTTTTTAATTATTATTATTCTGAAGACTCTATATATTCAGTCTCTCTTTAAAAAGCATCTGTGATGTTTAACAAGAGTACTTGCATTCACTTTCCATGATGTAAAAAGATCTAGTTTAAAACAGAAAAAGGAGTTAACACTTCCATTTTAAACATGCTATAAATTCTTAATAATTGTTACACAACCAGTTCCATATTTTTTAGTGATTTATGTGGAAAGAGATGGTCTTGTTCATATTAAAGGGGTTAATTAATTCAGCAAATTAAAACTGATTCTTTCAAAATCAAGAAAAGTACCTAACAAGAAGGACCAGATGGGCTTTGATATATTCTGATGGAGAGTTAATCAACAGAAAAAAACCTGTCTTGCACTGATAAGATAGGCACCCTGCAAACAAGGAACTGACTTCTTTCAAAGATACATGGATAAAATGCATAAAACCATAAAGTATTAGCACAATTAGTAGTACAGTATGGACATTAAATATTTTAATGGTACAAATAATTAATTATTTTTAAAAGTAATACTATAATACCTATGACAACATTTTAATATCCATAATAAAATCTTGTTTTCATGTTGAACACATGAAAGGACTATTATAACCAGTCTTAGTAAACTTTAAATATCTCATTTCTAAAGTAAATTTCTCATCAGCATTCCATTAAGAATAACAGGAATTTGAAGGAAGAGATAGTATATTTTAAAAACCTCTTTAAATAAAATAACTATAGGTTCTGTTCCTCACTCCAGCTCAGTGGAAGAGCTGCCTAACTATGGACTGGAGGGTAGCGCCAATGATTATCTTTCTATTTCAGTTTATGTCTGTTTCAGTTATTAAATTTGAATAAAGCTTACTTAGAACTAATTTGTATATATATGAAACTTACAGTAATGTTAAATCAATATGATATAAATTCATTCTGTAGTAAATTTAGAAATAGCACTTCCAAAGTAATAATAAATCATCTTTGCTGTGTGCTTTAAAAGAGGACTTGCTGAATTGTTGTCCCACAAGGCAAATGTGTAAGAAATCAGTCCTGTCTCTCAGTCAGCTGTGCCATTATCTGTAGACAGGGGTTCAGGAAATGATAGAATTAGCAGAGGTTGCATGACTAATGTTTCCTACTCCAGTTTTCCATGAGAAAAGGGCAGCACAGTAACCACTTCTGACTATAATTCATTCAACTATGCCCTGCAGTGACCAACTACATAAAAAGTGTGGCCCTGCAAAATGACTTCTCAGTCAGCAAAGTGTCACCATTAAAGGACCTCTGTAGCTCAGTTTTCAACAACTTTGGGAGAAAAAAGTTCTAAATCTAACAGCTTCAACTAAAAGCTGTAGTTGCATCAAAAAATTTGATAAATTATTCTGTAAGAGAACTTATAAAATTATTCCATCATAATGTAGTTTCCAAAAAGTGTATTAACAATTTATACTTCATTTGATATATGTAATTCATATTTAAATAGGCATCTATTAGTATTTATATTAAAATATGCCATATTCTCTAATTATGAAGCAGGTATATAGAATTTAATCAGAAATTTAAAGTACTGACTCATAAGTATACATTTTTCCAATATATTTTCATTTTCAGAAAATTTAGATTCATTTTCAAAAACAGAATTAACAGGAAAACTATTGCTTTATGTGAAATAAAAAACCCAGACTCCTTACATCTTTTTCATCCTTCTGCTTATTCTGAGGCATTGCAGCACTACATAGTCACTGAAGTTTTATACTAGCTTATGCTGACCTTGCCTTAGCATGGACCTTGCTGAGTTTTAACAAAAAGACTTGTGAAAAGGGTGTTTACTATTTATTTTCTATTACAGTTATGTAATTTTAGCAATTTACACAATCATGTCATTTTAGCAATTCATATTTTAAAACAGTTTGATAGGCAAAAAAAATATATTGATGACTTACATTCATGTACCTTATTTGGGCAATAATTTTCCACCTCTGAAAATGCTTAAAGGCAGAGGGAGTTGTTATGATGGTTTTATACAAGGTCTGTTCTAACACAGGTAATAAGGTGTCAGAGCACCTATTATTATTTTTTGAAATCTTACTCTATGCTTTATAACATATCTTCATTTTTTATTTAAAATTCCTAGTAATGTGTATGTTACTATTTTTGTCAGCTTTTACAGTGAAGATCCTGCTGTTAAAGCATCCACCTTAACTCCAGACCAAGAGCTTTTCTATACTTCTGCTCTCTGTTGTATGCTCATTAATTGGATATTAGGGGAAAAAAAAAAAAAAATCACTGAAAGGATGGTGAAGCATTGGAACAGGTTGCCCAGGGAGGGGGGTGGGGGGTGGGAATTACCATCTCTGGATGTATTTAAAAAACCTGTAGGTGTGGTGCTTAGAGACATGCTTTAGTGATGGACTTGGCAGTCCCACATTAACGGTTGGACTTTATGATCTCAAAGGTCTTTTCCAACCGAAATGACTCTATGATTCTATGAGTTAACGAGATCTCTAAATGTATTTAACTTCTCCATAAAAGGCGCTTATAAACTGTTATTAAGCATCCCCATAAATTCTTCTTGGTGTGTTAAACAAATCATTCATTTAGATTGTCTGACTATAAGATGTTTTCAAATACTTAATTGTTTCTGCCTCTGTTCTGAATTGTTCCCAGCTGTTGATCCTTCCAAAGAAATTAAGCACACTACAGTATTTTACAGCACTTGTACCTTAAAAATTTTCTAAGGCTGTATTAGCAGTACTTATTTCTTTAGTCCTGAATTTGAAATTTTCCGTACTAAGGTACTGTGTTTGCTTGTTCATTTTACTATCTAATTTACAACATAATTTCCTTTATTTTTTATTCTATGTAAAATTTATCATCAATTGTTCTAAATTATTTCTCTAAACTGGAATAAGAATTTTTTTTTTTAAAGCAGATTTTAACATGATATAATGCAACTTATAACATAGCTGTTCTCTTATTTTAGTCAGAACTGACTTTTTGGTTCTTCTGTCAATCAGTTTTCAGGGGATCCATAAATTTCTTAATTTCACAATTTCTTAAAGTTAACAAGAGAAAAAAAGGTTTTAAAAAAAGAAGAAAATTAGTTTAAGATGTGACAAGAAAAAGTGGTAGATAAGGAAATGCATGGGAAAAATAGGTCATTAATAGACAAAAGGTGTCAAAATATACAATACAACTGTACAATATATTCCTGCTATAATAAACTTTTTCTATGTGTTTTCATAACTGTATTTCCTAGGTGCATGATTCCCAATTAAAACTTTTGACTTTTTTCCATTTTCAATTTGGGAAAGTGCTTAAACAGTCACATACTGTAGGTTCTTTGCAGTCCTAGAAGTTTAATGTGCTAACACTGTAAGGATCTCTCCTATAAGCACATAGATTCCACTCGATATGCTAATACAGAATAAAGTAATGGGAATGGTGATTAAACTGTACTTCTTTTCTTTTTTTCCTCTCTCAGTTGAATACACTGTCTGATTTCTTCAAACTTAAATTTACCATTTAA
This sequence comes from Microhierax caerulescens, assembly GCA_035590215.1. Classification (NCBI taxonomy): domain Eukaryota; kingdom Metazoa; phylum Chordata; class Aves; order Falconiformes; family Falconidae; genus Microhierax; species Microhierax caerulescens. Next base: position 22,465,386 of record JAVJGJ010000037.1, on the reverse strand, counting down.
TTCTAGTTAATTTTGTAAAGGCCTGAACTCTCCATCAGTAATCACAGTGGCATAAGCATTTAAATTAACTGAATTCCAGAAGAATAACATTTTTGTAAGTTGTTGCATTTGTTTCTGTCATAATATTCCTCTCTCAGTTGGTCTCTATTTAATATAATCAGGCCTTTGTATAATACTGACCACAGATGATGAAAATCTGCAGGCTAACAATTGCTATTTTGCATTTACTAAACAAACCCATCATCTGGATTAAAACATATTCAGACAAGTAAATTAGAACTTTACAGAAATGTAGTTACTGGAAATCTGTATCCAAATGAGATTGCAGTTGTCTCGCAACTAAACAGGTGGTGAATGATGGGAGGGGGTAAAGGAGTAACAGGTTAGTGTCACTCTATGGTGACCAAGATGAACTCTAGCTTAATTTTCTCTTCCCTTTAAAATGGTTACTTAACAAAGAAATCATACAGAGATAATGTGAGACAAGTGGATATGTGCAACATTTACCCTGCTTCTGAGCAATGGTATCGGTTTGTAATATTATTAGGATTTTGTTGGTTATTCTGGTTTTGCTTCAGTTTTTTCTAATGAATTAGCTAGCCATGGAGAACATTTATTTAAAAAAAAAGACCAAAGACAAAATTTTATTTTTTTTTAGAAACTAATGAGTTTCCCCACAATTTATGATTAAATACATACCTAAATGGGTCTGAAGTGTTGCTAGGAAATTGCTAACACTTAATCAGTTTCTAATCAAATATGTTAAAAATGGTTAATTTTATAGATCATGAAAGAAAAAAAAAAAGTATATTTTTGGTTTATTGTTTTAATGTTTAATTGTTTCAATGCTGGCATTCTTCAAAATTCCATAATAGTCAATATATAGTTCTGGGAAAACATTAAACTTTCACACAAGGTTTAGTCTCATGTTTATAAAATAATTTACCTAAAGCACTAACTCAAGATAAATTGGTTAAAAGAATGCAAATCTCTGTTTGAAAGAACATTTCCTGCTTAAATTAGGAGAGAAAAATCTCTACCCAGTAATAGTGAGTTTAATTGCTTCTGTGTATAACTGTTATAATAAATGATGCAATATAAACTGAATAGTATATTCATTCAAAAATGTCTTTTCATTCTGTAGTTTCCAGATAATGGTATTTGACAATCTTTAACTTACGACTTCATTTTGAAAATAACATGAGCTTCTGATGCAACACATTCTAGAGGCTGGCCATGTTCTAAATGATGGACATTTTCACTAAATAGGAGAGTTGCAGAGCAGTTATCTATAACTTTAGTGCTGATATAATTAAAGAAATTATGAATATAATTTTATTTATATTTATTTCTAATATTTAAACTGGTTTGATAATGGATTTTTAACTATTCTTTTTTACTTATATGTTATTTAATTTTCTGTTTATTTGAACAAACCTGATTTTATTTGAAAAGCTTTAATTTATATTAGAACTGAGAAACAAACTTAAAAGGAAGCAAAATTAAGGCACCAGGTGATAAAAACTAGCATTTATTTATGGTCTCTATCAATTAAATGATTTGTCTCTCTCTTAATTCCCACAATTTGCCCATGTTATTAATTTTGAAATATCGTGTACACATAGAACAGCATAACATGGTGGGAATCACAGGTTTTGCACCCTGGAATTACTAAAACAAAGAAAAAAAGGCATAAAAAAGAAAGAATTAAAATATAGAAGACAATATCACCTGGGAACCTCAATAGATATATATCCACAGTCTGATAAACACAGCAGATGGAAAATTCAGCTTAGAATTTGGCTGTGAAAGCCGCAACATTTAATAATATTTATGTCTAGATTATAATACTATTTTTTTAGGAAAAATAGAGAATGATAAAAATAAAGAAGTTAAAAGCATTAATGTATGAAAAAAAGATTGCCAGAACAGGGTGTTGTTAGTATATAAAGAAAAAGGACAAATAGTTTAAGAAATCATGTTTGTAAACACAAACTAAATAAAATCATTCTGTAGGTGTTCTAGATTTAATTAAGTAGAAAAGCATGTTTTAAACAATTGCCTGTGACTCTGTCCAACTCTGTATTTCTTATTTTAGAAGCAACATAATCTTAAGAGGTATTACTAGAAAAAAATCAGTATTTCCATTGATACATTTGTTAGACTGCCAAGATTATAATGGTTGGGTGAAATACAAGCTTAAAAGGTATTAATGAGGTATTAAAAAAGATTTGATAACCCTTTATTTATTTTATTCATAAAATAAACTTTCCTATGAGTTAAAATAACAATGTGTTTCCGTAGAAAGAAGCAGAATAGATGTATGTAAATTCTGAAATATTACCAGGTATTTTAAACAGAAACTGAAAAAATATTGTTACTCTTTGATTACAAAGAAAAGTGAAAGTTATACAACTGAAAGACGTCAGATATACAACTGCAGATGCCAGAGAAGAAAGGGGAAAGTGATTTATCTTTCAGTCTTTCCCCTTTCTTCTCTGGCATCTGCATTACTTTGCAAAAAACTATCTGGATTCAGAATTGTGCACATTTGCCTAAACAGCATAACTGATGCTTTTTTGAAATAATCATGAGGTTATGATAAAAAAGTAAAAGCTAGAAGAGCAAGAAAACAGAAATTGATTGTCTGGTCATAGTCTGCTCTCTTCATGTTTTGACAAGAACAAAACTGTGTGTATATGATCTCTAAACAGAACTGTTTGCTTTCTCTGGGCCTACAATACACTGCTTTGGTACAGTAGTTTCTTTGGTGTCAGAAATGTAGCTTTGAAAATCCTGCCTCCCAGCATGCACTTTTCCAGGCAGTTTATCATTTCCCATAATTAATCCATTTCCTGGAAATGACGTGGACACTTCCCATGAAATCTGTGTATACGTTCTCACATGTTGAACTTGTTTGCCTTTGTCCTCCTGCACACTGTGACTACTAAAGTAGTTGAAATTTTTTCAATTCTTGTTCTTGGGGGTCAATAGATGATAGGAAGTACCTAAATAAACTCAACAGCTCAAAAATTTTGGTATTCGTTTTGTTGTTCCTTGAAGTTCCAGAAATGCTTGGTAGTAGATAAAAAAAAAAGTATCATGAGAAAAACATGCTTGTATTTGATTTTACTGCAACTTCAACAATTAAACTCACTTCCTTATTTCCAATGAAGACTATAACTTTTCTCTTTTTTTTAACTTAGAACAAAATGGAGTCCTGGCGTATTACATAAAATAAACTCATCATTATATTTGTTTTCACCAGCTACCTTGGAGGCATGTGTTCCCACACAGCAGTTAGGACATTATTTTTTAAACTACAATCTGGCCTGTTCAGGCCCTTAATATATCAAGTCCTTTGCTTAGTTGTATTTCTTTCGTTTTTAAAGGAAAATGAACTTACAATGAACAGTTGGCTATTGCACACAAACCTATCCCAGAGTTTAAGCCATTACTTTTTGTCTCTCTCTTACTGGACCACTAGGTTTCACCTGACCCAGAATCAAAGCTTCATGGGGTCAAAAGTTAAAACCATGTGTGCTAATACAAATGGGAAAGAAAGACACACCAGAATTTAATTTCTGAGTGACCAGAAGCTCTTTATTTTCGTCTGAGCATCAATTGATCCAGTGAAATACCAGCTAATTTCTTGTTTATAGTAAGCTAAACCCATTATTTCTCCTGATAAATTAAAGCAGCAAGGAGAAAAACCTTGTCTGATCAAAATCTGTATGCTATGGCCCAGTGGTGGGCAGGGCCAGGATTAACAGTGGCAGATGTGAATGTGGCATAACTATCAACAGTCACTAGCTGAGAAGTTAGCTCTGGTGCAGGCCTGTTCCACAGCAGATTAGATACAAGGAAGAAATTCTTCACAATGTGAGTGGTGAGGCACTGGAACAGGTTTTGCAGAGAAGTTATGGATGCCCTATCCCTGGAAGTGTTTAAGGCCAGGCTGGATGGGGCTTTGAGCAGCCTCGTTTAGTGGAAGGTGTCCCTACCCACGGCAGGGGGTTGGAACTTGATTCTGTGATTCTTATACATCTGGACCCAGGAGTACCCTCACTGACTTCACTGCTGCTGATTTCATTGCAGCTGGTTTAAAACCAATTGCTTTTTATTTTTGCCACATAGGGAAGCATAAAGTGGATTTAAATGCAGGTCCATGTAATGAGCAAAAGCAAGGCATAGGGACATTAATGCAAAAGAGAATGGATCTTCAATCATGTATATAGCTGCCACTGCAAAGAAGGGAATAATCTGTTCCCCTAAGGGTTATGGCATGATGTGACAAGATAGCTTATGGAGGTTCTTCTAGCTTTATGGGTCTTGTAGTTAACAATCTAGCAGAGTGATCCATTCGTAAGATGCAGGAAAATGTTTAAAAAATAGATTCAAACCCATTTGCTTGTAAGTGTTGTTGAGAGGATAAATATATTAATACATGTGAAAACAATAGAACAAGGTCCTAAATGAACAGTATTAAAATTCAGAAATTCACCCTTTTTTCTCTTTGGCTTCTAAAACAAACTCTCAGCTCTGCCATGAGTGTAGGAAGTGTTTAACACCTTGTCCAAGTCAAGCAGTAATGGCTTGGCTTGATTTAAAACAACTATTCAAGAAGAGTTAGTGGTAGTGAAACTTGCTTCATCAGTTAACTGGCATATCAAAAATGAGGAATATTGTTCAGAAGTAATTTGCTGTTGACTGCAGGCAGCCCAAATGATCTTGAACATGAGCTTTGAAAATTAACCTTGAAGATGAACTGTATTTCTTGTATTATATTTCATTCTGGCCTCATACAAACAATAAGCATTTAAGCACTCTCTGCTAATAAATGTTTTCCAAATAAATCTTCCCAAGGGCTTTAGGTTCAGCTTTAAAAAACTTTTGCCAGGACTATCTCTACTAATTCCATTATCTTTATTAACATGTTGTACTTAAATAAGAAAACTTGATACAGCTTGATTTTTTTAAAAATATTTTTTTACCATTGCTGCTTTGTTTCAGGGTATTATTTTTCTCTAGACATTCAAACTGTTTCATTAGTTTATTAAAATCAGGATTGTAGCTGTATTATTTCAATTCCAAGGAAGACAGAGCATACAGCACATTGTCACATCAGCAGATGAAACATTTTAACTGAACTAAATTTATCTTATTCTTTTAATATCTATTAATCTCAGCCTCTACGGCTTTTTTTTTGTTGTCGTTGTTGTTTTGGGTTTGGGGTTTTTGTTTGGTTTTGGTTTTGTTTTTTACTTTGTGTGTTTGAGTCTACTGACACGAAAGTTGTCAGGTATATTAGTAAATATTATGGAAGGGGATTTGTCAATTTTGCCAGACCACTTGGTAATCCCATGTCTATTATTTTTTCCTCAAGATCTTCAAGTGTAATTTTTTTTTCCATCTCATTTTATTTTTGCCTGTAGATGTATCTCATCTTTTTATATCTTGGAAATGGTTAGAAAAGGCCTCAATTTAAGATAATATTTTAATTTAGTTAATATTTAGTATATTGTTCTTCTCAATATCATTAATGCAAATGTAAAATATCTAACACTGGTCACTGCAGTATTTGCAGGGAAAATCCATTCAAATCAGTGCAATGGTTGGAGTATGTAAATGCTGATTTGTGAAATTTTTCAGTCTGTAAAGAAAGTTAGCCTATTCTTAGTATTGCAAATACCTTAATAAGATATGTGTACATTTTTTACTCAAATCCTTTGGCCATGTTTCTTTCATTCAGCTGCTACCTTTGTAATTGTATTTAAAATGTTCATCTGGCACATGATGTTCTATCTGGGCCATAGTGGTAGTGGCTTACATTTTCTCTTCTGTGGACTTTTATGGGTTGCTTTTTATTTTCTGAGGAAGGTTATTGTTTTAAGGAAGGCTTGAATATGAAAATGCTAAAGCTACTATTAATTTTTGCTAAGATTTAAATGATTATCACTTCGCTTGCCAGCTCCACAGGGCTTTTACAGAGGAACTCTGTAATTGTCAGACATGCCGTAAATGCATCTGTTAAATCCATTATTACTCAGGAATATGGCCAATCTGAGTGGTTTGAATTCAGCTTATGAAAGCATTCACATCCACTAACTTCACTAGGTTTAAAGAGAGTGTTAGCAGGGTTTGCACAGGGGAGAGAGGAAGAGGCAATGCTCAGTAATAGACAAATCATGTTAGATTCTTCCCAAACAACCAGAGAACTGGTGAGTGTGGTGTCACTGACTAGCACTTTGTCTGGGTAAAATGTGGCTCAGTTATCTGGGAAATGCGATGTGATTTCTATAAAGCCCATCTTTTAAAAAAACAGTGGATTCACCTGGTTGCTGTCACATCTGGTATAAAAAGGCAGTCTTATGCCTGTGGCTCTTACCATACTGGTGACTAAAGGAACTGAAAATGAAAGATCAGCAGAGAACAGCAGACCTCATGGGGGTTTTTTATTTGGTTTTGTTTTCTGCATCTTCAGTCTTTCCTCAGAGAGGAATTCAGAAAGGATATGTCTGTAAATTGTCCTAGAGTACCTTCCTTCTACATCCAAATTTATTTTAATCTATTTGTCAAATAATCTGCTTCACGTACCTATCACTGAGCTGCTTTCAGATAATCTATGTAATGTTTCAAGGTAACATTTTTTTGCTCTGTGTGAAAAACAGATGTTGATTTACTGGTGTAAGGATCAGACACAGAAGTACTGGATCAAATCTAGGCTTGATTTCCTTGGGCTGAGTTACCTAATCTCAATTATGATGAAAAAGCTCAATAACTCTCTCACATAATGCAGAAGCAGCAGCATCTGAATCGAGCTGCATTTGTTAAAGCCAGTTCAGAATTGCCCACTACATGAAGCCTATCTCCTTTTTGTAAGAAATAGCGCATCCACTTCCCTGTTTTCTCCTCTGAACTGTTTATAAATTGTGCTAAGCTACTTCTGTCAAATCTAGGTAAGAGGACTCAAGTGAGGCAACAATAGAATGCCATTATTTTGGTATAATAACTCTTCTTTCCCTCTAGCAAATCTTATCAGTCTCTCCCAGTCACCAGTGTCAGTTAGTGTTAGCAACAAGGGAGCCACATTTTCCATATAGTACGAAGACCCCTTCAGTAGGCTTCTACAGCACATATCTGTGTTGCACAAGTTATTCTCCAAATCAATAGCCAGAAGAGATGAGAGCTTTAAATATTAAGGCAGTTATGTCAGTGCACTCCACCTCAGCAGGAAAACTGAAAGCCTGACAGGTTTGGCTCTGCGGTTTCCAGACACTTCCTCACATATGTATAAAATTTAGAGTTTTTTTCTTTTTTTCAAACTTTCTTCTCCCACAACAGCTTTCTCTCTTGCCTCTGTCTTTCCTGTTCACTTCTTCCTGGTCATTTTTACATTTAACAGTCCAATATTTCTTTAGAAGAAAGGATTATCAATGAGAGAATTGGAAAGAAAACACAAAGAAGGTTCAAGGCTGCAGCCTTAGTTAATGTTGTCCCTTTCTCACATTTACATTGGTATTTCCAGGTGCAAGTTGCTTTTAAGCATAAATCATACAGGCATCTCTATCTGAGATTCTTTGTGTCCTTAAGTGTGTGAAATCTACCATTTACCAAAAGACTTGCAATGCTTTTGTTTTTCTGGTGAACTTGTAGTCAATTTTTTGTATTAATATTTTCTTTCATGAACTCAATTATGCAATATTTAATTTTCATGTAGGTCAATAATTTACTCTCAAATATGGATTGCTTGCAACTGGAATAAACCAGCTCCTTCAAAACTTCTGACTACTTCCTAGCTTGCTTTAAAAGCAGTAGAAGGCTGACTGTTTCCAAACACTTTCCTTATAGATACAAAGAGACAGGCTGTTTAAAATTAATCAAAAACATAAATGTATTTTTTACTATCTCTGAATTTTTAGTTTCACCATATTTTTTTAAAAAACGTAAATGTGCTGCCTTTGGATAAGAGTTTTGCTTTTTCCCACAAAAGAGAGTTTATTTTCTTTCATCTGCATGACAATTCCCCCTTTCCAGATGTCTATAAGAAGAATAAATTTTAAAAATACCATTAGTAACATTGATAACACAGGTCAAATATAAAATCTTTCTTGAGTAAACATGTTCCAAATAAATAACTGAAAGAAACTTTGTACATATTTTTTGTTATTTTTTTGCACATTTTCAAAGTGAACATTTAACTTTGTTTCATAGCTGTGGGAACACTAGTATGCTCTTTTAAAGGCAGGAGTTTAATTATTGGTATGTCTATTGCTTATGAAACTTGTCTCTCCTCAAATCAATTAATAAAATCAATTCGGCTACTTATTTCATCAGCTAAACTTAATATAGAATTTCAGGATTGCTTAATGAAGCAAATGGTCAGATCCCAGACTAAACAACATGTAAAGACTCTGAGATATAAAGCAAGTTCAGGACCCAGATTTTCACTGTCATAATGGTAAAATAGAAATCTAGAACACCAAAACTGAGGTTTTTCTCAGGCTGCTGTACCTCTTCTGTAAAACCATCATTATTTACAGATATTTGCTTTGCTTGAGAAGTGGACTGGATACACGGTTTCATTCTGAAATTCAGGTTTGTTTTTCTTAGGTTTATGGTTTATAATGCTTAGGTAAGTTTAACTTAATTGCAAAATGATTGGCACTTAACAAGTAACTAATTGACACTGCATTAAGTAGTTAAATATGGCATCTTACAGGCTAATGAGCATCTAACACAGAATCCTTTCTAAAGCTGTTAAGAATACACAATAGACATTAATAAATTTGTGTGTGTTAGATTTTTAAATTTCATTTTAAGTATGTGCAGGATTAAGCGTCCAGCTGCTTTAGGAAGAGAAAACATTAGATAACTGGAATTTTAAAGCAGGTGGCTATAAACAGCTATGTGCATGTACATATACTTGTCTAGGGGCTGTGTTTGCCAGAGCAATGCAAGGATGGAATGGCATGGAATAAAATATGGTTGTTTTGCCCTGTTGATACACCCTGGCTATGAGATGAAAGAAACAAGCATCATTCCTTAATAGGGTCAAAAACTCACTGAAATGATACTTTCATAAAAGGAATCAAGCAGAGAGCACAGCTCCATCGCCTTTGTTCTCCATGCCAGCTCAGCTCATCTGGAGCATCTCCATCACAATACTCCCTTTTCCTTCACAAGAAGGAAACATAGGTGGACCAATTTAGTGCAATTATCTATGCCAATTAAGTAATCTTTTAAAAGTCCATATATTCTCCACTGAATGACACTGAATGAAATTAACTTTCTTAAAATGCCATTTTCAATGACTTCTGCAAGATACTGACTCTCACTAACTGACAGCAAAATATTGACTCTGACTATCTAAATATTTGATGGTAAATCATAGTGATTCAGTTGCTTTTACAAAACATGGATCTATGTCCTTCAGTCTGAAGAAAGCTCGAGTTTAACTGGCATTAAATAACTTCCTAATGAAGGTGTCACATACCATATTTTAAATTATGCCTTCTAATAAAAATGAATGTAAAGTTTTCATTTAGTCTGTCATCTTTTACTACTCTACAATAAGAAATCAGTCATCTTATGCAAACTGTTTAATCATTGATCTCGAGGACCAAAAAGAGGCATCCTGAAATAGCAAAGGATTTTTTGTTTTGTTTTGTTGGGGGTTTTTTTGACAAACCCAGGATTCCTATTTTTGCTGGACAGTCACAAAGCTGGCTTTAATATTTAATTAAATATTTTCCAGCAGATGGCAGCATTTCACAGTGGTTGGAAATGCTGACTGGTCTCTAGAAGACTGATGTAGCTGACAGGGTTTTATGCCTTTCTTCTGCAAATGTTGGTTAAAAGGGGTTTATGACTTTGCTGTTTTAAATTAGGAATGGCTGAAACTTGGCATGCATACTCTCTTTTGTTTCCCTATATCTATAGGAAATGTCTATATTTGTCTATATCTGCATTAAAAAGACTGAAAGTGCCACCTAAAACCAGGAACTGCAAATGAAAATGCTAAATGCTTCAGTTGATTTACTTGATACTATCTGAAGTCAAGATGATTTGAAATTTTTCATACTATTAAGCTGATTGAGAGCTAGATATTGTAAAAGCTCTGTGACATGGCTGAGACCAGGATTTCACAGAATTTACTTTCATATTTTATTTCAGAGTATGCAAACAAGAGGAAACATGCTTATCCACAGGTTTCTCAAAATTTACATCCTTGCATTTATTATAAATATTCAGCTTGTTAGGATCTTATCCTTCCCCACCTTTATTGCAAATTCGTTAGATAGAATAGTTCACATACCTAATACTTGTACATGGTTACAGTAGCTCAGAATTTAAAGTACATCCCCAGACAAAAGACCAGCAGCACTTTTGGCATGTGTGAAGTGACGTGTGCACAATGTAATATATTTTCTCAAGCTTTTACTGCACCCTCCCACCTTTAGGATTTCTAGCTTTCGTCACCTACAGACCTTGTACTTTGAGAACAACAAGGATTTTTGCTTGCCTACTTTGGTATCAGTGAGAGAGGATTTGGTGAAAAGAAGTACTATCTTTTAAGAGAGCTATGTATAAGTAATGATATAGTTCAAACAGGACCTAGCAAAACAACCTACATACAAATAATTCAACTGGGTGTAATGTGCCTGTTTTATGAATGCTTTAGTGAAAAAACTTACATCTTCTTGACACTAAGATATCCCAGGGCATTCAGTTCTGGAATACCAGCTCCATTTAACTACCCTTAAAAAGATAGAACTGAAGTGCTGGAATTTGACAGGAAATTGAGCTAAGTTTCCAGGAAACCTTTAAATCTCAGGGTGAACAATCCTATGTAGTATGCTAAGGTAGATTGTGGTGGCTTGTTTATTTATTTATTTTTTTTTAATGGCTTGACTAAATTACAGACTCTATATCAAGAATACTGTGCCCAGTGCCAAAAAAGAGTCCAGTAAAAGGTCAAGATGATTAAGGGATTGGACCCTCTGCGATCTCAGGTAAGGATGGAAATGCTGCAGTTATTCAGCCTGAGGAAAGGAAGGGTCACAGGCCCTTTAGCTTTGTATGTACAAACCTGAAGGGAGGATATAAAGAACATGGAGCCAGACTCTTTTCAGTGGTGCCCGATGACAGGACAGGAAGAAATGGGCAAAAACTAGAAAAACATGAAATTCTATGTGAACACAAGAAAACACTTTTTCACTGTGACGGTGACCAAACACTGGAACAGGATAACCAGGGAGGTTATGAAGTCTCCATCTGTGGAGATGTTCAAAATCCAGCTGGACATGATACTGGGCAACCTGCTCTAAGTGACCCTGCATCAGCTGTGTGTACTGGACTAGGTGATCTAAAGAGGTCCCTTCCAATCTTAAAGATTCTATGATTATATGGATGATATCAGAGGATTTGAAAACTTATCCAATGTCATGCAAGTATTTCAGGTTTTGATTATTTCTGGTTTGTCCTTTCTAGTTTTTTGCCAGAACAGTTACTGAAAGTTACACAGGCTTACAAAATATTTGTGCTCTTTAAGAAGTTATGCTTCACGTCAGAAGCAAATAGTGTTGTATGTGTCCTTGTGAAAGACTACTGAAAAAAACTAAAGCATCTTGTTTACAAGCCTTCTGATTATTAAACAAACAAAATCTTAGATTTCCGAAGTGCTCAAAAGCTTTTACAAGGACTGGTGTGCAGTGCCTTTCCACCACACTTCCCTAGGTACCCATGAGTTTGTCAAAACATTTCTTACTTTTTTACTGTCCAGAACTGAATAACATATGCTAGAACACAAAATCCCCAAATCCTTTATTGGCTTAATTGTATCCCATATTAAAAGAAAATGGTGTGCCAAACAGCCATTGCATTCCCTGTCTAGCTGACTTCTGGCAAGCTTTGATGTTTTCATTGATGAATACAACAATCTGCTCTAGGAGATCTAGGAGCACTATGATGAGTTAAAGTTGTTCAAAAGTGTACAGTCAATATACAAAGGGCCTGATACTTGTCTTTGTAAATGTAAAACTGTTGTACCCTAGTGATGTGAAGAACAGGACTGTAAGATTTAAAACCAGATGCAAAAAATCTACTATTTTTGTTGGGGCTCATCCATGGAGTGATTCTCACTGCTCCATTATGGCACTAGTCACTTCTTTACTCTGTTTCCTGTAGAGGGGATCAATATTCTGTCCTGATGCTTTTTAAAACATGAACTCCCGTTGATTTTAATTTTATAGGAACCAGAGAAGGTGAGGATTTAGTTTCATTTTTCTTTTTCGTAGAAGTGGCTTTTAATAAAATAGTGACTGGAAAGTTAAAGTTCCTCAATTATTATATGAAAATCCCAAAGAAAAGGAAATAACATGAGAATAAAAGAGTTATTTAATTGATCCTGGTATCTGAAAACTTATTTGAAGATACTGAATATTTTGTCTTGTTTTATCAAATACTAAGTAAAAGAAACTATTAAAATAATTCAGAAGAAGGCTTGATATATGTTTCTCAGTCCAAACTAATTAATTAGAAGACATACATACTAAAGCTGTTGTTCAACAGCTTTGATATAAATGGTAATTAACCTTGGCCATAATTCATGTTTTATACAATTATAATACTATTTTCAAGGAAATGTGTAGTAGTAGTTTATCAAGTTGAAAGTATTAAGGATCAAACTCAGGCAAACACTCATGTCTTAAGCTCCTGTGAGATGAAGTAGTTATATATGCACATCTTGGAAAAGATTTTAGCTTTAGATTTGTCTTCTAGGTGCAGTAAATGGATTGTATCTTGTTAAGCAGTATCACAACAGCATTCCATCACCTTGCAATTTTAAATATTTAGCTAAAATTATGAATTTACTCAGAAGTGGCTTTCATGATTATTTAGATTCCATTTCTATTGCTTCCTGAGCAAAATGTCCCACTTTTATAAGTCACTGAAGCTCCATCACCTTCAGTGGTAGTGTTTGCACTGATGCTACCTACCTGTGGAGCCCAGCTGTCTATTATTAATATCTACTTACTCTGCACCTGGGGTGACCCCAGGTATTGGACAAGATAAAAAGAACTGGGAGTAAATGCAGTCTACTGAAAATGACCCATTTCTTTTATTATTGCCCTAATTATTTTATTGCCTAAATTAAGAATTTTTTACTCATGCAAAGCCTCAGGATAAGGACTCTGAGAGTGCTTTTGAAAATCCCCTCCCCACCCCCTCCCCCTCCCCCTTGACAGGCAACAATATTTTATTACTAGGAAATGGCTTCCTGGCTTCCTGTTGTTTTCTTTCCCATAAGTTTTAAGGAAGACATGCATGTTAGGTAAAATTCTCTGTGCTGCTACTCATAACAGTCTATAGTTTTGCCTTTGTTTAGTTTTTTTTGCTTTATAGATCTTCTTCTTACATTTGAAATTCTAGGGTGATGTAATTTCTTGAGTTTTTTCATTCATTGACCTGAACACTAGATTTTGATGAAAGACAAAAGACAATTCTGTTGAAAACTTAACTACTTATAAAACTATTCTGTATAAAGTATTTTCTTATATTGCTTATAAATCTATGCACTTGGTCCCTGGACTAATGAAGTAAAAAAAATCACAGAATTTCACACCCAGGTGAGGATTATACCTGTTAGGATAGATCATCTGAATGCTTACATTCAGTAAATAAGAACAGGAAAACAGATGGATTAGCTATCTTCATGCCCACTGATGTGTCCATAATCTTCCCAAAATTTCTGCCTATAAAAGCAGCAATTTGTTCTTTGTAAAAGTCAGGATACATCTTGGATTCTTCTGAAGTCTTTACTTATTTATTTCCTGCTTTATTGTGTAGCTATCTTCAACCAGGGACTAGTCACTCCTTTATGAACAGTTTTCATATTTTAACAGTATAATAATGCTTTTTGTATTGCTTTACATGCATCATTTTCTTAGGTTTCAAGTTCTTGAATAATGCTATATGTAAATGTTCTTGGCAGAAAAGGTATTATAATATGGGAATGTAAGCACCAGTTTGGCAATTTATTTTACGTTGTTTGAGCTAAGCTATATTTAATAGTCCTAACTTCCTGACACTGAAGTAAACATGAGTATGCTATTAGCAGTGTTAATAATGTAGTCTGACCACAAATGTTGATGCTACTGCTTTCTACGGGGTAAGTCAGCCTTAATGTTCATCATCTGTCCTAGTCTTGGAGTGGTAGCCTTGCTTTCATCTTTTGAGAGAGTTTCTGGATCAAAGAGGGTTTGGCATCCCTGTAGATATGTAGAGTCAAAAGAAGATTGGCAGTAACAAAAAGGTGTTTATGGACAGGAAAGATGGGGTAATGCAGACTACAGTCTAGCAGGCCTGTAGAAACAGGGGTGCCCCCAGAGCTGTTCTTCCTTACATTCAGCGCTGTGCTCACAGTCCAGCTCTGAAAACTGTTTTTATTTAGCCACAAAATTAAGTTAGATAAATAGGACATACCCCTCTGCCTGAACTGCTTCTGGGTTTTCAAAATCTATGTCATTATAAAAAAAGGCCATACACAAGTGACATAAATTTATGTCACCAAAAACAGTCACATGGTTTTCCATATCCACCACTGAGAAATCAGTTGGCTTTATTGCCAAATACTTCACTCAAACATTTATATATGTATTCTTTCATTCACCCAGAATCTGATAAAGGCAAACTTACAACAATAACTTTAGTTTGATGTACCTTTATTTAGATGTGTTATGTATACAAGGTGCTTGCACCTTCAAAAAGGTACAATTTTAATTTTAAATATTTACTAATTTGATGGAACATAGAAAAATTAATATAACTTTGTTAATGCCAATGTGAACTATAATTTGGCTCTAGATTAAGTAGTCATAGTTTCCACTTGGTAAAAGAAATATACCAAATTGTACCACTATGACTTTCAGAAAACAAAAAACATTAAGTGCAGATTTCATCCCTCAGGATCCGACTGGCAGATGTCAACATGTGTCATCTCAAACAGTTCAGCACAGTTATGTAGCAAACAATGGCTTAAATGCATCTAGGACCATCTTAGAAAGTGTAGCTATTGGAATCTCTATGTTGTTGCCAGTTTTTTACTTTAAAAAATAATTTTTAAAAATCTTCATTTTTACGTCAAAAACTGAAACAGAACACTTCTTAGCCAATCTCTTGCTGCACTGCCAGCAGACAGTGGCTTGGCATATTAAGGTATGTGTGTCCATTCTGAGGTTGTGCAGGCCAACCTAACTGTAAATAATGTTGCTTTATCATCTTCTCAGTGCCACCATCCATTTATCATTCTTTCTCCATCTGTTCTTCCTGTCATATTCCTAAACTGTCAACCATTTGCTATGGACTGCTTTTGTTCTAATAAGTGAAACATGCCTAATATGATAATGCACCTGGATGTGATTGCAGTAAAATGGATAAAAATATAATAATGGATAGCTCTGATCTTTATCACCTTGGAAGGCTCCACTGATTTTTATGTAATGCATTTAAGCATTAGTTAGACCTAAGGCCCCCAAGGCAAACTTGTGGTATTTGTGTCTAAATTGCTATATTAGTTCTGTCCAATTTATTTTTAATCCCTCATTTGTTTGCAGGCCAAATACTAAAAATTAATTAAAACTGGTTGAAAATTTTTTGGGGGTTGTTTGTTTTGGGTTTTTGGGGGTTTATGTATGTATGTATTTATTTTTCTCCTAAGGCAGTAATGCCAAGAAAGTTTATGAAAACTATTTTTAGTGAACAAATACTCAGTTTCGGTTTATGTATTGCTTCTCATCCTGATTGCTTAATGCAGCATATAATCTTTTATTTGTCCTAAATCTATCTCCAGTGATGGTCCTAATGTCCAGCCCTGGAGTCTAGATAACAGTGCACTAGGATGCAGTGGTTTTGCATGGCAAGGTTTTGGGGTTTTTTTGGAGGGAGCTACACGGAGGTGACTGGCTTCTGTGAGATGCTAGAAGCTTCCCCCATGCTGAAAGGAGCCATTGCCAGCTGGCTCCAAGGCAGACCCGCTGCTGGCCAAGGCCAAGCTATTCAGCAGTGGTGGTAGTGCCTCTGGGATAGAATGTTGTGAAGCGAGGAGGGTGGGTAGAATATGTTCCAGCAGAAGAGGAGTGAGACTACATGAGAACAACTCTGCAGACACCCAGGTCAGTGTAGCAGAAGCAGGAGGAGGTATTCCAGGTGCCAGAGCAGAGATCTCCCTGCAGCCTGTGGTGAAGCCCACGGTGACGCAGGCTGTGCCCCTGCAGCCCATGGAGGTTAATGGTGGTGCAGATATCCACCTGTAGCCCACATTGGGGCAGGTGGGTGCCCAAAGGAGGCTGTGACCCCATGGGAAGCCTGTGCTGAAGTGGGTTTGTTGACAGGACTTGTGGACCTGTGAAGAGCCCACACTGAAACAGGTTTGCTGGCAGGACTTACGGCACCGTGGGGACTCACACTGGAGCCGTCTGTTCCTGAAGGATGGCACCCTGTGGGAGGGACCCATGGTGGGGCAGCATGTGGAGAACTGCAGCCCGTGGGAAGGACTCACACTGGAGAAGTTTGTGGAGAACTGTCTCCCATGGGAGGGATCCCACGTTGAAGCAGGGGAAGAGGGCGAGTAGGAAAAAAGCAGCAGAAATAACATGTGATGAATTAACCATAACTCCCATTCCCCTGCACAGCTCAGGGGGAGGAGGTAGAGAAATCAGGAATTAAGTTAAGCCCAGGGAGAAGGGAGGGGTGAGGGGAAAGATGTTTTTTTTTCTGGTTCAAATGGTAATGAGTTAAACTAATTTTCCCAAAGTCAAGTCTGTTTTGCCCATGATAGCTTGTTGAGTGATCTCCCTGCCCCTATCTTGACCCACAAGCCTTTTCATTATATTTTCTGTCTCCTGTCTGGTTGAGAAGGCAAGTGATACAGCAGTTTCGATGGGCACCTAGCATCCAGACAGGGTCAAACCACCACAGAGGATTGCTGAGGAGATCTGACTAAGCACTATACAAATGTTTTCCTTCTAAGATCTGGACAGTCCAGTACATTTCTGATGGGAAAAAAAAAAAAATAAATAACACTCTCTTTCCTTTACACATGGATGTTTGAACTGTCAGGATGATGGCCTGGAAATAAATAGGCTGAAGGTTTGTTGGTTTGGAGTTTTTGTTGGCAAGTGGCCCTTTAAATTGGCAGAAATAGACCTAATGTGATTTGATAGTTAAGATGCTGAAACTGGTCAAAAAAAGTAGGTTTTTAGTATGGAGGTAATAAATCATTGTATAAATGATCTAGCACTATGATGTATTCTCATCAATTTCAGCCTTTTAAGTCAAGGTTAGCCATCATTCCAAAGGGCATGCAATTGCAAAAACAAAAGTAATATTTCTTAGCTCAGGTTCTTTCATTTACATTATGAAGCACATTAAAATCAGAGATCAAAATTGGCCTTTGGTGGTAAAAACTACTTATCTAAAAATATGCATACATGGATTAAAATCTAGGCTGTCTGCAGCTGCCAAAATTTGCATATTATTTGAAATACTTGCAATCCCTGGTGGGACTCCAGCCTATGGTCCAGACATAGCATGAATTTCTTCAAATCTTATCTACCAGTTCTTTGAGAATGTACACTACAAGGCAGCATAAATAAAATTTGTTGCCACGAATACATATGTTTAAGCAGATGAATGTATGTGTCTCTGTCAGATTTTGAATCATGATAGCAACTTATTTCATTTCTTTGACAGTTCTCATTCTATTTACCAAGGTAAGCAGCTACTTAGTTGAGCCAAATCAAAATGAAAAGGTTCCTCTGTTTTTGAAAGGTTTTCTTGGATTTTATATACTTTTTGAAGCCGGGGTGGTGCAGGCAGTTTGTTTCAAGTTTGTTTCCTATAATTTTCCCATAATACGTAGTTTCACAAACTTTTGTAAAATCCCCAAGACCTGCAACTTTCAGGTAATAACCTGAAAACTGTTCCACATGCTGTTGGAAATGTATTGACTTTATTTCAACATGCCCCAGACTGCATATAAGCAGTTACACATGTACAAGTGGATGGTGTCAGTTGTCAGCTCAATGCCAGAGCAGAAAC
Source organism: Microhierax caerulescens (assembly GCA_035590215.1). Lineage (NCBI taxonomy): Eukaryota > Metazoa > Chordata > Aves > Falconiformes > Falconidae > Microhierax > Microhierax caerulescens. Next base: position 22,447,284 of record JAVJGJ010000037.1, on the reverse strand, counting down.
AGAAACACTCCCGAAGGTGTTCCCCATTGTGCTACAGAACAACCTTCTAGCTTGACGTAACGTTGCATCGGTTGCAAGGTAAGGACACCGCAAGGAGGGTTCAGGGATGCTCCTTTCTTTCCCCTGCAGAATCTCCCCCTTGATGGTATCCAGCACACTTCTCCTTTGTAGATGTGGAGCCATAACCATTAGAGATAAGCAGGTGCTCAGACAAAGTTTTCAGCGGCCAGGGTAGGCGTTATTACAGCTATATCCTTAAGCAAAGGGAAGATGCTGTGGAGCACTTCAGTGTCCATGCTTTCTGGGTACTCTTAACTATAGGGTTACTAGAAAATTCTGTGCATTGAGAAATAGAAGAAAGAGAGATATTTTGATGGTTGGTGTTGGGGGTGTGTGTGTATTACAAAACTGGTTTATGCGGATCTATTCCTGCTTTTGTAAGAAATCAGAAGTAACTGGGGCATATTGTAAGAAGATTCAACAGAAGAGAAAATGTTATAGTAGCTGCTGTAGTTTACCTTTAACCAAGTGGTTCTGTAGTTCACCAGACCTCTGAATGTAAGGAAATATTGTATAAGCCTGCTACAGGCTCAGAAAATGATTTGCTTTATATATAAGAACTACAGGGGCAACTGAACTGACAGATGAAGTAAAGATCTCTGATTTTTAGAATGGCAGGGACAAAAAACATTATCTCTGTCTGATGTGTCTCATGAAGGTGATAGAAATAACAAGTAGTAAGACTTTGAATAGATAAAAATAATGTTTAAAGGGTATTGTAGGGAAAAGAAATAAAGGAACGTTTCAGAGACTTAAAACTAAAAACTCAGTCCTGTTAATATGACCTGTTAAAATATCTGATTTAAACAGTAGATGGTTTCAGGGCATAATAACAAAAAGTTATAAAAACACTCACTGAAAGGTGGAACTGACATTAAACAAGGCAACAGATCTATATGCATGCTAAGCAGCTGAACAATTAGAAATCCAAATACAAGGCCACAGATGAAGTGAAATAAGCCAAATTAATATAAATTAAAATACAGAGATGGACAAATATAATTAGCCAAAACATTGGAAATATTCAGGTTTAAAATACATATATATGTAGAGATAAGCCAAAATAAATACCAAGGTGTTCAGAGAAAACAGAAAAGTGTGTGTTTAAGTTCCAGAAAGGAGTTTTTGAAGTAGGAAAATACAGAATTAAGGGAAGCTAAAATTTTAATCAATTCAATATAAATACCATACCTGTCAGATAAGTGAAATGCAGTGCAGCAGAAGCACACACAAGAACTATAACTGGGATGTTCAAGAAACATATTCAAACAGAGGAATGACAAAAATGTTAAATGAAGGGGTAGATCTGATATTTAGAGACTGTTCTATGCTATAACTTTGTGTGTGTGCATATATATGTATAATGATGGTTTACAGAATGTCTGAGCATAGGCCTTACAGGTGCAAGTTAAAATTGTTCTGGTGTTTTTATCACAGTCAAAAGAGTAAGAATCGCTTGGCAGTGTATTAAATAGTGTCATGGAAGGAGGGTTGTGTGTGGGTGTGTGTATAATGCCATAGCTCTGTCTGTCTCTGAGCAAGAACAAAGACTATGCAGGCAGTAGAATCAGTTGCTAATATTAAAGAGCTCCAAAGGTATTCCTACACATTTCTTTTCAAATTAATAGTTTAGACTGAATATTGCACTGAATTCAATGTTTACCTGCCCATGTACAGTCTGTACATACCAAATGTGTGAGGTCTCCTGGGGTCTTCTGTAGAAGGGAGTGAATTCTCTATTCACTGAAAAATAGCAAAGAAGCTTTAGGCACTGACAGCTGAGTCTGAGACTTTTGCTCCTCAGAGATCTAGCAGATAGGGACAGTAGGTGATCTGAATCTTCTCCTGACCTCAGACACTCAAATTCTGCCCAACCCTAAGTCCACCTACCAATACAATTTTAATTGACCCCATTGTACTCAAACAGCTGATTAAGTGCAAGAAAGATACCTTCCAAGTAGTAAAAGACAGGATCAATATTAACAGAGGACACAACGTTAGATGGAAAAAATCCAGAAAAAAACTATGCTTTCTTTCCCTGTAAAACATCGATAAAATAAATCAGACACAGATATACACAGTAATGAAGAGTTGAGTTTAAGTAGTGAGGGTATTAATCAGACAAAGAGGTAACTCATATTTTCCTCATTCTTTTCCTTTAGCATCCTTTTTAACCAGCCACAGATCGGAGTACAGGGGAACAGGAAGACATATTAGAAAATAAGGATTATGAAAATGTTATCAGAATTTTACTGTTCATGCTGATGCTATTCAGTCATACAACAAAGAAATACTGTACTGTAAAGCTTTTGTACTAGAATATAGGATTAAGCTTTATTTTTGCAGGTGTTGTCATGTCACACTTAGCACTGATTTTCACCTGGCTAATCTAAAGCATTATAAAATATTTTGTGACACATAAGAAGGTAAAATGCTAAGCTGTTTCAGTTATCTGAATTATTTGGGTGTCTATGGTATAAAAACTGTAAAGTTAATGATTTATCAGCATTAATATAATCTCTTATATGCCATAACGATTATTAATCGTGTTACTATATGGAATATATCACTGCATTTTATAATTTTGATTCCAAATGAGTGATTAAAACTGGATGAGCTTTAAGTCAATTCCAAAACTAGATACTGTTAGAAACATTCAAATTTTTTTGCCTTAAGCACTGACATAGCCCATGACTTTAGTTAATTTCTTATTAACCAGATGTTCAGTACTGTTGAAGTTCAGTGTTGTGTTCTGATTATCTAGTGGTGACAGTAGTAGCTACTGCTGGAAACAAGCAGGTGTCAGTCTGACATTAAGCAAGCAGGTTCTTTTAGGTATTACACAAGTGGAGGACTTAATACCAAGTTTAGTTTCTTGAAGTTACTTGATTCTATATATGACTTTGATTTAGAAGGGTGATAAAGCAATGTACTTATATTAAAATGCAAGTACAAATTACATTCAACAGCACATGGGATTAGTAATATACAGCTGAATCACAATACAAATGTGATACCCACCGTATGCTGTCTGTAATATACTCACTGTCAAGAGGCTGGGCAGCCTGGTTGTCAGGAAGGAATATGTGGGTAGAAACTAGCTCAGACCCCTTGTTCTCTTTGAAGTTCTTTTTCTTTGTTGTCCAGTTTTTATATTCTGTGTTGATCAGAGCTAAATCTACACCCCCATGTTGGTCTGGCTAACTCAGGAAGGTATTTACACTCTCCTGATAAAGTCAGAAACAAACAGTTACACAACTGGTTGGTTCACTCAGCTGATATAACTGCTTGATTTGCTCAACTGTTGCAGCTAGTTGATCCAATTAGCTGATAAAACCATTTACCTAGAACAAAGGTCACCTTCTGGTCACCTTTGTTTTAAGTTCACCTTTCCTCCTCAGAGACTTCTTCTATTATAGACATTCATTGATTGGTCTCAGCAGGTGTAAAGTACTTACTTGCCATTCATATTACTATATTGCTGCCCTTCTACTTGCTCATTGTTGGAGAAGGATGACACTATAAACAGAAGAATAATTATTTCAATGGTTAGGCAATGACAGCATATTCCTGCTCTTAGATGCAAATAAGTGGTCAAAGAGGAAAAAAAAAAAAATTAAAAAAATCCTGTAGAAAACCTAACAAGCAGCTGGGACCAGAGACTACTGAAAGCTATCTGAGGTTCACAGAAGTGTAGCTCAATATTTTTATAGTAAATCTGCGCTATGCTTGCTACTTAGGAACTGTATTTAGTTTTGGGGAACCATCAAGCATAATGGGAAAGAGCTAACAGCTACTGTTTTCAGTTCTGTTGCAGATAAGTCTTTACAGTTTGTCCCTATGCCTACTTCTCACCCCCT
>JAVJGJ010000037.1:22405738-22443352 GCA_035590215.1 Microhierax caerulescens | reverse complement strand
GAAATGAGGCAGGAGAAAGATAGTTACAGTCAGATTGTTCTGGTGAACGCATAAATCATTCTGACAGATTCTTTACATTATTCATTCTACCATAGTAAGGAAAGACAGAAAAGACTCATGTAGAGAACAGCAATCAACTTTACTTTTCATACAGAAGACACCGATAGTGTTATGCAGTATATAGCCAATGCCACTTACATCTGGGTAATTGTTTGTTACTGTGTAGTTTTCCTAAACTGTTCTTAAAATACTAAGAAGACCAGCTGTTTTATGGAAGAAACACAATTACCTTGAATGTAGGTTCCCCATGAGGTATTTTGTCTTCCACAGTAAACATACAAATGTAGCATCATCTCTCATAGGCCACATAAAGGCTGGAATAAGCTAAAAAAACTGTTAGAGTAAAGGAAAAGTAGCTTAATCTCCATTTGATTTGTAGTTCAGATGGTTATGCCTATAGTACCATGTTAACTCAGAGCTTATTTTGCACTTTAATCCACACAACCACCATGCCAACTCAAAAGATTTCAGTGCATTAATTCATTACTAAATGGGGGTGATATTATATGAAAATAGAGAATACAAGTGAGAAAGCAAAGCTAGTACAAACTTTGGTTCTGTTCCCAGAAATATAGCCCCTAGAACAGGCTTACCCCTACCATGGGCTTGCCTGCATAGCACTGGTTCATCTCCACAAACATGTTCCACTTCTCCAGTCCTACGTTCTTCTCAGCAGAAAAACAAGGTGCAGGAATACAAGAAGGGACTGTTCTGAGTGGGAGCAAATGCACATGAGACAGTTGGAAATGTATGTTTATTTTGCCAAAATGCGATGTGAATGCAACAGTGGTAAGCCACAAGTGAACCAAGACAGATGATTTGGATGAAAATAGCTCAAGTCCAAGTGAGCAGCGAATTGTAACTTTCATTCAGGAATGGTTACTAGCAGCAGTATAGGCTTGTAACAGATCTGGCAGAGTCCAGGAAAGCCTTCTGTGCCAGCAGGTATGTAGTAAGAGATTATTTCTGTTGTAAAGAGTTTACTGATTCAATAGATAATAAAATGATGAGGAGAAAGATTGGCATGTAAAAGCTTGGAAAGATTTATGCTAATGCTCTTTTGTTTCTGTAAACTGTGTAGAAAAGAGGACCTAATCCACTAGTATCTTCAGTTTCTCTCTTCTGGGGATGGAGACTGAAGCTAATATGGTTTGGGCTGCCTTTGTGCTGAGTATTGAATAGCTCTCTGTGATTCCCTTTACCTTCCTTTCTCTCTTACTTTCTTGTTTAGGCTGCTACAGCTTTAGAACTTAAACTGTTTATGAAAAGGTAAAGAGAAAAATAGCAATCCTTCTCCCACCTTTACTTTATTTCTAGTCTGAAAGAGAGGTAGTCTCTTTTAGCTCATAAGCTTTTCAGTTGTATGTGTGAAAAGACAAAAATGCTAAAAGAAAGATTAAAATATACCAGTTATGCTCTTGGTTCTACAATGAAATATTCCAGGATCATTCTAATGTCTGTTCCCCAACTAATACAAACTCCCAGGAACAGAGGGATGTAAAGCAACCTTTGCTATATTCCTCTCTGTTGTGTTTCCACCAGATAAAAATGAAGGATTTAGAAAAACTGGTACTAGCACAGTCTTCTTGTCTTGGGAATTCCTGTGGTTTCTTCCTATTGTATAATATCAAAATGTAATTTAATATGGTTTTATTGTTTTAGCTTCTGAGGCTAAAGAATGAATAGAGAGTACAGAGTACTAAAAATTAGGGTTAAGATTTGTGTCACTATTTGAAAATGAAAAAAATACACGTGATTTTGATTTGCTTTGTCATTAATAGAATGGCAAGTTCACATTCCATATAAATATTTCAGAAATTGCCTTTGTTCTTTTCTTGTTTTTAAATTTGCTGTTCTGCATGATCTGGACTTGCATGAATCAACAATATTTCCAGGTGGAGTGGATCCAGCTTAAAGTTTGCATAGATCAGAAGTCACATAACTTCTAGGCATATAGTGTACATATCGATAAAATTATCACATGCAGTGGGGTAGAAACTGAACTTCAACTCACTCAAAGAAATTGTAAGAATTGTCATTCGTTGTATGTCTGTATCATACTACAAATAAAAGTCTGTGTTTTGCTTAATTTGGGATATTAAACTAGGATGGGGGATGAGGGGGGGAAATTTTTAAACAGCATCTAATCTTAAATAGAAGAGCAAGCCCAAAATACTTTGCTGTTTCCAAGTGAAATTATGATATGAAAAAAAATCAAGAACCAATAACACTTATGAACCAAAGTTCAGAGCACTCATTAAAATTATTATCTTGCTTGTTTGGGAATGATTCCATACACGTTGATTCATTTGGTTTTGATAGTATAGCTGTGTATCTTTGTGGGACTGAAAGCATAGAACTATCTATGCCCAGCAGTGTCCAGGCTTTCACTCCTCCCACTCGCACCGTCCCTGAAATCAGTAGGCTAGGAATGGGCAAAACAGTGGGAGTGGACATAACCAGGACAGCTGACTAGTGGGATATTCCATACCATATGATGTTATGCTTAGCCCAGGGAAAGGAGGGAGGGTGGGTGTTTGTGGTTATGGTGTTTGCCTTTCCAGTCAACTGGTACATGTGGTGAGACCCTGCTGTCCATGAAATGCCTGGACATCTGCCTGCCAGTGGAAAGTAGTGAATTAATTTCTTTCTTTCTTTTTTTTTTTTTTTTTCTTGCAAGCATATATTTTGCTTTTCTTATAAAACTGTCTTTATCTTGATCCAAGTATCTTTTCATCTTCTATTTTTCATCCCATCACCCAGGAGAGAGGTGTAAATGAAAGATAGGGTAGGTGTTTGTGCTGGCTGGGGTCAATGCACCACAGCTCAGAACTGAAATGTAGAAATTCATCTACCTTCAATCAGAGATACTGGTCTATAAATCTGATTTATTCTCTGGAATCTTAATACTGTATGAAAACTTCAGAAAGTGCTCAGGAGGCATTGTGTTTAGGTTTTTGGAGTTTTCTTAATTGCTTTTCCTAGTGTAAATAAGAAATAGTTCCTCTTGGCTTTACAACAGTATAAACATTTTAATGACTTCAGAATTGTGTCCACTGGATGGATGTGGTGCGGGGGGAAAGCAGAACAAAAACCAACCAACCAACAATCCAACCCATCCAAAACAGAGCTTCATACCTTTTCATAATTACTCAGTCTAGAGCTATCAGTTTAAAGCAGACTCTATTAGAAGTCTTATTTTTCTTATGTTTGAAGGTAAATTTCTTTCCAAAATAGAAATAATATCTGTGATACTGAATTTTTTCCATTTCAACAAACCTGCTTTTTTACTTCCCTTACAATTTCTGTTACAAAGATACAAGCCTAGCAGGGATGCCTTTTATGAAAGCACAGTAATAAAATATGCTATTCCTTCTTTGTACTTGTTTTCCTATTTGCTGATGGTGCCAGCACATCTTCACACCAATAGGCAAAGGACTGAATAATCATACGGAATGAAGTAGAAAGAGTCTACACAGTGTGGAAATGGACCAAAAGAACAAAAAATGACTTTGTTTATACTTCTTGGATGCCTTTCAGGAGATAATTGTATCAAGTTTATAGATTATATTTTTCTCCAAAATCTTGACAGTGAACAGTAGAACAACTATTGCTAGACCTGGCAAATATCTATAAAGGTGTGATTTTGGAGTGAAAAAACCCCATTGCATTATTTTTACTATCCATACGTGACACAGGTCTGTAAACCTGTTTTTGTTTTTTTTTTTAATGTATATTCAGTTGTATGCATCAGGTTTGTTTGGGTTTTTTTTTCCATCAATATGAGTATAAACTCGTATGAAACTCATATGAAACTGGCTTGGTCCACTGAATTATCCATCTCCTTTATACTTACCAGCAAACACTAGAGTGATCCACACCGTGGTTTTAATTTTAGAAGTATACTCTTAGACTCCTACTTAACTGTTACTCCGTTTGAGATGCAGACATCTAAACACAGGTGTCCACTTGCAGATGATTTCCTGTGAACTAGACGTCTTAAATCACATTACAGTCAGTGAAGATCAGGTGCACATGGTAAGCGAAGACCTGAGAACTACTCCACTTCCCAGTCTGCATATACACACCTACGTGAGAGTGAACCAAGCTGCTCTCCCAGCTCCATCAGCTGCATTGACGAGCAGCACAATTCAGTTCCCTGAAGATAGACATCCAGTATTACTTCAGATGGCCTAGAGTATCCAAGACACTTGTGTAAGTCTGGCAAATAATACAAAGAACATACAGGATACTAATATTCTTCTGCAGTGGTTTCCAGATATGAGGTGGATTCTGAGGCATATATTAGATGGTGGTACTACACATATATGATTAATTAACTTAAATGAACCCTAGGTACTCATTGACTTTATGGAAGCATAGGTACTAAGGACACATGCAAACACCTATGTGCGACTATTTAAACATAGGAAAGACAACATCTAAAGAATTGTCTCAACTTAAGGGTAGTAGAGAAAAATGGGTTAAAAATGAGGAGCAGGAAGCTGTGAGATTCTGGCTGGCCATCTCCTAAGACTCTATGCCACATATGGTTGCTACTTAAGGCAAGAGAGCATAGAATAGCTGAGTTGACCTAATTTCTACCATTTTAACAGAATTTCCAAGAGAGAAAAGTCATCACCTAACTGCAGGGTCAACCTAAGTATTTCTGAGACTAACACTTGGTATGCATGAACTAAAAGATGATTGTATGCTTAACCTTAGTCATCAGTGCAGACATAGCCTTATGAATCAAGAGAACAATATTTTACTTTTTTTAAAAAAAGACATGCATAAGTTGGCAGAAAAAATGACAGTCTGACTGGAGTAATTTGACATAGCTCTTTAGAAGGTCCTGAATCTACCTTAATTACCTCACTGAAAGATATTTCTGGCTATAAGAATATCAGTGTTAGTGTATTAAACAAAGGGAAACAATATTTTTCTATATGCTACAACAGAAAAATATGAGCAAGACTGATATGACCACAGCAGTAAGGTCATTTCAGTTATTCTTTTACACTGGTACCATTATAATTAGTGGAAGAAACAAATGAACAAAAAAAAACCCCACCAAACCCAGATGACAGAGATTACAGGCAATTCATGTAAGGTTTGCTTTTTTCACTTCTCTCAAAACATCAATCAATTTTTGAACCAAATCAGAAAATGCAGAGCTGTTTCTTTCATTATTTTAATTATATACATTCAGAGGTTACAAATGTTAACAATTTTTGGTAGGACATCTGCCAAGAGGAGTTTAGGAAGATATTTTTTCACTTAAAGTTGTCTCTTTCTATGCATATCCAAGAAGTAAATAATAAATGCCCCTTTTGCACAGAGAATGTTCTACCCTTGCACATAGATTTTGTAAATATTTTTTTTTCTTAGTTAGATAACAAGTGCAAATTGGAAGTGGTTGTCCTATGTATTGATATGCTAGATACCTGCCATACTAACTCAGTTTATCTGCTTTTCTGGTAACTATGATACTGCTCATCTAATTTAAGAAGTAATTATAAAACATGATAAATGCATATTTGAATAGCATGGTAGAAAGTTGTCTGCTGAGCAGTCTTTTTCAAAACCAGAAGTATCTTATATTAAGTGCCTATAGCTGGCACTAATTACAGGAAGATAACTGATGTTTAGAGTTTGGATGGAGGGGTTTTTTGCTTTAATTAAGATTGTTAGCATACCTGATTTTATTGTGATTAAATTTTTTGGGGGTTTGCTCTTTGATAGTATAAGTGACATTAATTGATTGGTTTCCTAGAAGGAAAGTGAATGAGAAACACACCTGCCTTCAGAATTTCTTCCTTGTGTCTAATCTAAATCTAACCTCTTTCAGATTAAAACCATTACCCCTTGTCCTATTGCTATGTGTCCTAGTAAAAAGTCCGTCTGCAGCTTTCCTGTAGGCCCCTTTAGGTACTGGAAGGCTGCTATAAGGTGCCCCTGGAGCCTTCTCTCGTCCAGGCTGAAAAACTCCAACTCTCTCAGCCTGTTTCCATAGCAGAGGTGCTCCAGCTCTCGGATCATCTTCGTGCCCTGCTCTGGAGTCACTCCAACAGGTCCGTGTCCTTCTTATGTTGGGGGCCCCAGAGCTGAATACTGGATTGTTACCTTATCATAGGTTATAATTAGATTGACTGGATTTTCTCTTCCAGGACTAGCGTTCAATTACTTTTGATGTTTAGATTCTTGAATGTAGATGTTCTAATATAAGGATAAACTGAAAAATCAAAGATTAATTGAAATTAATTTTGTTGTGATCAAATCTGGGTTACAAAGGGAAAAGAGACTGGCCTTTTTGTAAATCTGCTTTACTGACAAAAAGGTAACAGTACACACCGTGGGAAAATTTTAGTTCCTCTGGTCTAGGTAGGATTTTAGAAAGAGATTAGGATTACAATTCTCTCCTCTCAAATATCCATTTCTATTTCCAAGTGTCCTGTTAAAACAGAAACAAAAACAAATCCTGCAGACTTCAACATTTGCTTTTTATCACCACACATATTTAAAATCATATTTACAATTAATTACAACAATATTGTTTTAATTAATTATACAATAAAAGTGCTGATTTAGGGAAGTAAGGTTAAAGAACATTTATCAGAATCAGGGATCTGGCCCACTTGTGCTGTGCACTTTTTCTAGTCACCATGATCTGTACAAGATAATCATATAATTTTTCAGATGGACAAAAATCACAGCTAGACTATAAAAAGAAATTAAGATACTGTCTTGTATTTATGCTTTGGGAGAGAGGGAGGATGGCATTGATTCTGTGGGACCTGTAAAGTCTGTTTCCCATTTTTCTGAACTTAGTAAATATTTTAGAGTAGTGCTAACTGGGTGCAAACCTCCAGTCTTGATGATGGAATATTTTTCACACATAATAAAACTATATTGGATTATACAAAATACTGAAGATTAAATAATTGCATTTGATTTTGTGAAGGATTTTTTAAGAATATTTTTTTAGATTAATTTATAGTCAATTACACGTGGTATTTTTTTGAAAAATACATTTAATAAAATTTTCAGTGCATATACATACAGAGGCCTCTCAATTATCTGCCTTCTTTTCTTTTCCCATTAACTTTATCTGCAGAAAACTTTCATCATAACTGAAGTCACTACCGGTCAGTATTTGCCCTATCCAAGAGTTACCAGACTGAATTACCTTTATACTACTGTAATATAGGTTATTTTTATACATTTCATTTCAATGATTTCATATGTATACTGGGTTAAAGCTAAGGATACAAATTATATTCCCTTGAAAAAACATGGTTGGCTTCCTTAGTTGTATTAATTTATATCAAGGGAAAAGTTGCTAGTTGAACGTTTCTAATATTTTTTACTGTCTCGGGTCATTGACTTCAACAAGTATTAGTGTACTACATAGAGTAACATTTTATTTCAGCTTCAAAATTTCTATATTTGATTTTCAGTGAATGCTATTTTGCTCTTCAGTCATAAAAGAGCATGGTAATAAATTCTGAGATCCTTGCAGTTGATTCTGAGATGTACTGTGTAATATGTAACAGCGAGAAAACATAAATCTTACAAGACCTTTTGGCCCAATATTGTTTTCATAGTATACACTGATTTCTTCTGCAGAACATAATAATTAAATGTGTTTCTTTGATATGAAAAAAGAGGTACATTTTTATATTGGTTTTCTTTCCTGTAATCTGAACCTAATGAAAAAATCAAGTTCTGAAGCTTATAAAAGTAATAATCTTGTAATTAAATAATTATTAAATATTTTCCTATTCTAATTTTATTAACAGAAAAGGAAACAAATACCTTTTTACATTATTTCTTTCTATCAGAAAAAAATGCAATACTTAATATAAAGTAACACTTTGTTTGTATTAATAACTATATGCCAACAATCTGAAAAAAAGAGGTGCAGGCGAAGGAGAAATTTTAGTAGATGGCTTAGTATCTTAAAGTATCCTTTATACTGAGGGGGCATTGGTGAACACTTTATTTTTGTCTGGTCAGAGGAAGGGGTAGGGACTCATCCTTTTCTAGGATCAGATACAAACTTTGTAACTGTATTGAGCCAAGTGATAACTAACATTTATGTAGTTATAAATTATATTTGTGTGTGTACAATATAAAATATCAGGATTAACAGTAGAAAGACTCAATTGTGGCTTCAGACTATGTAATTAGAACATAGAAGGTGCATGAAAAATGTGTGACTGAACTTTTTTTTCTATAAACATTGCTGAGCAGTGAGAATAATAATAGCAGTGAAGGCATTCTGCAAGAAGGTGAACAAGACAATATAAGAATTCTCTCAGAAACTGTAAGTTGTGAGAAATAAAGTAATTTTGTCTATGATCCTACTCCAATACAAATCATTGTAAAATCAGAGAAACTCTGATTAAGATGTTTGCAAGCAACAAAACATTCCACTTCCAATCTTACTGTTCAAATTCTGGTAATGTATTGCTTTATATATTTCAGTAAGAAATATGGGGAAATTAAAATTATTGGGAAATTCAAAAAGCGAATAGGCTGGCTTTCAAATGTATTCGTTAGGCATTGTATAAATTAAGTAGCGCATTGTGCAAGTAGCATTGTATAAATCAAGCAATAAGCTTTTAGCTAAGTAGTGTGTTAGCTAAATGGGGAAAAAAATCATATAGAAACAAACAAATGAGTGTATCACGTTAGTAGTTGATACTCATTGTAATCCATATGAACGGAATATTTTCATTTTAACAAACTGTAATTTGATCTTAGATAATTTTTAGGATAAATATTCTCTCAAATACATGTTTCTTAGGTTTTTTTGTTATACAGGAAGGGTAATTGTGTCTTCAGCACATTTTGCTCTATCCTTTGAGATACAAAGTATATAATAGGCCTATCTAATGTAGCAATTTCAATTAGATTTTAAAATGCCAAGTTGTCTGAGATGATGTATGTCTACCTTCATGCATACCAAAGCTTGAATGGGTTCCTCAGACCTACTTGACTGTGTATAATAGTATCAGTTTTCAGTGTAATTTACTATTGAGATTTTTGGGCACTTTTTTGCCCGCACTAGTTTGTTTAAGGGAGAGGAATGAGAGCTGGTTTCCAATCTTTGTTCTGATGCATCCTACATATATTATCTAAACAATAACCTTCCATTTAGCACAATGTTAAAGAAGTTGAGAATGCAGGCTATGTGTTCTTTTCCTGTGCATCTAGTGATCAAGCTGTTATCAGGTATCTGAGAGGTTTTTAAGGCTTTACACTTAAAAATTAGCTTTCTGTATAACCCTAGGAAAATCCTTCCTAAATTTAGGCACTACTTTCATTTGAAGATTGACCAGAAATTAGTAAATTTACATCAGTGTTGCATTTGCAAATCAGGCCTCTTATATGAGGGCTTAAGTACTTATTTAGAGGGCAAATGTCACTACTGGGCATGCTTAATGCTCTGAAAATGGAGGAAAAAATATCTTGTGCTTGTACCTCAATCTCAAAACCAAGAACAAAAGCATATATTGCAAAAAAGGACAGATGCTTGTAGTAACAATTTGAAGTATATCCTTTGCTTTGTTTCAGTGTAGAAACAAAAGTACTTAGAGTACTATTTCTGAATTATATCTAGGTGTCTGTCAATTCAAAAACAAGACAATGCTTAACACTGCTTCTGGTTTTACCCACTGCAATAAACTTTGTTGGAACACTTTAAATTGAAATGATGACAGATCCCAGATCTGAAAAAAAGGAGCCAGAGAGGAAATTTTGTCCCTAAGTGTTGGTACACAACTGTGTTATAGCATAGTTGTCTTCTGGGTCTTATAATGAAATGATGTGACATAATTTTGCTTAGAGTTATATAATGCCATATATCTTTATGCTATTTATTTCAAATAGTGAGGAATTTAATTTCCAAAAAATCTAATTCCAAGTGACACAACTTAAGACAGGAAAACATATCTGACTTGCAGAGAAAATAAATAGCAGCTAAGTAAACTGCCAGTTTGTTTTATTAGTAGCCCTGTAGTAAATCTTTCAGTATAGGACATAAAAGTATTTTACATGGTTCCTGTTGAGTTGTAGCTGAGGCTTCCATGACATGAAATGATATATTGAAACAGGGACTGGCTACAGTAAAGAACCTGAAGAATGCTTGATTCAGATAAGTGTCAAGACTTCAGAGGGTTATTACGTATTTTTATGTATATAATATGTAATATTGGCCAAGAAATACATAAGGAACAGTACAGTATTTCAGCACAATGGCAAATTACATATAAGGCACTGCAGGGAGACAGAAATGTATCTAAATATGCCACTAATTTGCACTCACACTTCTGTGAAATAAAAGACTACAGTCATGTAGGAAGTTTAAAGAAAATATCTGTTGTGCTGCAACAGGTAAAGTATATCTCTCTTATGTAGCATTTTATAGTGGAGGTAAAGTCAGATAAAAGGATTCCGCTTGTATGTTTTGCAAATGGATGCAAGTCTTCATACACTCTGTGAAATATCTGACGAATGTTTTATCGTAAGAGGTAGCAAGAGTCTGAGCTGAACAGACCACAGCTAATGACAGAAGTATTTAGGGCATCTTAGACCTTTGTAATTAATTCACCCTACGCACCTGGTTTTAGACAGAATTGGGTTATTTTATGAGCACTTTTGTAATTCTACTTTCCAAAATAAAATAGAGAAACCAACATTTTAAAACATCAGCTAGTGGCTAGACACCAAAACCTTTCATTTTTTTCCTTCCTACACATCACACTGTACAACATATAATGTGTATTATGAATTCAATTTACGTATACACTGTATAAAGAAAGATTTTGAATTACTAATGTGATCTGCCATGACTGCTTGACCTGTAATATTCAAAAATTTATTGTTAACCTCTTCTTTTGCAGATCTATATAGTTTACTGAGAAGAAATCCACAATTAAAGTGTATATAAGAGAACATACAGAATAGAACAGAACAGAACAGAACATTTAAATTGGAAGGGAGCTACAATGATCATCTAGTCCAACTACATCACCATTTGTGTGTGTCTTTTCCTTCTAGACTGGTCAAAGTGACTAAGCTTCTTATAAAATGCAATCTGCTACATAAGAGCTTTCTATTAGCAGAAGTAACTGCATGAATAGCTCCAAGAGCTGCCATTTGTAATGGCATATTTTACAGACACTGTTTCCAGAAAGACAAGTGGCTGTCTTATGAATCACTCTGACAATAAAATTTTATTTGCTGCATACCCAAATGCAAGCTATGCTTTTGTTTTAATGTTGAAATAGTATTAAAATATTACTGCTTTATCTCAGGTGAAATGTAATCTTACACAGTCTGTATCCTAAGTTTCAAAAACAGTTGATACAATAAGATCACTAATAAGTGTAGGAAAATATACGTTCTTTACATTTCTAATCAAGGGATGTATTCTAAAGTATTGCATTGATACGAATCTATCAACAAAGACTTTACCTGTCTAGAGGCTGTGAGTCAGAACTGAATACAAACAGGGAATTCATTTGTAAAACGATTACCAGTGTTGTATCCCTATCTCAATTAACTGCCAGCTGAAGTCACGTTGTTTTAATGTGATTCATTTTAACATAACAAGAGTAAATAGTTTTGCCATGCAGAACAAACTGATTATTTCAGACACAGTGGAAACCTTACTTAAAATGTCAGCCAGATTATGAATTCATGCTAAATAAGTTAATGAAAAGATTAATATCAGTGACAACAGTGCTTCCAGATACAACTCCTTATTATGCCTAAAAAGGAAGCTCTTATCTTCCTCCCTCCTTTTATTTTCCCTGCCTGTAGACATTTTCTTTGAAATGCATAATTTCCTGTACCACTTGAAACTCATTGGTAAGTTGAGTTTCATCTGTTTTCACCAAGATAAAAAAATATACATATATATGTATAGAAAGGATTACTTTTGTTGGTTTTCAGTCCTTCAGAATAAGAGTCCATGCCAGTAGGAAAGTGTTTTTACAATATCTAACTTGTACTCCAAATAATATTGGAGAAAATTGTCAGGTAGGATTTACGTAACATTTAACCCTCACCACCCCAATGCTTTGATCAAGCTAGCTTTCTGAAAGGAATATATTGATACACGCGCTCATCTTTCAATATATAAGTGATCCTATTGATTTCAAAGCACACGTTTTCTTCCTTATTCTTCAACAGTTCCTATTGTTTCTTCTGTTCTTTGATTTATCTTTTTTTTTCCACTTGTGTAGCTACATATTACAGTCTTACTCCTTCTTCCCTTACACATTCTTGAGAGCTTATATGAGAAGAAAATTACTTTATATTAGAATATTAAAAAAATATAATTAGTAGCAGTGTGGTGTTTCAGCAGTGAAGAAACTAGTGGTCCTTCACTTAGCATTCTCCATATCTTTTTACCTGTTCAAAAAAAGGGGAGAAATCTTCAAAGCTTCCCTTTAAAGACATTCAAGGGAAAATACAATGCTAAGTAAATAAGCATACTGAAAATTATTTACATAAGCATACATTGTAGACAGGCATGCTACTTTAAACTGTTGTTAGTCCTTAGTTTTGTAAGATTTATTCATTATGTTTGCTGAAAAATTTTTGCCAGTCTTCACATCAAGTGGGTGAAATTAATTAGAAAAATACATGATGAAGCAAACATTACCTTATTGTATAAGGTATGCATAGATCTAGAAAATTAATTTTCCTTATTATTCAATCAACATGGAAGCCCTACGAATAGTGAGAGAGATAGGGTTAATATTAATAGTAACTTTTATTTTTATATTTATATTCCTCTGAATGTTTGTACATGTGAATGTTAAGAAATAATTAATTTAACCACGTCACTAAACATTCATGAAGCTCAGGAAAACATTTTTCTGAATGTAGAATATGTTTAAGCAGACAAACACAGAGACTGCAACATATTTGCTGGTAATGTATTAGAAACTTGGATAGAGAGAGGTACAGTATATTGCTTAGCTCTGATATTTTTCCTCTGAGATTTTTTTTTTTCCCCCTGATTTAAATTAAGCATTTATTGGAGGATTGCATATCAGGAAAGTATATTATGTTAACATACTAAACCTTGCTCATCTTCTGGAAAATAATTTATACTTCACATTGCTGGAACGGGAATAGCTCCATTCCTTCCTTCTATCAGTTTTGTGAATAACTGAAATTTACAAAAGGATTGTAAAACTGGTCCTGCTTTTTCTAAAACACCTGCAAAATACTATTGATCAGCATATATATACTGACAGAAAAGAGAAGGCTGGACATGAGCTTTGTAGTTTGCAGTAAGGTTAGGTTCTCTCCCTTATGTAAAGCAATTTGGAGGGTGGGATGAAGGAATGTTTATATATGGTGAAAAACTTCCACAAAAACCCAGAATCTATATTTAAAAGTTACTACTATAGTCACTTAAGAAGTGATAGGCTACACAAATGTTTAACAACATGGTGTTATACATTCCCTGATCATATATTGTAGACTTTGTGAGTCCAGCTGTTGGACATCAACATTACTGAGACATGTACCTTAGGACCTGAATTTCAGAGCGGCTGCTCTATCAGAGCAAAGTATACGTGAGTACCTGAAAGTGAGGGACATATATGTTTTTCTCTCCTCAAGGACTGAACTCTTTTTCGAAACCCTGCCAGAATTTTTTTTTTTTTTTTTTTTTTTGGTGGCATCTGTGTAGATTATTGTATAAATGAGTACAGTACTAGGGAAGAAAATTTAAGTCCATCATAAAAAAACCAATAACAGTGGTAGTGATGGTTTGTTACTCCTCTCATTGTCAGTGTTTGGCAAGCAAATCTAAAACAATTTCAAAGTTCTCATTGCACAACCTTCAAAATAGCTTTCTTTAATTCAGTATGTTAGGGGTTTTCTGTTTCTAAACAGCATTAATGGTGATGAAATATGAAAATGTATTTAATGAGGGGAAAAAAGTCTCTTTTTTTTCCAAGATACATTCTGTAAATACTTATACAAAATGCTCACATATTGCAATGTGTGGTTTTGAGTTTGTTTTTCAAAGAAAAGTGAAAATACACAAGTGTTAATATTGTTCTCAATACTATTAATTTCTTTATACAAAATCTAAAAAAAATCCGAGAATTTTTTACAAGTCCAACCACAATTATTCACTGTTCATTGCTAGAAGTCTGGTTATTCATTTGAAAACAATTAGAGACAATAGGTCCATAGAAAAAAACTTAAGGAACAGGCAGGCATATATCTCCTATCATCTCTTAATCCAGTGATTGAAAATGTACAGTTTAAGAAAGGAAACCACACACTGCCTTGGCTGACATGCTCTCCCCAAATATTATCTCCTGCTGTCACTGTGCTAGACAGACCACTGATCTGAAAAAGCAGAGTACTTCTTATTTCTTCTGCTTTTAAGCCCCCTTTAAGGAGTACAGTGACAGCATAGACTGAGGTCATGAAACTCTATGGGAGACTTGGTTAATTATTTCTGTTATCTCAGGTTTTCCACCACATCTCAGATGCAGACATGAATCCTTACATCTAACCAGACTAAAAGGGAGAAAATAAAAAATGTTAAATAATAATAATAATTAAAAAAAATTCTCACAGAATTTGTATGTTGATTAACAAGTATTTCAGGTTTACAGGTTACATGAAATAGCTATGATTTATTGAGAAGATGGGACCAGCTGTCAGAGTATCTTTAGCTCAAGAAGTAAACTTTCTTGTCTATCGAACTACATTGTAGCTGTGAAATAAAGCCTTAGCTGACAGAGGGTTGAGTTGCAGGAATAACTTCAGTGCCATCTTCTTAAACCCTGATTCTAAAGTGGTGATTTAGAGAACCACCACTCTTAGTAAATCAGTAAATTTTGAAGAATTCTTGCTTTTTGTATCGTGAGAAGACTAAGCACAAGGTCTTCCTAAATCTACAAACACGATATCACATTCAGTCCTCTAGTCATCTCAGTCTTATTCCAGCAATGACTGGTCAGAAGCAAGACAAGAAAGTGAACAGCTTGAAGTTACAGCATTATCTAGTATAAGGGAAATTTTTGTTCTCATTTTCAATAGTTTATACTTGAAGGAGCCTCCTCCAAAACTCATGCCTATGTGCGCAAACAAAAAATGTTTTACTTTTGCAATCATGGTTTGGAACATTGGAATATTCTTCCAGGTTCTATGGAATCAACTAGCTTCACACTTTTATTCTACATGTACCATTCACTATTTAAACCCTATTTTTACAGCATTGTTACTTAATTTCTGTAATGTGATATCAAAGGTAATGAAGTAATTAATTCATCCATTATATTACCCAAAATAGTAATTTTAGCCTATATTATTATTCCAGTTGTATTAAAAGTATTTTATGACACAACAAAAAATATTTAATGATATTTGAATGGATTTTTCCCTCCTCTACATTTCATCAATTTATTTTTATAAGTTAAAAAGCTCCAAAAGGAGCCTTTACCTTCAAATCTTTGGCATTTGTCTGGTGAGTATTCATGAAACTGCTTTGATGCATATATATGGAATAGCCATCTTTAAAGTCTTTCTAAAAAGCATGATGATTCCACCCATTTTTTGTTTCATAAAGATGTCATGGTTTGACCCCAGCTGGAAACTAAGTACAATACAGATGCCTACTTGCTGCCCAACGCCCCCCAGGGGGATGGGAAGGAGAATTAGGAAAAAGGTAAAACTCAAGGATTGAGATAAGAACAATTTAATTATTAAAGTAAAAAATAATCATAATAGCAACAACAACAATAATAACAATAATAGCAATGATGATGAAATGGAGAGAGTAGGGGAGAGGAATAAAATCCAAAGGGAAGGGAAAAAACAAGTAATGTATAATATAATTGATTATCAGCTGCTAACCGATGCCCAGCCAGTCCACAAACAGCAATCATCAGGCTCCAGCCAACTCCCCCCAGTTTATACGCTGAGTATGATACTCTGTGGTATGGAATAGCCCTGTGGCTAGTTTAAGGCAGCTGTCCTGGCTCTGTGCCCTCCCAAATTTCTTATGCCCTTCCATCCCTCTTGTTGGCAGGGCCTGAGAATCTGAAAAGTCCATGACTTGGTATTACTTAGCAACCAGCTAAAAACATCAGTATGTTATCATTGTTATTCTCCCACTAAATGCAAAACACAGCACTGCACCTGCTACTAAGAAGAAAATTAACTCTCTCAGCGGCAACCAGGACAAAAGAAGGTACAGGGCCACTTGGAGCTATGCCCCTTTCCTCAACAGCTTCACAAGTAAAGGTTGAGTGCATGCCATGAAAATACTTTCCTACAACTTATTAAGCTTCTTTCTATTATATATCATGCATTTGCAACAGCAAGTGACATATTTCATTAATGGGATTTGATGTGACATGTCTTGCTTAGAAATTTCATAAAGGAGTACTTCTTAATATTATTCTATTGGTAATGACAGATGTCACTATGTGACTGGCTTTCCAGACAAGCCCAGGCACAGCCCTATTTCCTCGAGTATAAAAAATCCACTGACACTCAAAAAAAAAGGATGATGCCTGTCATGTCCTCCTTTTCTCCAAGAAAACCTCCCAAAAAGCCTCTAGGGCTTTATTGTTCTCTTGAGAGACTACAAAAGGATACTGTTTGACACTTCCCTGTGACAGGCTGTGGGGGACCATTAACACTCCCCAAACGCCTCCAACACCAGCCCTGCCGAAGGGAAGGCACGGAGGGGCACCCACTGCCGCGGTGGGTGGCGCTGCCCAGGGCCTGCAGCCCGGCCCAGGAGTCACGTAGGCTGAGGCACGGTCACTCAGAGGTGGTACTGGCTGGGGCCAGGGGACACCCCGGACCCCGATACCGCCCCCGACTCATTTCAAGAATGTTCCACAAGGCCTGATATGCAACTGACACCCAAGGGCCCACCGCAGGGAAGGCGCTGAGCAGACACCGAGGATATAAAAGGTGCCGCCCGTAGGCTCGGGTGGGTGCCCATGGCCTGAGCGCCGCCACGGCCTGAGGAGGCTGCACGGCCGGACCATGCGGGGCCCAGCCGGGTGAATGCGTCCTTCTCCTCCTTTTCCGCTCCATTTCCTCATACACCTCCGGTTTACATATCCCTGCATCTGAAGCCTGAGGATTCAAGTTTACTGTTTTCTTGTGCCATGCATTTAAGAACCCAAGTTTACCAGTCACCCTTGCCACATACCAACGGCAATAAGTGAACTGACCAGTACAAGCTGCTGTTTTACACCAAGTCTCTGAGTAACCCCAGTTACTCCTCGTTACCACACAGAGAATCAGAAACAACCTTTCCTGCTTCCTACTGAGTAGGACAGGACAGAGAGTTACTACTAGTTCAACCAAGATAACCTTTGAAAAATCCATTTGATATTACTAACAGGATTTTGGTTAAGTAAGGGATTCTTTCCAAAGCTGAGGAGGGAAATAGAGATGCACATTAGTACATATACACAAATGTGCATACAGATTTGTTTAGAAATAGAGATGCATGTTAGTACATATACACAAATGTGCATACAGATTTGTTTAATGTATATATAACTTTGTACACTTCATGTGTGAAGGAAAAAATTTGTGAAGAAGCTGGTGTACAGGTAGTTCTGGATATGAGATTTTGCTCTTAATTGTTGAAAATATGTAGTTTATTTTACAGCAGTTTTAATCAGTACTGGGACAGTGAAAAATACAGAAGGCAGATGAAAATACTCAAATTTTAATGTTCATCACTGTAATTTAAGTAAATTATGTATAAATAATTATTAAGTATAGTATTTAGACATTTCTAAAAGTATGAGCACACACATGTATATATAAACACACACCTGATAGAAAGCTTAGAAGTAACTAGATTAATAGGATATGGAAAACTTGGAATAATTAAAACTCTCACTGTATGCACAAAGAAGAGTTTCATAATGTAGTTTTGCAAGGAGCTCCACAGTGTAGTTTTGTAGACTAAGCAAGGTCTTGTGGCCCAGTCCTGGGGCCCTGAGTACAGATAAAATGGAACTGGTATGCTCTGTGTACTGGTAAGAAGCTGGTATGCGAACATCAGCACCTTGAGACAGGAAAACTGATTTTGGCCTGTTTTGTGGTTTGGAAGAAACTCAAGACACTACTGAGTATGTGTGAAGGGAGAGGGTGAAAAGTTCAGAGCTAGGGAGACTACTAAGCCTTCATCCTCAAGGACCCTCAATGACCAACACCAAGAGGCAGTTGGAAAATACAAATGGGAGGGACTAATTATCTTAAACCAACCTATACTCGGGAACCTATAGAATATGTATGAATATACACTTTAAATCACACAAAGAGGTCGAGGAAGCAGGGCTTTTGGAATTATCCACCCTGATGCCCGCCAGTGAATTAAACATACCTGCTTCATAACTTATCCTGAGTTACAGAGTTTATTTCCGCAGAACACACTGATGTTACATGTATACATACAGATACACGCACGTGTTTTAACACAATTACTTTCTTGTGGATAACAAACAGGGATGAAAAATTTGTGAGACCTGGGTTGCCTTTGGGCTACAAAAGCAGTTTTTGAAATCATTATTTTCAACCACTCACATATTCAGACAGAAAAAAAACATGAGAGGTGCCTGCAAGTGCCTTCCAAGCTGGTATCTAACACTGCGTAGAACTGTATTTTTTTCTGATTTCCGCTTTTTTAGAGAAAAAGTTAGAAGAGATTATAAGAAAGAAGATCTATAAATTGTTTCTGACTTTTAGTTCTGAGTCAATATTAGGCAACTTTCATACTGTTACATGTGCTGAACACCTTTCCATGCGGGTAATGTGACTTAATGTGCTTCTCACCTTAGCAATAGCTGTTCTACTTTTTGATGTATTACACAATGACAACGGGACTTAAATTTAGGAATAAGGTCAACTCCAGGCAGTGATGCCTTGGGAAAACCAGGAAGTGTCCCCACTTGTCAGCTGATCCAGCCACTGGCATTCCAAACAGTCACAAAGCACTTCACTGCCTTAGGCTATTTCAAAGTCAAAGCTGCTTCATTCTAATTAAAATATATTTACACTGCTTAATAAAAAATGGGCTTAGTATGAAAGTACATTATTGTGTACAAGAAATCCCAGTAGTTAATCTGAAAGCATTTACATACAGTGCTGTTTACTGTAACAGTCTCCTAAGGAAATTCAGAATACTCTAAGTGGGAGAAAATGTGGTAAAAGATGCATAATGAATTCATTTTAGCTGTTCTCACAAAGGGAAGAAGAAGCTTGGAGGCTGCTATAGTCTTCAAAAAGGAAAAGTCTGAAGATGGGTATCACTTCTCAGATTCCACCAGTAAATTATTCTAATTTATCCCTGAATATTGGAACTCAAATATATAGATGTATCCCCTTAACCTACCTCACTCTTATATTATGTGAGTTTCAGAAGATGACTAAGGATTTTGGAATTGAAACTGAAGCAAAAAACTTAAAACTTAAAGGACAAGTAAAAAGCACCAAACAAAAACAACCAATATTTTGTTTGCCTTCTACCTTCTCTTTCTGTGTTGAAAACAAAGGAAAATAATGCAGCTCCATTTAGCAAACTTACATTATTTTCCATTTCTTCATGTCTCTCTAACAATGTTTTTAGAACACACAATTATTTTTTTTTAAAGAAGGCAAATAATAAATGCTGGCAGTTTTTCTAATATTAAATATTGGAGAAGAAAAAAACTTTCAAAGCCAAATTTTACTGTTTCATCGCAGTCTAATTCTGAAAGCATATGTGTAAGAGGCTTGAATTGTCCTCTAGGATGTAACTCGTAAGTTATTCTGAATGCATGATGTACTTACAGTCATCTGATACTGAGTTTTTGGAAAACAGGAGATTAAGTTGTCTCGTGCAGTAACCCAGTAGCCTGAGAAAACATGCTAAAGGTTCAAAGGAAATCAGTTGAAATTACATGAAGAAAATTAACTAAGCAGCAAGAAAAATTGATTTAAAAAAATATTCATCAAAATATTGTAGAAAGGTCTATGTTTTTTTTTTTCCATCAGTAGCATCAAATCAACAGTGCTGTAATAATGGTGTATTATGTGTCTCTTTTAATACTGATGAACAATCTTAACAGATGAAGAGTGTAAACAAACCAGAAACAAGGTTATAAGGATACGTATGCTGACACATCTCATTCATAATGTTCTCCTTATCTGGGTCAGAAGGACAGTGCTTACCATGTACCATAACAAAATCTGCAATTGAAAAAGGTCAGAAAATCTTTTCTTAATATTGAACCGTTGAAGGAGATTGAAGAACAATATGGTTTCAGACAGCAGACTGCTACAGTTTGTCTCCATTTACGTAACTGTTGTTGATGGTCTAAAATGTAGACCAATGTCTAGAAAACTAAGGAAGAAGAAAAACATTAAAACTTCAAAGGAATTTTAACTTATAACAAAGTAAATCAGTATAACTGCAGTTGCAGCATGGGACTTCATAAATTAAGCAGCTAAACAGTTCTAAAAATGATAAATTCACCCGATGAATTACTGGGTTTCTGTCACGTAAGCTTAAAACAACTTATTTTCTTCACATTTCTTGTAGATCTACCTAGAAGTTAAAACATGAATCTTAAAGTCACAGAAATACAGGTCATATTAGTTAATCTTTAATTATATAAAGTTTTACAATAGGAACCTTTATACTATTACGTTGAGAGCTTTTTTTTAAAAAAAAAGGAATACATATACAATAGAAGAAGAAGTCATCTTTAACTTTTGTTCAAAAATCTTGCTGTAGTTTGCCTGTTAGGGGCTTAAACCAATGCAAAACCAAAACAAAGTCTTGGATCTTAGTAATTTTAGCTTTTAGTACTGTATTACAAGTGCAGTTCTGCATTTTTTATTCATAGATTTGTTGATTGCTATTTACTTGGTTTAAACACATCAGCCTTCTGGAAACTCCAGACTCTTACCAAGACCTCTTGAACTCAGCTCTTTGTAACAGAGGTCCAATGCATTTGTCAGGAATATAGTAGGCATGCAGTGACATGTAGCTGTTTCCAACATGGGGAAAGGGGATACAAGTTCATTGATTAGCAAAGTGTCACAGCAAGTAAGGACACAACTCACACCCTTTCTAGTATAAAATGAGAGAAAAATTCTAAATTGTGTGGGAAAACATTGTTATTCATGTGAAATATTAAAAAAAAAAAACCAGCTAAAACCTTATTATATTAAGATAAGTACTCTAACATTAGCATTTCCAGCTGTGCGTGTTTTTGAAAAATACTGATTTTAAGAAATTTCATTGTATTGCAGAATGCTGGACTAGGCTTATTTTAGTTTCAGTTAATTTGTTCCTGAAGTTAATCCCCAAGAAAACACAAATGGTTCAACTAGAGCTTAGGCAAACTCAGCCCTTTCCTAGAGAGTTCCTTTGAGTTTTTATGTGCAAAGTTATTAATTTTCTGTAACCAAATTTTGGGTTCAAAGTGGGGCACCAGACTGATCTTTTCAGTAGTAAATGTCTAAGATGTTTCATAGGAATGATGACACTAATTATTCTGTTTTTCAAGACCTTATTCTACACGTTCATAAACACTTTCATTAGAAAAAGGAAATTACATTTGGGTGGATTTCAGTCAAAAACAACTGAGCTTGTAAAGCTCTCTATTAAATCACCTGAATTGTGTTTCTAGATTTGATAGGAAGAATTATCTGTTACAGAAGTCTCGTGCAATTTAGTCTATTGATACAAACTGCTTCATTAACCAGAACTGGGTTGCTTGAAGTTAGTATATAGAATCATTCCCCTATTCTCTGACTTTTTATAGAGAAATATCCTTTACAGATAGTTCATTTGAATTGTTCTCAATTTCAGGTGAAGCCTTCATCTAACTGAAGAATGGGAACTGTGTAATTGGCTTTAAAGAAGTCATTGAGTGGTTCTTCATGTAACACTTGTGTCTGCAAAACCAAGGTAATTAGAAAAAAAGATTTTCATACATTAAAAGTGGCAGCTAGGAATTAATTTTCTTTTTATTTTTTTTGCTGATGGAGAAAGTGACATAATGTATTGGACATATTAATGTGCAATGTAATGTCATGGGGAGGGAATGCTGACATAATGCTTGCTGCCTGGTAGGACAAGTCTCCAGCATCCTGTAGAAACTGCTCAGGCTTCTCGATGTTTCCTACATCTTGTTCAGAAAGTGCAGAAAGATTTAAGTGCAGGTTTCTGTCCTCAGTTTTGTAGGATGTGAGTTTTTGCTCCATTGGCATAAACATATATGAATGGGTATGGAGGAGACTGATGTTTTCAGGGTATCAGCAAATGTTTTGCCCAGAAAAGCAGTGAGTGCCCACAGAGAACAGTATATTTGCTGTTGAAAAGCAAACATTCCTAAATATTTCTAAAAAAATCTAGAAATACTAATATTTCTAAAGTTTTTCTGACAGTGTTAGGAACATGTTATGCTCCATGTATTCTTCAAACCTGTTAGATTTAGTGAGAATCTTTTCCTAGAATCTGCACAAACTACTTTTTATTGTCTTCTTTAGTCATCTTTGATTTTGTTCTGAACACAGTACTGAGTATTTACATCGGAAGTACGTGCAAATGGGCCTCTACACAGAAAATGTCCTCTCCTTATCCTCTTAACCTAATTCAATTTTCCACTACTGAATTTTAATGAATTCTGTTTGTTCAATTTCCTATTTACCTTCTGTATTGTTATGTTTTAGACTTGCAGTGCTGTAGTCCAGATTAAATATTTCTTCAGAACCGATTGTAGTCTGTTGCACTACTGTTCATAATACTTAAATAAGGAATCCTTTAGTTTCTTTTCTTTATATTTGCTAGCTGACTGGACATATAAAGATAATACTAAGACCAGTAGTCTTTTTGTGCTTGACATTGAATCCACTACCTTTTTCCTTTTAGAGAAGAAAGGATCACAATTGTTGTCGCTTTAAGAATAGCAACAATTTGAAAATATGATGGTATCTTCTAGTAATGACAGAGTTGCAGTCCGCTCTGAATGAGCTGTACTGCTGCAACACAACATCAATAGCTGAAAACAGAATGACCTTCAGAAGTTGTTCCTGGTTTTATGTTTAGTATTGAACCTTCTCACTCCATTGTAGAAATAAATGTCATGCCGATGAGACATTCTGAGACACTTACATTAAATTTAATTCGAAATTATGTTACAAACCCAGTTAGCTTCACAGGAGTACTGCATTGTGTGACTGTGTAGTTCTGTAACGTGGTTTTGCCGTAACAGACCATGAGCTTTGTACTGTATTGGCAGGGCCTCAGAACTGAGGCTTGCCAGTTGTGCTTTGAATTTTCTTGACCTACTTGCAGTTTTGTTTTACATGGTTTGAGCACTACAACAATTTCTCTAAATTACTGGGTGTCTATGGCTAATTTGGTTTACTTTTGTTTGTATGGCACAACCATAATTTTAGAGAGAAAGCAGCGACAAGCACACTTACTCTGTGTAGAATGAGATAGTTTCAATTCTAACGTAATGATGCAGTGTAGAGAAAAATAAAGAAAAACAACCCTGGTACAATACCAGAGTCCTTGGGAAGTCAATACACAGGGTACAGCTTTCACAGCTCAACCATGGTCACTGAAAATACGCAGATGTGGAGCTGGCCAAAATGGGGTTTAGAGGTAACAAAGACAACAAAGATAACATATGTAAAAGACACAGTATTTAGTGAGTTTGGATGTAGTGGAGCTGCAGACCAATGAAGAAAGAGCAAAAGTATAACAGTGCGTTAGTAAACATGACACCAAATATATCCTGTACCAAAAGAAAAGAAACCATCACTCTGAACATCATATTCCTCCTAGTGATGGACTCCAGGTGCTCACTGTAACACACTCATCACCACCACAATGAAATCACTGGCCCAGACAAGTAGTAGAAGAGTAAGCATGACACCGTGAGAAAAGGACAGAAACAAACTGTGCAATAATTTTAATTGTAGTAATAGTAGTACCGAGTGGGGTTTTGTATAGAATTATTCTATTTAGATTTTTATTCTTTCTTTTTTCTGTGATTAGATCTAGATTAATAATAATTCTTGAATTAGACTGTTCATTTACATTACGATAAAATCTTGGTTTTGCAGCTATCTATCTATCTATCTATCTATCTATCTATCTATCTATATCTGTGTGGTTTGGGTTAATCTTGCCTGACTGCTACATGCCTGCTCAAGCTGCTCTCTCAGTCCTCCTCAGCAGGACAGGGAGAGAAAATACGATGAAAAAGCTCATGTGTCAAGATAAGGACAGGGAGATCACTTACCACTTACTGTTGGGCAAAACAGACTTGGCTTGGGGAAATTAATTTAACTTACTGTTTATAACAGAGTAGAGTAGTGACAAATAAGAACAAAACTAAGACCACTTTCACTGAAACTCTCTTCTTCTCAGGCTGAATTTCACTTGTGACTCTTCTACCTCATCCTTGCTGGGTGGCATGTGGGGACAAGGAATGGTCAGTTCATGACACTTATCTCTGCTGCTCCTTCCTCCTTAAGCTCCAGCATCAGGTCCCTGCCATGGGATAGAGTCCTTCATAAATTTCAACATAGGACCTTCCCCACAGGCTGCAGATCTTCATGAACTGCTCCAGCACATGTCCTTTCCATGGGGTATAATCCTTAAGGAATGGACTGCTCCAGCATGGGTCCCCCAATAACCAAAGTTCCTGCCAGAAAACCTGCTCCTGCCAGAAAAACTGATCCTTTCCACAGGGGGCAGCTTCCTTCAGGACATGTCCACCTGATGTGGTGTGGGGTCCTCCACAGACTGCAGTGTGGATATCTGCACTGACATTGGTTCTGTTTTTTCTCACGGAGGCCACCCCTACACTCCCAGCTACCAAAAACTTGCCCCTAAAATCCAATAAGAATTCACAATATGATTTTTATAGAGGCAAACTTTGCTTTGTCTTTCTGAGTGAATCTGAGAATTGTGTTTTGTTTTGTCTAGTTTTGGTTTTGTTTTGGGTTTTTTTTTTCCTAATGCCTGATGATATCACAGTGGCATGAATTACTTAGCTGAAGTTTTCATTAGGAAGCAGCATTTTTTACCCTAAGTATGTTATCACAGAAGAACCACCAGCATCACTGTTGGTTGCACCTTTGGGCAGCAGTGGGTCCATTTTGGAGCCAGCTGAAACTGGCTGTTTGATATGTGGGTAGCTCCTGATCTTTTCTCATAGACATCACCCTTGCAGCCCCCACCACTACCAATACCTTGCAACATAAACCAAATACACTATAGCATGGGTTTTTTTCCCCTAAAAAAAAGTTTTGATCGTAACTGCAAAGTAAAGCATAATACAAATGGAACTTGAATTTCCCACAAAGTATCAAAAGTATAAATTCAGACTTACTTTAGTTAACTTAGGTGATTTCTTTGCATGATTGATTTACTGATATCTAAGGAAGAGAGAGGTGATTACAGAAGTGTAAAACAGGAGTGTTTCAACATATGGCATTATGGTATTAAAATTAAAAGCTAGAACCATATAGTATAAAATTTCATATCCAATTAGATTTGTAAAAAAAAAAATAAATTCTTATTTTAAATTACTAAGACATTTATCAAAACCTAAAGAAATAAAATATTTCTGACTGGAGTGTGCAATGAATATTGTATTCTCTTTCAAATGTTTCTTTTTTAAGAATTAATTGCTTGGTTCATGTCTTTCACTTTCAACAATTCAGATTCATAACTGACTCTACATTATGGCCAAACACACTTATTTAATGGATTCAGATTGTAGCTAATAGCAGAAAAACTACCTGACTTGAAAAATTCTGTTTTAACTTATATTTTCAAAGGGAACTTCACTCTCTACTATAAATGTCTACAAAAAAACCCCAAATCTCCAAAAGCCACAAGCACAATGTTACTAAAGATACAAATGCATTTGGAAGGTAAACATTTACCTTTTTTAAGAGTAAATTTAAGGTTTAAGAGTAAGTTTTTCATTAGACTCTGTATACAAAGTCCTCTTCTCAGTTTGCCACAACAGTTAATTAATGATCATAGAATCATTTGGGTTGGAAAGGGCCTTTAAAGTTGATCTGGTCCAGTCTCCCTGCAGGGACATCTCTCACTAGATCAGGTTGCTGAAAGCTCCATGCAACCTGACACTGAATGTTTCCAGGGATGGGGCATCTACCACCTCTCCAGGTAACCTGTTCCAGTGTTTCACCACCCTCATAGCAAAAAATTTTTTTCTTATGCCTAGTCTAAATCTACCCTCTTTTAGTTTTTAGGGGTTTTTAACCACTACCCCTTCTATTGCAACAGGCCCTACTAAAAAGTCTGTCTCCATCTTTCTTATAAGCCCCCTTTAAGTATGGAAAGGCTGATATAAAGACCCTTTCCTTGTACAGGCTGCACACCACCAACTTTCTCAGCCTTTCTTCATAGGAGAGGTGTTCCACCTCTCATCATTTTTGTGGTACTCCCCTAGACGCATGCTAACAGGTCTATGTCTTCTGCTGTGGACCCCAGAGCTGAATGTAATACTCCAGGTGGAGTCTCCTGAGAGTGGAGTAGAGGGGGACGAACGCTTCCCTCGACCTGCTGGCCACACTTCTTTTGATGCAGCCCAGGATATGGTTGAGTTTCTGGGCTGCAAGCACACGTTACTGGCTCATACCCAATTTTATGTTCAATGTCTATTCTTCAGTGAAGAAGGATGTTAGCATATGCTTGTGCTGGTGTCTTTCTCTGTTGTAAAGTTTTCTTGTGTTAAACAAGATAAAAAACCCAAACATTCTAAAATTTCCATTTTTCTCATGTACTACTGTAATAAATCGTCAATTCACTGGTCCACTGGTAATGTATGAAAGTTAATGTGTAATCAGCACACCATGATTTTAATGATAACTTGCTGTAATGAATTACTAGGGCAGTGCCAGCAGGTGCATACTAATGACTGATCATATCACTCTAGCATGAATTTCTTTGCTGTTTTTACAAGCTAGGCACATAGTGAGGGTGGTCTGGCTGTTTAATTCTGGTATAAGGGAAACTCCTGAGAGGTAGAAATGTGAATCTAAAACCTTACTGTTACTGCACTTGTACTTTCAAAATCTTCTTGTTGACATAGAGAGCCACAAGCAATTCCACATTACAGTTATAAAAAGTTGTGAGCAACAAAAAAGGCTAATTCTTCTTTTGTATTTGTCCATTCAAGTGTTATGAATATTCCAAAACTGAAACTCATTTTCCATGGGATTTGTAGTAGATGATATAACAAGGGCAAGCGGCCATAAATTGTGACTTAGGAACTTCAGACTGCATGGTAAAAAAGCAAAACAAACAAAAAACCACCCTGGAGAGTAATGCAGCACTAGAATAGACTGACCAGAGATTATGGAGATTATGTAAAGTCTGTCCTTGCAGGTTTTTCAGAAGCTGGCTAGAGAAAGCCAAGGCTCAATTACAAAGGTAATTACAACTAAATCATAATGACACCTTCATTAGCATTCAGATCACCTCCACTATGGTCCAACCAACTTTTCCATTATTTTGTATTATTGTGAATAAATATATTAGCAAGCCCTTATCCCATGTATGTATATTTTTTCCATTGATGACAGAATTTCCTGTCTACAACCACTTAGTATTTACTATGAACACACTGTGAAAATATCTGTAATATCTTGTTGCCCATTCATTCATGAAGTATAATTCATTATTAGAGATATTTAGAGAATTAGGTAAGATCTTTTGCCTTGAAGTGGAACATGAACTGTTACTGCCTTTATTAAATCATAATATAAATATTATTGTTTAGGAAGTGTATATCTCCATAACAATAAAATGGCTGAGATAGCATTATTTTAAAACATTGAATAAACAGTTAACTAAATAATGAAGGCAAAAATGACTTTTCAAACAAAAAAATATTTTTGAAAATGTACGTTCTATAGCAGGATGCAAAGACAATAATAACAAACGGTAATTACAACTAAATCATAATGACACCTTCATACAGTAGTAAGAACCAGATTGTTCGACTTTGGTGAGCACGATCTTAAAGGATGCATCTCTAAAAGAAATACAGATTTCTTTCCCAGGGCTTCTATATATACTTTGAGACTGTATTTTTTGTACATGAAGGTAAGAATCCATCGTACTGAATTGCAGTCTCAATAATTATACAAACTGAGTAGTTGCAAAACATCATTGAGATCTTCTTTGTTGTAACCTGTAAAAAGACCTACATAAGATGATTAACCACAGTAAACACAAAGGAAGAGTGATCACAAGCAATCTCTCTGTCCAAACTGGAAATTTTTAAAAAATCTCAATAGTACAAAGTAAATCAAAATGACCTTTTGGTTCCTGGTTTTATAAACTCAATAGTTCTTAAACAAAAAATACACTTTATAAAGTCCTTTTAACGAATATTTCTTAGTGCTTTAACCCTTTCTTTTCTGGTAGAAAATTGTTTGCAGATACATGGTAAAATTTGAAATGCAAACTGAACATCATTTGCATATCTTTCTAAATTATTTACAAATATTCTGATATAAAATTTGTTAGATATTTGATAGAAAATTCTTTTTGTTTGTTTGCTTACAGTATTGTGCATTGGGTTTTGCCATTTTATGGACAGTGAGAAATAAATTATTTTGACATTTTTTAACATTTTCCCCTGTGCTTATTTGATGACCAGACTTCATCAGATTGTCAACTATAAAAAAGTCTACAGCTACATTATCTCCCTTTAGCTTCTGCAAGAAATGTCCACAAGATGCTTTGATATCGGTCATGTCTACTTTAGTGTTTTTCACAAGTGAATGTTTTTTGGAGCTGATGAGAAACTGGTGGATGATGATTCCCTTACAGTGTTATTTAGTCCATATGGCTGGTCATAGAGCTAAGTTAGAAACGGCTGTCACTACTTCACAAAAGAAAGAAAAGAATAATTAAAAAAAAAAGGATGTCTGAGATCTCTAATTTGTACAAAATTTACACACAGAATAAAACCTAAAACAAGCAACAGTTAAATAAAATTTAAAAATGCTTTGAATCATTCCTATGAAAAAAGCTAATAAATGCTGCTAACGTATTTTCAAACATTTTTTTCTAAGTTCTTTTAAGTTTCATGATTTCATCATCAAGACTTTTGATTATTTTATACATAAACTTTTAATTTGGTCTTTTAGACTTGGAAAAAAGTCTGATACACTATTTTGGTGCTCATTTGTTGTGAGCTCTGTTCAGAGTAGAACTGAATGTGTATGTATTTTCTCATATATTCAGTAGGCACATGGGTGTATCCTACTTAAAACATTTAGAAGTAGATCTTTTTGTTCATCTCCATACCTTTTCTTATTTCAATGAGATGCTGTAATGCAAGGTCTTCCTCTGGGAATCTCAAAGCATAAGGAGAAATTGTGTCTACTCTGGGTGTCAGCTAAAAGGTAGGATTTAACTTTTGTAATCAAGCACAAGCTGTATCACTTAGAATAAGTGTCAAGACTGAGAAAAGCTTTCTAAAAGTGAAGGAACACTGGGATTTAAATACCTGACAGACTTTAAGGCAGACAAACAAGTACAGTGGAATTTCAGCCATTATTATTTGCATTCTGTGAATTTCATTCAAAATGCTGGCACCTATAAAACATCACCATTTTCTTTCTTATTTTCACACAATTTTCCCAAGTTTTTACTATAAATGGAACTATAATTTATTTACAAGGGGACCATAACTGGTAAACAAATGGATGGTGTGGGAACTCTAGTTGGCCACAGTTAGTTTCAGATGTAAGAATATTAGTTAGACATTAAAAGCTGAATTTCTAGTTAGATTTTCACTTAGATACAGCATGCATTAGAGAGACTTGTCAAAATGGAAACTTTCAGCTGCTGCCAAGAAAAGGTTAATTTACTTGGGTACTTTTTCCAAAGTTTATGAGTTTATTTTTTTCCACAGCAGCAAACACAGATCTTGCTCATCCACCTAGGGTTCTTTTTGGGTTGTTTTTTTGGTTTTGGGTTTGGTTTTTTTTTTTCCTTCTGAGTCACATACCTTTTATGGATAACCACTAGCAGTACAATCTCATAAATGTCCAAGAATGAAATTCTGAAACCACTGGCTTTATTGGAAATTTTAGTATAGTTTTCAAGGGAGAAAGTTTCTCAACAGAGGAAAAAAAGAGAAAAAAAGGAAAAAAAAAGGAAAAAAAAAAGCAGAAACAGAGAAAAGACTAATTTTCTTTTCTCTGATTTTCCTTTAGTGATTGTTGATGGAGGTTCAAAAGCATTTCCCCATTCCCACTAAAGGAAATACTGTAATATAATAAGATTCTGGATCCCACTATTCAAGTCACATCCTGGTTCCTTTTCATAACAGAACTGTTGAACACTGCCCTCTCCACATCCCACCAGCCTTTTGTGACTCTATTCTATCAATCTTATAACTATCCGGTATTAATGAGAACTGAACAAATTTAGCATGGTGTAAATTATATTCCAGCTTTTGAGTTGAAGCAAAAGACAGAAAACGAAGAAATAAATTGTTCAGCTACCATCAGTAGGCCATCAGAATAGCTGCTAATTCTTTATTTTGCATTAAAATATTGTATTGTTATTCCCCCATATTTTATCTTTTTAAAAATTAAGACCTTGCTCACATCTCAGAATCTCACTCTATATTGTTACAAAGTCTGTTCCCATGCTAACAAAAGGTAGGATCCACTGCTGGTCCGAGAATTTTGCTTTTCTAATGTACCTGTAAGTAGTAATTAAGGATATCAGGTCATATAAGGAAAGCACGTGTATAAGCCAAACAAATCTGGCATCTGAAGAAACATTCATTAGGGACAAGTACTCCCTCTTCAGAAATTCTGCCTCATTAAGGGATAATCAGGCATACATCAATAAAGTGACATAACTGATTGCTTGTGCATCTGTCTCAATAATTTTTGTGCTACTTAGGTCTGCCAGCAGCAGCAAGCAGGAACAAATTGCCACTGCATTATAATGTTAGATTGATATTAGTGGAGTTACAATTGATGATTTCATGTTGATTTAAATGGTAAGATCTTATAAAGTTGCCTTATGCAGATGCAGTTGAACTTGATGCACAGATGATGGCTGCTGACACAAAAATGTCTATAGAGGTCATTAACAGCCTAAAATCTGAATTCTATTGAAGAACATCATTATAATTTGCATGATTAATATTAAAGGAAGGCTGTTGTATAAGCAGAAGTTTCTAAAAAC
Organism: Microhierax caerulescens; assembly: GCA_035590215.1. Lineage (NCBI taxonomy): Eukaryota > Metazoa > Chordata > Aves > Falconiformes > Falconidae > Microhierax > Microhierax caerulescens. Next base: position 22,412,001 of record JAVJGJ010000037.1, on the reverse strand, counting down.
AGCATCTGCTAAGTGTTGCTTAGCAATAGTCATGTATATTTAGACGCAGGGATATGTGTTGGGACAAAATTAAAGCCTATAATTTTTAAAAAGCAAAAATAAAATTCAGAATTGTTTAACTTAACTTTAATCTTAAATTACCTAGACATGTACTATATGAAAGAAAAAAAAAATAAAGTTTGAGGTTGTTTTTAGTGAGGGAAGTGGTTTTCATTTGCATGTAGGTGAAAGGGAAGGGCAGAAAGAGCAGCAAAATCCTATTTTCTTAAATTACCTATGAGTGGAAGGAAGAATAGTGAAAATTTGTGAAAAACTACCACTTTTGCTCTTGCCTTCAACAGGTCCAAGGAAGATAAAAGATGGTCTAAGACTTATTAGGCATCAATAATTCACTATAATTTTCTATAAAGAAAACTTCCTTTTGGTGCCACAAGATGATCAGAATCTAGTCTCACTTCACAGATAGGCCTAAAATAGTGAGGATGACTTCTAGTTACTGTTTTCATTGTCTCCCATCATGGAACTGTTGGTCCAATTCCACCAGTGTAAATCTAGTGCCTGTGCATGCAGAAGCAGAAATCCACAGTCTCACTTGACTTTTTTGTTCAGCTTACATTTTAGAAGTATCAAAAGACACATTAATTCCCTCTACTTGGAATTTTTCTGCTTTGTTATGCAAGCGCTGGAGTGCACAAAAAAAATTCTGTGACTTCTACCAGTTGCTTCTAGACTTCCTGCGTGTCTTTGGGCAGAATAGATAGACTCAAAGGCTCAAAGACAGGTAGACATTTAAATCCAACTGATTTTAATGCTTAAAAAAGTTGTCATTTGAAGAAACCATTGCAAGTTACTGAATTGTATTTATAATTCTTTGTTTTAGTCAGACAAAAATAACATTTGAAAAGAAAAGATATAGGGCTGAGTAATTTAGTATTTTAGTTCTGAGTCAATAAATATTATTAATTATTTATTAATAATATTGATATTTTAAATAACAATAAGATAGAACATGATTAGAGGGTACTGTATTTTTTTAAAAGCAGAGTCCAGATTTCACATGACTTCCAAGTGGGACCTTTAGGGAAACCCATCACCTTTCACTTTACTTGTTACAGTACTCTTAGGGTTAACTGTCCTTATAGCTAAGACTTCTATGTAGTGATCTTGGGTTACTGAGACACATTTGCCAATAATAAGCTGCAGTCGTTGCAGTTGTCAATGTCACCTTGTGACAGTCATGTAACATAAAAAATAACATAAATAAATTAAAATACATCCTGTAATTTAAAGAACACCACAAACAGTGGTGGACATTGCTAGGACACTGTTTTCTGGAAGCTGGAAAGATAATTAGAAATAGGAAATAAACTTTAAAAACGTAAGCCCTGAAGTTTTACTGCAAAGGATCCAGATTCCCTGATTTTTCCTGGATTCTAAAATATATACTGTATTCCCAAGCTTTAACCTAGATTATTCTGAATGTTAAGAAAATGTACGTATTTTTTCCTGAATTAAAGCATCGTTCATAACTCTCATGTTCTTTCTTTGTATTATTACTACCTATCAAAGGATTAGATTATATTTTAGATTCTTATCAGACACTCACCTTAAAACACTCCTCAGATTTGCCATGTCATACAGAGCATAAGCAAGCAAAATGGGTTATTACACAATATACTTCCATTAGCAGACAGCTTAATAAAGGATTGGGAAATATCCAGCTGCTAATGTGTTTTAAATTACATACCTTTATACTGTGTGCTTTCTAATATTAGGAAAATTGGTGCCCTCCCCCTTATACTCAGACAAAAGGAATTCATTTAATCTCACATCAGGCATTTTAGTTGTTCAGAACATAAACAAGAATATCAATTTTCTAATTAAAAAAAAAAAAAAGAAAAAAGAAAGGGTTACATTTTGTAGTATAGCAGAAGCAGAAAATACAGGTACAGACTGGCAATAAAGATGCACATCTGCCAAATTAAACTGATTTCCTTCTGTGTCGTAACTCCTGATAAGCTCCGCTGTTAAGTCTCCCCACAGAGTGCTGTCTGGGGTGCTATTTCCAGCAGTACCTATAGCCTGTAACACAATTTTTTAACATGGATCTCTCCAGCATATTATCTGAACCCTTCGGTCTGTCTGTTCCCTTTCCACAGTTTCATTTTACTAATACGAAGTTTCATGTTACTAAATTCTCCAAGACTACAGATTATGTCTTCCTTTATACCTAAAAAAAACCCATTCAGCAGGGTAGAAAGTCTAAGCTCTAAGGAGGCAGGTGCTTCCAAGGTCTTTTGCATGGAAGCCAAATAATGGAAGAAGCAGGCATGGTCTCACCAACACATGGAGCTGAGGTGGGTGTTTGGACATGCACCTGACCCCAGAAGCTATAACACATTCATTGGTGCTGTGGGATACCTCTGGAATTAGTTAGAACAGAGAAGAGGGAAACATGATGCTTTCATATGAAAATGACTAAGTGGGATTTTTGCAAGAATTAGGTGAAATAATGAGGGACAAAAGTAAGAAGGTAGGACTGAGGCAATTAGGAAGAGTAGAAGGTGATTAGAGACCTGCTTGCATGATACATTTAAATACAGCCACTCTGTTACTGAACTGCTCTCTCTCACAGTCAGTCCACAAATCACTTGAAATCACTACAGTGATGTCTATACTTAGTGAAATTGTACACTGTATGCTGAAAATGTAAGAATATGGAATTGTACTTAAAAGAAGATGAAAAAGATATACAAGAAGATGGGGGGGTGTGCATAAACATAGTTTGCAGCTTCGATTGGTTCTCCATCTTTGCACTTTTAAATATCTATGAATATTATTTAATTATTGTCACATGTATTACTGAATGGCACTTTGAATACTGATAATATTTTCATGTTATCTACTGATGAGCAGGTTACAAATTACTTTTCAAATATGGGCATTGCTTGATAACTGTAAGCATTTTAATCACATTTTACAGATTGGTCAATTAGACTGCGAGTAAATCAGATAAGTTACATGAAATTTATTAAAGGTTTGGAAAATATGAAGTAAGAAGTTCAAGAAATTCAAGCTATTTAGTTAATCTAAGAGAAGACTAAGGGGTGACATCATGATCACAACCTATAAAAGCCTACAGAAGGAATGAAAATTTAATAATAGAAAGTACTTGTTCTAGGTCACAAACATAACACAATCCTATCATTTTAAATTAAGCTAGAGAAGTTTCAGACTAGGCACACAATGTCAGCTGCATTTTCTGACTGTTGCAGTAACACCTCAAGAATTCTAGTGGCTTCTCTGTTACTAGGAACATTTATATCAAGACTGACCATTTAGCTAGAGTATTCTTTAATTTAGCACCAGCTGTAGGACTGACAGATTGTATCAGGAAGGTCGTTAGGCCCCTGTTCTATCACAGGTCAAACTGCAGGATTATAACATTTGATTCAAGTCTGGAGTTTATGAGGGATATGACAAGGAAAAGAAGTGTCTGCCTCAGTATGGTTTTTCACAGGGCTCAAGGGCTCTGAACCTGCTGTTAGCCTTTAATAATATTAGGATTTGTATATGCTGCTCAGAGTCTCCCATTGACGTGTATATTAGTGTACAAAAAAAAAATATCCTTTTTCCTACTGCCTGTTCTCCTAGTTAAGTTAACTTTTTTTTTTTTTTCAAGTTATCACTTGCAAAAGTGATTTGACCTTCTATACTGGCAGAAAAAAATCACTAATTAACATCTATATAACATTAGTGCTTGCTGAATAAGGTTTAGTAATGCCTTGTATAAATTTTAAACAACAGGCTAGGTATAACATTTTTAATTGTGTCTTCCTTATATTTAATTTTATTATGGGTAAGATCTAAGGGAGAAATACCTGTCTCTGCAGATTATTCATTCATTGGAAATACTGTTTGATTCTTTAATTATGTACCTTATAAGTGACGTCATGCAATTTGTTTCATTTCTAGTGCAAAAGGATTTTGAGGCTGATTTCATAAGTTGGCCACTTGCAGGTTAATCTTTTAACTGTGACAGTCTGCATCTGATTTTACAATCCTTTGCCATACCAGCTTGAAGGTCTCAGATCTTAAGACAGGAGAAGTTCTGAACTACAGAAGTAGAGTTTTGCTGACTATTTGAATACCCTATAATTAGATTTGCCAAGGAATCAAAGTGTCTTAAGTACTTCCAACATGAAGATTAATCAGCTATCAATAATCACATGAATTATTTCTTCTTTCATTTGCAAGTAAATTACTGTGTGTCAAGTAGACATTTACGGCATGAGTCCCATTCTGATATGTTGGTCTTTGCCCTGGAAAAAGTCCAGGAGGAATTGGACAACATTCAGTCTTCAATCTTCAAGAAAAATAATGCCATCATTCAGCAGAGACTAACCTCACTTCTTCGTTAAGGTAAGAGGTTAGTGATCTCGAAGGGTGTGTTATCCTGTACCTTACACAGCTGACATTAATTGTACAGCAGCTCACTAATGGAGGAGCACAGAGCAAAAACGTAGTTCCACACCCCTCTCCTTCTCTCCCCTCTCAACCTTGTTCTACCACATTCATTCTTGCATCTTCCTTCTAAAAAAGCTTTAAGAATATGTTTTTTACATTATATAATATGAAAAAAATATCTCAGGACAGTCTTCAGAATCTGAAGATTTTTCAGACTTTGCATCATAACTCCATTTTCTGTCATGTGCTTATGCCTGTAAGAACCACATAATTATGTTTGACATTGGCATCATATTCAATATGCTCTACACTGATCTTTTTAATAATGTGCATAAAAGGTATATTTTTTTTTAGGGATCCTTTATTATCAATATATTTTCTTGTGATTTAAGTGTTCAAAATATCATCTATACAAACTTGGACTGTTGTTGATTTTTACAGATGTGACTGCACCATTAGATCATTTATTACAAAATTGGTCTTCAGGTTTCTTGGGTAAAATACACAGGACAATCAAAAGAAATCCACACTTTTCCACAGATTATTATTAACTTTTTTAATTATAAATTAACTTTTTACATGAGAAGATTGTTCATTTGTATTCCCTGTGAATTGGACTTGCTGTAAGGAATTTACGGTTAGAAATTAGGAATAACGTTCTAACAGGAGGACAGTTGAGCACTAGATTAGACCACCCCTGCAACCTTTATCAGTGGAGGTTATTATTAATATGGGCAGGTTTGGGGTTTTGTACTAGATGTAATAAATTCAAAACTATAAAGATATATATATTAAATAATTAATTTAAAAATTCTAATAAATCAGATCTGTGATGAATGAGCTAATGTTGCATTCACATCTGCAAAAATCAAATATTGTTAATATTTGTGCTGGAAATCAGGAGCTGAAGCCCCACTGTAATTCAAAGGTCATAGTGTGAACAATCCTTGCAAATTCTTTCTTGCTCTGTTTCTTATATGCTGTTTGGTTTTTGACATTAACAAGGATTACGACTTGTGACATAGCTAACAACTGTACCTAAGAATTATGGGAAGCTTAGAGTTACATATTAAAATTCCATCATAGACATTGATATTGACTCTTCCATTACTGTCTAGACAAACCATAGCAATTATAACTTAAAAAGAGAAAGAATAGTTAGTTAACATAAAGAAAACAGCAAGCTTTTTTTTAACTGCATTGATGAAGGAGGAAATTGTAGTAGCCAGCTGAAATACTTTGCAACCATGACAATAAGTTATTAACAAGAAGAGATCGTAAGTGAACCAAGTTCTGATGTCATTTTCAAATGGCATCAATGAAATGGAAATTGTTATACTATGGAGAAGAATGTTCACTAGTATAATAAATGATTTACTGAATACTACCACAGTTTAAATTAAAATAATGTATAATTAAGTTTAAAGGAACATTGAATATATTATTTGATTTCAAAGAGAAACTTATTTGATATGACTGTGAGAAAATCACTTGGAAGGGGGAAATTATAGAAAATTGGTACCTAATAGAAGTTTTAGTATTACAAAAACCCTTTTAGGGGTAAATACAGTTGCCATTTTTGAATGGTTGGCCTGCATGGAATCTACTCCACCATGGTTCCCTAGGCAACACAACCTGATATCCTAGAGAAGCAAAGATGGTGGAGGGTGGAGCAGAGTGGAGACACCAAGGCCAGTCTCTGCTGTACTCTGCAGGATTGGGAACTTGATGGTACCATACAGCTGATAAGCTGCAGAGTGGATGTCAAATGGAAAATATATGAGAAGGGGTCCATC
>JAVJGJ010000037.1:22373196-22403348 GCA_035590215.1 Microhierax caerulescens | reverse complement strand
TTGATGGGCTGAGGCCATTTATATGAGGTTCAACATGACCAAGTGATGGGTACTGCACCTGGGTCACAACAACCCCATGTAAAGCTACAAGCTCTGGGAAGAGTGGCTGGAAAGCTGCCTGGTGGGAAAGGACCCAGGGGTGTTGGTCAACAGCCAGCTGAACATGAGCCAGCAGTGTGCCCAGGTGGCCAAGAAGGCCAACAGCACCCTGGCTTGTATCTGAAACAGTGTGGCCAGCAGGACATGGGAAGTGATGGTCTTCCTGTAGTTGGCACTGGCAAAGTCAAACCTTGAATCTTGTGTTCAGCGTTGGGCCCCTCACTACAAGACAGGCATTGAGGTGCTGGAGTGTGTCCAGAGAAGGGCAATGGGGCTGGTGAAGGGTCTGGAGCACAGGTCTTGTGAGGAGCAGCTGAGGGAACTAAGGCAGTTTTGCCTGGAGAAACAGAAGCTCAGGGGAGACCTTATCACTCTTTACAACTCCCTGACAGGAGGCTGTAGGCAGGTGGGTGTGAGTCTTCTCTCAAGTAACAAGTGATAGGACAAGTGGAAATAGCCTCACATTGTGCCAGGGGAGGTTTAGATTGGATATTAGGAAAAATGTCTTCACTTCAAAGGGTGGTAAGGCATTGGAACAGGCTGCCCAAGGAAGTGGTGGAGTCACCATCCCTGGATGTTTCTAAAAGACACATAAATATGGTGCTTGGGGACATGGTTTAGTGGTAGACTTGGTAGTCTTGGGTTAAGGGCTGGACTTGATGATTTGAAAGGTCTTTTTCAACCTAAAGATGCTATGATTTGGTAACAAAAATTAATTCATTTCTGCTTATTTAATCCAAAATGTTTCAATTTTGATCACTTGCTAAGGTCTATAACTGCAAAGTTTGGGCTGTTTACATTATTTGAAATCAGTCACCTGTGCATTGAGTTAGAACATAAGTTATTGTTGGTTTAGCCATTATGACGGCTTCAGGGGAAGTCAGAAGTTTGTGCACACTGAAAAAAGAAGCTTGCCTGGTCCACATTCCACAGTAGCTCAATGTGAGCCACCTACAGTCTAGAAGCCACAGAAACTGTCTGATATGTATCTGCACAATCAGCTACAATATCCCACTCCAAATACTGCCATAGTTACATGGCTTCTGGGTGGATACTGGTTTGCTGGTGGCTTGCAGGGCTCAGGACCCACGTCTTCTGCTTTCACATCCACCTGAAATGAATCAGCCAGTCTTTGGTCTCTTCTGTGCCCTCTTGCCTTCACCTGTCCTGACAGTTTGGACTGAGCTCTGCAACCAAATACTGGTTGAAACTATACACATGTATAATGACTCCCAATTTAGTCCAGTCTCTGGGTACTTCTGTAATGATTTTGCTGCTAATAACAACATCTGGCAGGATGGCTTTTATTTGCATCTGATCTGAATTCTGCTGCTGAAAGGTTTCATAGTATTATTAAGCTATGTGTTGGATCAGAACAGTTCTCAACATCTCATGTTTTACAGCCTTTTTTTTTTTTTCCTTGTCTGATCCAATTATCAAGCTGGGTGACATCTATCAGAGTTAGACTTCAACCATTATTATTATTTTATGCAAATCCTAATTACTGTGTTTCTTGCCTCTGATAATGATTAGTATGCGAAGAACTGCAGCACGGACATCGTCTACAAGCCACCTGATTGTACTCTGGATGCTCAGTAGGCTTTTCATTGCCCAGCTGAGCATTTTGGATGATTCTGATCTTTAGTCACTGCATTTCATCCAAACTGTTCTTCAGTTTTGTCTTTAAATTTGTGCAAGTCTTGTGGCTTTCTCTTTTTTTAACTATAACACCAAGAGTAAATAGAAATGTTTTCATTTTTGTTATTTCCCACAAAATGAAAAAAACACCAAACATTAATAATTATAATAACAGAAGCAAAATAAACATATCGATGCATTTCAAGTATGCATTCCTTGACTGATCTTTTTGAATTATTTTGTAACAATTCCTTTTATGTTCTTTAGAAAAATAACTTCAGGCAATTGCTAATATTCTTTTGTAGGCAAATGTCATGCAAATCCTTAAAACAATATATAGCTTTAGGAAGTCTTATTTATGGAATCCTTTCCAGCTACTAGGGAACAGATGTGCCCCCTTTTGCCTACAAGAATTACTTGAAGAGAATGGTTGCATATTTAAAGTAGCTTCCAGCGACTAAATCAAAATCTAGGTGATTCATCTTTCCCACAAGAAAACAATTGTATTAAATATTCACAGAATATAGCCACAGCATTTACAAATGGGGGCTCCAAACAGACAAAAGGGGCAGACAAGTTATCTTCGTGTCTTGGTTTCAGATGGAATAGAGTTAATTCTCTTAGTAGCTGGTGCAGTGTTGTGTTTTGGATTTGTTGTGAGAATAGTGTTGATAAGAGTTGGGTTTAGTTATTGCTAGGCAGTGTTTATACTAAGTCAAGGCCTTTTCAGTTTCTCAGGCCTTGCCAGAGAGAAGGCTACAAGAGCATAAGAAATTTGGAGGAACACAGCCAGGACAGCTGACCCCAACTAGTCAAAGCGGTATTCCATAGCACAGAATGTCATGCTTAGTATATAAACTGCAGGGAGCTGGCTGGGGCCTGCTGATCACTGCTCAGGGACTGGCTGGGCATCGGTCAGTGAGCGGTGAGCAGCTGTACTGTGCATGACTTGTGATTCTTTCCTTTTGGATTTGATTCCTTTCTCCCTTTCTCTCCTTTTCACTACAATTGCAGTTGTTAGTAGTATTATTATTAATATTAGTAGTAGTTTAAAAATTTATTTGAACTATTAATTGTTCTTAACTCATGAGTTTTACCTTTATTCTGATTCTTCTCATGTTGCTGCAAGGGGGGGAGTGAGTGAGCAGCTGTGCAGTACTTATTTGCTGGCTGTGATTAAATCACAAGACATGTAAGTCAATCATGTCCTTTCATAGACTCATGGAAACATTTAGGTTGGAAAAGACCTTTGAGATCGTCAAGACCAACTGTTAACCCAGGACTGCCAAGTCTATCACTAAACCCTGTCCCTAAGCACTGCATCTACACGTTTTTTAAAAACATCCAGGGATGGTGATTCTGCCACATTCCTGCAGCCTTTTTCCAATGCTTGACCACTCTTTCAGTGAATTTTTTCCTAATATCCAATGTGAAACTCCCCTGGCATAACCTGAGGCTGTTCTGTCTTGTCCTGTCGCTTGTTACCTGGGAGAAAAGACAGACCCCCACCTGCCTACAGCCTCCTCTCAGGCAGTTGTAGAGAGCAATAAGGTCCCCCCTGAGTGTCCTCATCTCCAGGCTAAACAACCCCAGTTCCCTCAGCTGCTTCTCAGAAGACTTGTGCTCCAGACCCTTCACCAGCTCCATTGCCCATCTCTGGTCATGCTCCAGCACCTCTACACCCCTCTTGAAGTGAGGGACCGAAAAATGTCAACCTATCCTTAATGAGTAGAGACACTCTTTTGACATGAACCTGTTGCTGCTCCTTGAAATACAAAGACTAGTTCAGTGTTTATCTTAAGTTTCTTTATGACTTTAAGGTCAAGCTTAATCTTTACCCTGGTTATTCTTTCTGATTAAGGCAGCAACATAATGAGAAATGGTGCTATCCACATTCTCCCCTTTGGTTAAATCATATAAACTCTTCTATATTAAATAAAATAATTAATATACATGTATGGTTCATATTTGCTACATATTTAACTTCTCAAGTATATTTTCAAAGTCATATTCATTATGGCAATTGTTTTTCTTTTTTTTGTTGATTTTTTTTTTTTTGCTTGTTTTGTGAGTTAGACTGCCCTACTAAAACAGTGTCCTTGAGAAGCAATTTTTGGTATATTCTGTTGTGATGCAGGTAACATAGTGAGGAGAGTTATTATGCAATTGAATCAACAGAGCTAGAAATGGAGTTTGTAAGGAACTTTGTCAAGTAGAAACATCATTTTCTTGAATGCAATACTTTACACAGAAATGTACCTATTTTTGCAGGACTTCTGCTGAAATGCTTTTCAGGTTTGGAATGAATTTTTCATTTAAAAAACAGAACAAAATGTGACCCATCTACTCTAGTGAGTAGGTAGAGTGCTCCGTGAAAGATGAATGTGACAGTTAAGGAAACCCCGCGAAATTCTGAGACTTGAATCTCTTTCCTTCTTTTGTGTGCTGGTTTCAACTGGGACAGAGTTAATTTTCTTTTCAGTAGCTAGTACAGTGCTGTGTTTTAATTTTAATACGAGAATAATGTTGATAACACACTGATGTTTAAGTTGTTGCTGAGTAGTGCTTATTCTAAGTCAAGGACTTTTCCGTTCCCCATGCTCTGCCGGTGAGGAGGTGCACAAGGAGCCGGGAGGGAGCAGAGCCAGCACAGCTGACCCAAGCTGGCCACAGGAATACTCCATACCACAAAACATCACACTCAGTGTATAAACTGGGGGGAGTTCACCACTGATCGCTGCTCAGGGACTGGTTGGGCATTGATCAGTGGGTGGTGAGCAATTGCATTGTGCACCACTTGGATTTTTCCTTGGGTTTTATTCCTCTCTCTCCCTCTGCTCTTCAATAACATTTCTATTATTATTGTTATTTTGGTTTGGGGTTTATGTTGTTTTTTTTATTTTTTGTTTTGTTTTTTTTAAAAAAAAAACTTTCTTTCAATTAATAATCTGTTCTTATCTCAACCCATGGATTTTACCTTTTTTTTAATTCTCCTCCCTATCCCGCTATGGCGGGGGGGACGGGACGGGACGGGGAGCAAGTGAGAAGCTACATGGTAGTTAGTTGCTAGCTGCTGCTAAACCACGACATTTTACTCTTTAGTTATCTTTTTTTTTTTTTAATTGCATATTTGGATACACTTATAAATGCATATATCTACATCTGCACAAATATATATGTCTCTGTGTGTGTGTTTATATACATATGTAGATACAGACATATGTAGAAATTCTTCATAATGTTGCATATACTTCTTTCTTTACTTTGTTTCTTACGCCTTCACATGTTTCCTCAAATCCTTTTTCCCATTTTGTATTTGCTAGTTTTAAAAACCGAGAGAGGAAAATGTCCTTTGATTGCACATTAATTGAAAACAGCCTTTCCCCAAGATATTTTAAACATAAAATGACTTAATTATTATGAAATAAATTCATCTACTTAACAGAAAAATAAATGATAATTAATTAATTGTAATAATAATCTATTAATTTGAAACATAAGTATAGAAAAAAGTTATAGAGAAACATCTGTCTGGAATGACACATAGATAATTGACTCCAAATTAGGGCATCCTACATGTGTGCAGTCATTACCACTATTTTTACTCTGTGATGAGGCTGAACTGAATGTCGCCTGTTAAAAACATTCTGAACATGTTCAATCCTGCCTAGCTGTAGAATGGTGAGAAAACTGAAGTGGGAGCATGGTACGCGTTGTCTGGATCTTCTGTGCATCTTTTGTGCTTTTTAGTGTAAAAAGAGTCCTTTTTGTGTAATGAGCTTCAAAAGTAATCCAAATGATCAGAAGATTTATATTGCATGAAAGATGTACTTTTTTTCCTTAGATTTTTACAAGGGTTCATCACAGATGATCTCGTGAAGATTTTCTATGACATTCCACTGATGTGAAAGGAGGTAACAGACAGAAAGTATGATGTACTTGAAGTGTATGACACAGGTCAAGGACTAGAAAATGATGTTTCATCTTGCTTTAATCTGGTAGTTTAGTACAGAAACTTGCTACATGTCTAAGCAGAGGCAAAACAGCTTTCCACAGAGGGCAGTGGAACTCCCGGAGATGACTTTGTATTTGATGTGTTACAGCCATAAAAGTAGTTGTTGCATAACCTCCTGAAATAACAAAATGCAAAAGATTAATTTGCTGAAGTAACATTAATTAGAAGAATTTTTCCACTTCCGACACATCATCCTTACAAGATTAAATAAAAGGCACTTACCAAGATAACTATTTTTGTTGTCTGCAGGAGAAAGGAAGTTATAATCATATTTAATTAGTTAATGTTTACAAAGCAATTTAGATCCTTGGATGAAAGGCACTAGGTAAATGCTAAGCATAAGCATCATTATGCTTTTTTCTATAACCTAGTAATGTAATTATGATGTCTGCACAGTCTTTTCAACAAATAGACTATAAGTATTGAATTTTGTGATATTTTTACTTGTTAGTGTTAGACATCAACAAGGCTGAATTTTCTTTTCAGGTTTATGTAATTTACAAGTTCATTTATCATTGCCTTCTTGGCACTGAGCTAAATGACTGACTTTTGCCAGCTTTTCCTGCCATACATATTTTCAGTAATGCAGATGCATTTTTTATTTTATCTTTTTCTACAAAAAAATTATATGTTTATATATTGTGGAAATATTTGTCAGGACCTGAAACTTTTTTAAAGGAAGATTTATTCTTGATTATAATTTAGCTGCTGACTGTGGCTTATTATAAAACAAATGGAGGAAAAGAATTGTAATATTTATGTTATTCCATTTTGTTTCCTTTTTTCCTGCAGTATCAGTATGTAGACATTTCATTTCTGATGTGTATCAAATGATCCCACTGATGAGATGGGTTTAGGGTTTCTTTGAAGTCTACACAACTCATTGCAAATACCTAACCCTAAATACAGGATGCAATGCTGTTAAAGATTTTCAAAGTCTGATCCAAGTAGGCCACCTGTATCTCTCTTTTACAGCTAGTTAGAATAATCTTAAAGATAATTCTTCCCACCTATCTTGGGTATGCCCTGTCTTCCTTCTGCAAGACCTGCTGAAGGAAGGTGATCATTCTTTTAAAGAACTTCTATTTTTAAACTGTAACCAGAATAGCACACATTTTTTTCTAAAGTATTATTTTAAAGTTCAGCTTCAGGAAAGCAGCTGAAGGAGATTGCACCAGCACTTTTGTCCCCCTATAAGATGCCATCCCCTTTAGATATATGCTAGTCTGATTCATATAAAGAAGACCTATCTATCCCTCCAGAGAAAGCTTTGTCGTTATGAAGAAAATAAATCAAGTTCAATAAAGAAACTGAAGTAAGATTTGGAGAAAGGATGAAGGGAATGTTACAGAGGGAACAAAATGGACCATGCTGGCTAGAAAGTAGGACACAGTTGCAGGGAGGTTAAGGAAACCAGGGTTCAAGTCTCTGTTCTCAAACTCTTTCTGTATTTTATCCAGTGGCATTTTAATGACAAAACTGGGACACATGTGACTGCCACAGTGATAAATCTCTAGGCACCTATAGACATGCAATGTGAAAAAGTTCAAAGAAGTTAGAACTTGTTTCAATAATGCAGTTAGGAACATAGATCTAAGTTAGTAACGCAAGAACAAAACAATTTTAGAACATTTTGATAAAATCATAGGGTTAAGATGTCAAAATGTAATATTTTTTTCCAAGTGAAAATTCTAGTTTTTCTTTTATGTTGAGTGCTACTAAATGAGATTGAAAAGCCACTCTTCCACAGAATAAAATTTCTGGTGAAGCAAGAGATATACTATATGCTGCATATTTCAATATTGTTGGATCCTTTCATTGTTATGACAAAACATGATATTAAATATTAAAAATATATCATAATCTTATTCTAACATATTTAATGGACTGGAAACCAAGAATTAATCAGTTATAAATGTAAGAATGAAATGCTAAACCCTGTGTTTCTACCTTATTAGAACAAAACACATCAGTACTACTGAAATGGATGTCGAAACGTTTTTACTTTTAACTTCCGAAACTTTCGTGGAAATTTTCTGAACTTGAATTTTGAAAACAATAATAGTAAAAAAAGAAGTATTTTGGTTATACCCAGACGTGAGTATTATGGAATTGTGATTTATTACATCTTCCTTATTATTTATTTCTTATTGTAGCTGCAGCTTTTCTTCATCCACAGGATATAATATAGTAGTACTGCGCAGTACCATATGGTAAACACGATTCACAGTTCTCAACTGCCTATAAACTGTTAAATGTTACACTTAGTTACAGGGAATCAAAATAAAAGGTTAAATTATTAAGGGATCTATAAAATATAAATTTCTAGTAACTAATACCTGGTTCCTCTATCTACAGTTTCCAGCTTTGGCATAGATATGAACTTCCTGTACTTAACGCATAATTGTCAGGTGCCAAAGGAAACGAGGGCAATATCGCCAATTTTTCATGTAAATTGAAACAAAGGACAGGAAATTGTGTGAAATAACATAACACAGGATACAAGACAAAGAAAGAATACCAAACGATGAGCAATATGATTATGCTAGAAACTGCTTAATATTAAAACCATGATGTTTACTGAATGTCTGCATAAGCATATGCAGATTTTATCAGTTCATCATAAATTAATTCTCATTGGAAATAAAAATAGGGTCACAGAAGAAACGTTCCTTGATAAAATACTACATGAGTAATTATCACCATAACAAAAATAAATTAGAGAACAAGTGAGATTTGGTTCAATCTCCTAGTGTAAAAAACAAGACAGAACTTGCAATATACAGAAAAAATAACAGGTTGATCAGTCAGGAAGAAAAAGGAGTTAAAGTGAACAGGCAGAAAACAACCAGTCATTGTCGCTGCTAAGACATATTTGAAAAGAAGATCTCTGTGCCTTCTGTGTGTACTACTTAACTTCACTATCACAAAGAACGCACAGAAGTCAGCATAACCACATTATAAAACAGATCTTCACTGATGGAGGAAGAGTGATCATTCCTGAAATAAGCTGACATTCCTACTCACTTTAAGAATTCCACCAATATCCTTTTTATTGGTTGTTATTATTCTTTATTAGGACTAGTATTACATGCCTGTTCCAGACAGTGTCAAATGAATTGGCCAGGGTTTTACATGATATGCTACTAACCTGAGAAATTTAGTTGCTTTACATCTCTTGCCTCCAAATTTTTTAAGGTGGTGTTTGTTGTTTTTTTTTTCCTGATTTGCAGTTTACATATCTGATGTATCAAAATTGTATTTTAGTTTAATCCCTCTCTGCTTCCCCAAACATTTCCATACCATTAGTCTTCTGCATGCATTTTATTACATAGCAACAGTCTATTCAGACAATGTTTAGATATTTCCCCCTTCTTCATGTTGAGGAAGCTTAGGGGCACAGGTACGTTTTGAAATGCCATTGGGAAGGGACAGTGTAAAGGAAATAATTTTTTTGTAGGTACATCCAAAGCAAAGACCATCCTTGTAAAACACATCATAGATTTTCAAAGGAAACAGTACTATCTAGTGAACAGATTACTGCAAGTCACTAAACTTGTGAGGTCCTATTGATTTCATTTTATCACTGACTTAATGAGTGATCCCAAAGAAATAATTTCACAGCTCTCTACTACTGTTTCCTCTCTGTCTCTTTTTGAAATGTGTTTTCAGACTATAAAACTCTCACTAGACACATTCATAATGGGGTTTTAATTTTGGATTCCAGATATAACCCTAATAATAATAACTAAACTGAAGTATATTTCATACTCATAGAACCACAGAATCTTACAATGAATTTCATTGGAAGGGACCTATAAGATTGTCTAGTTTCAGCCGTCCTGACATGGGCAGGGACATCTTCCACTAGACCAGGTTGCTCAAAGTCCCATCTAACCTGGCCTTCAACACTTCCAGGGATGGGGCATCCACAGCTTCTCTGGGAAACCTGTTGTTCCAGTGCCTCACCACCCATATAGTGAAGAATTTCTACCTTGTATCTAATCTAAATCTACCCTCTTTCAGTTTAAAACCATTACCCCTTGTCCTATCACTACATGCCCTTGTGAGAAGTCCATCTCCAGCTTTCTTGTAGGCCCCCTTTAGGTACTGGAAGGCCGCTCACTATAAAGCCTCCTCGGAGCCTTTTCTCCTCCAGGCTGAACAACCCCAACTCCTTCAGCCTGTCCTTGTAGGAGAGGTGCTCCAGCCCTCTGATCATCATCATGGCTCTCCTTTGGACTCACTCCAACAGATCCATGTCCTTCTGATGTTGGTGGCCCCAGAGATGAATGCAGTACTTCAGGTGGGGTCTCACGTGAATAGAACAGAGGGAGAGAAACCCCTCCCTCAGCCTGCTGGTCACACTTCTTTTGATCAGCCCAGGATAGGGTTAGTTTTGTGGGCTGCAAGAGGACACAAGTCACATTCAGCTTCTCATCCAGTAGCACCCCTAAATCTTTCTCCTCAGGGCTGCTCTCAATTCATTCTCCATCCAGCCTGTATTTGTGCTTCGGTTTGCCTTGACCCATGCACGGGACCTTACACTTGGCCTTGTTGCACTTCATGAGGTTCTCATGAGCCCACCTCTCAAGCCTGTCAAGGTCTCTCTGGATGGCATCCCTTCCCTCCAGCATGCTAACCACACCAAACAGCTTGATGTTGTTGGAAAATTTGTTAAGTACTCAGTCCCACTGTCTGTGTCAAGGACAAATTTTTTAAACAATGCTGGTCCAAATACCAACCCCTGAGGAACACCACTCAGTGCCAAATGCTTTGCACAAGTCCAAGTAGATGACATCAGTTGCTTTTCCCTTATCTTAGATGAACCCCTGTCTGTAACAACAGTCCCGTAACCATTTGCTGATTTCCCAGTTTCTACTGGCACTTTAAAACTCCTTCCCTTTGTTTGGGAGGATTGATGAAAAAACTACTTGTGCTCCAGCATGCCGTGCTGCTGCTCTCAGGGCTCTGTAATCCTTCTTGATAGTCCTCAGACTGCTCCTGGCTGTGTCACTGGTCCCCACATGAAACAGCAGCAGTGGATAATAGTCAGTGGACTGTACTAGGCTAGGCAGTAGTCTTTTTGTGACATCCCTGATATGAGCCCCCAGTAAGCAGCACACCTCTCTAGAGAGTGCATCAGGTCAGGATAGACCTTTGCAGGTCCAGACACTGCTGCAGGAACTCATGGTCATCTGATGTGCTGAATGTTTCTGCCACATATAGGGTGCCCTCTGTGGCAATACTTATCAATGGGAATTAAAGAAATTACATATTGTATGGGGCTGAGTCACAAAAACATCTACAGCTCATAATTTACAGTATAAGTGTTTAAATCTTTGTGTAAAGTGGCATGATTTATGGAAGACTTCAGTAGCATGGTGTGAAACTGGTTTTGCTTTGCTTTCACTTTCCTCCTAGACACTTTAATGACTATTGGGTCACATTCACATGCCTTTAAAGTGTAATATTTGTCCTTGAGATAAACACTCCAGTCTCTGATCCTGAGCATTTTTAAAGAAAAATAGCTCATTAGTACTTTTCCCTTTCCCTTTCAATGGCATTAATAGCTACTCAGAGAGACTCTAGACTATTCAAACTCAGAGCATCCCTTCATGTAACATTGAGAAGAAAAGTGTACACAGAAGTGTCTGTTAAATCACTTAAATCACCTGTGCTATTGCCTATGTATAATCTTCTGTATTATAATAACAGTAATTATTCCATTCTCATTATCAGTATTTCAGATTTACCTCCTGTCTCTACAGTAGAAGAATATAGTCCCTTGACTGTCAATTCTGTCCTTCCATTATCACCCTTCATTAAAAAACAATTTATCTATAGTGTATGTAGTTTCTAGGTATCAAAAATTCTTTAATATTCTTCAGTTCATTTATTAAAATATTTTTCTTCGTTTCTGCAAAATAACATTGAGAAATTGTATGTTTTAGTGTGAAATACAACAAAAAGCAATGGTGAAGTTCATATCAGCGAAATGGTGGCACAAAAGCAGAAAATGTAAGGGAAGAAAGTAATTCTGCTGGTGTAAGATGAGCTTTTAGCTATTGCTACCATCTTCCCAGTTAATTATAACATTTCTGAATAGGATGTTTCTCTTATACCTGGTAAGAGTTAACTTGGCTGTATTTGGAAATCCTTCATAGAGAGAACTAGTAAGCATATGGAAAACGTCCATTCTGTAGCAGTATTTCTTATTGATACTTGATGCATAAAAAGTAAAGATTCTATAAATGCAAACTAGATGTAAGTGAAAAAAAAAATCTGTATGTATTCCTATTTAATATACAACACCTGTAATCCTTTCTGAAAAGCAGTTAGCAGGACTTAATTTCCTATTGTATTTCCTCAGAATTTAGGTTTACATTACCATTATGAATTAGAAGGTTAACTCTATCAAATAAAATATTAGTACATGAGAATCAGAATTTCAGACATAATTTGCTGTATGGTCAAATTAAACATCTATGGCTCAGAAGAACTTTGAAAAGGGCAAAGGCATCTCAGGAACACAATTTCTTTCCTATTTTCCAGTTACTGTTGAAAAAGCCCCCATGATTCCTAAGAGTACTCTCCATTCACACGAGATGCTTCTCAGCTCCTTCAGGATTCAAGGTTATAGGTCTGTTGCTGTTATTCACAGGCATAACTAAAACAGATGAAAGAACTCATAGTAGAATAATGGCTTGGTAGAGCAAGACTTTGTGATTCCTGTGCTGTTCCTGTCTGTCTTGAATTATTTTAGGCTAATGTGCCCCACTAATATATCTCAGTAACCTAGAACAGGACAGTGAGTAAACTGAAGACAGAAGACAGGATTAAGTGGCTTATCGTGATGGCTGTAGTGCAAGTACCATGATGTAAGAATGAAAGATTAAATTCGTATAACTGACTTTTAAAAGAAATTAATTTCCAGCTTAAGTTAGTTTTCAGACTCAATTAACATTCAGAAAAGACAAGTGAATCATTTTCAGTTTTGAAATTCCCAAAGCTTAAAATGACAATAAAAAAATTACTGAAATTGTTTGTTTGGCATAGAAACTTCTAACTTCAGAACTGTCAGCCATGGCAGAACTGAACCTTAAAAAATATATGAAAAATTATGTGAAATTTATTTGCTGAGGTAATAGAGATTTAGAAGATTACAGGAAATGCACTGTAGATTAACATCTTTTTTGCATATCTGAATTATTTTAACTATTGAAGGAAGAACAAGACTAATTTCTCTCAAGAGAGCAAAAATGCTGAGACTGAAATATATTAAAAATACACAGAGGAAATAATAAATTTGAGAGAGTTATTTATTACAGTCGGTAGAAGGACATTTCTGACAGTTTAGATTTGTAATTCATATTTATAGCAAAAGTGTTGATGTGTAAATAGTACAAAACAGATCAAAAGATCTACATTCTGAATCTTCAGGGAAGGAAACACCATTTCGAAGAGCTGAAAAGTAAGTTGTTTCTATCTGAAAATATGATGGGCTGAATGGAGAAGTTACAACGTGGAATCTTAGGCCTTCATTGAGAGCAGGATAATCCAAATAAATAGCATAGATCTTTCTGGTTTTAAAAACTCTGAGCTTCAAAACAGCTTGTGTTTTAGGAGTTCTGTAGGCATTTCTGTTTCCCACAGCGTAAACCAAAGTGTTTTGTCTCTAGTCCAAGACTGCATTTGCGCTGTAACTGTAGAGATGATGGAGTCCCTCTTTCTGCTCCTGAATGTGGGGATGTCTACAGAAAGGTGGGAGGTTGTGAAAGGCTCTAGGCTTCTGCTTGAGAGCTTCTGAACTCAAAGCTTCACGCAACAGAAAAGTGCAGAAGGTAAGTTAAAAACACAACTGTAAGAGCAAGTCAGTGAACTGCGGTTGATGCCAGGTATCCATTTTGGAAAGGAGTACTTCGGTTTCAGTTCCTCTTGAAACTGCTGGTGTCCTGCTGTTCTCCTTAACCGTCTAGAGGCTGCTTCTTACCTCTTCACTTCTGGTTTTAAAATTGCTACTTATACATGATTGTGAACTGAACAGAGTAGAGTGTGGAGTAAGCAGGGTAGTACCTAGGTACTTTGTAGGAACCAGGCAGTCTGGAAATAATTCACCTGTGTTCCTACAAACTGTGGCTTCTTTCAGTTTGTTATTTTTGCACGCTGCCACAAGAACACTGGGAAAGTACTTCCAGCCCCCTAAGTCCAGATGTTACGGCATCTAAGAAAGGCTTTTACTTACTCTCTTTCTTACTGTGAACATGCTCAAAGATCTGTAATCATGCTCATCTTACCTGGAATTTGTATCTGTATTAATTTCTTGACTTCTGGAAGCCATTCTGAATTTCATAGGTTAAAACAGTTGGAAAAGATAAGCCAAAAGAGATTTCAATAAATCAGGGCCAGAATCTTAACAGTTTAATTGAACAACAATGTTCAGTATGCATTATTTAAACACAAATATCAGATCTGGGTTCTTTGTTTTTTGTTTGTTTGGGTTTTTTTCTCCTTCAAATATGCACTCTAATTTCCAGTTTTTCTTTTTTTTTTTTTTTTTTTTTTGGTAGTCTGTCATTTTAAAGGCTTTATAAAGAAAACTAATGAAAGCACACTTCCACAGAGCTGAAATCTACCTTTTATCCATATTTTATAAAAGAGTGTGAAATACAGAGGGACGTGTACACCTTGCACACATGGAGAAAGAGTGCACACACAACTCTGCATCAGAGAATTCAGCTGCTTTAGTGACAGCATATGTTTGTTTGTTAAATTATATTGACAGAAGGAAAATAATTTTCAGTAAAACAAGCATTCCAATTAGCAGAGGGCCCAGTTCTCCTTTCCTTTTCTTTTATGCAGTGATAATTTACTTCTGGAAATACCTAAACTAATACCTAATGCTTCTGGAAATGCCTAAACACTGGAATTACCCGGGGAGTAAAATGCATTTTAATATGAGTAAGTTGCAGGTCTGAATTGCCTCTGGATAAGTAAGTACTGGATAGATTAGGACGTAGCAAGCTTATAAGTCAAAATTAGTTTTGATATTTTTCTTGCATAGAGTTAGCTCATTTGTTCCAGTAAAGGCTATCACATGTAGCCTAAAGAGTCATTCAACTACCTACGAAAGAAAAATAGCCAAGAATGAAGATAGCTACCTAGTGAAAAAATCAAAGAAATTTAATTTCAAAGGAAAATTGTGGTCTATGTTTGGTTTCCATTTCCAGTTCTGTCAGACATTGAAGAGGCCAGATGCCAGCATTAACACCTCATTATTGCTATTGTTATTTTCTGGTATCTAGAGCCAGTCTCCATAAATTATTTATAATATAGGAACCCAAAATCAGATTTACCGGAATAAATGGAACAAGGATTACACTGGTCTGTATTTGCAATAAGAGGGAAACTTCTGAAATCTTCACCTTTCCATATTAAAGATGTTACCAGTCAAATCCCATGGGGTATGGCGAACAATTCATGCTGTCCAAATCGAGTAGATCACTGGTACCAAGGATTAGAGGTTTCATCTGATAGTTATTTTCCAAAACCAAAAATACAGGTTGTATACATTTTATCATCCTTTTGTTCCTTCCCCACCCCAAAGTTCACTAGTTTCACAGAGGCTATCATGGCAGTGAGAGGTGGTCCAGGGTTTTCAGAGGAGTCTAAATCATATTATGGTGCAATACAGAACCTGTGAGTAGTATGACCAACTTCTCTGTCTTACAGAATTCAAATGGTTTGGTGGGAACCCATACAGCCATCTTCCATCCTTATTAGGAGGGATACTAGGGAGGATCAGAAATATGAAAAGATTACTTTGAGATACCTGCATGTGTATTTTTTTTATTTGGGCGGGAGAAGATAAATGCAAATTACTAGTAGCCTGGAGACAATGCTACCAGCTACTCAACTTCTCTGAGGTGTACTGACATAAACCATATATGTGCCAGATCCTTAGCTAGTATAGCTAAGATCCTTAGCTATTACAAATTAATGACTTCAGTGAGTAAATAAGTTTTATTTACACTCTGTTTCACTCAAAGTTGTAAATGCTGAAGTACCAGCATTATTACCAAATTTATTTTGTAATATATATGGTAATATATAACGGTAATAATAAGTAATGGTAATAATAAATTACCAAATTTATTCCTGTTCCAGAATGCACAGGCGGCTAAAATGTTCATTCCCTCAATCTAATCTTTGGATCATGAGGTTCTTTATGGGGAAATGGGATTATTCTCCTGAAAGATATCTAGAACAACATATATTATATGTATTTGGTTGAAATGGAGCAAATCCAGGACCAAAATTGCATTCTATATTGAAGAAAATAGTTTCAGTTATTGAGGATTTCACTTGTTTGAATGCTTCTTAAAGATCTCCACAAATTTTGTAATTATTGTGTCAATAATTTTCTAAGAGAGAAGTTATAAGTAGGAAAAAAAAGGGATTGAAGCTAAGTTTGTTCAGTACTGTGTGTCCATAAACTGAATTTCTGTGTTTAAAGGATCCTCAGATGTAGAAATATTCCTTAATATGTCTTTGTTTTTCACATTTTCTTTTGGATCTCAGCTTTTCTACATAGATGTTTAAAGACTAAATATGGTTGAACTTGAACATGCAAAAACTTTTCAATTGAGTTTTCTTTCTAAACCTACCTAGAAACTTCTGATGTTTAATGTTTTTTTCTACTTTTCTACAGTTCTACATTTGTCTATAAGTCTTCTGGACTTTCTGAGATAATCCTATTTTTGCACCCATTTTAATTGGCTGCCTCTGCCACAAGGGTATATTGCTGGCTCATGCTCAACTTACTGTCCACCAGGACCCCAAAACCTTTCATGCAAAGCTGTTTCCCAGATGGTCAGCTCCAGCCTGTACTGCTGCAGGCGATTATTCATCTCCAGCACTTTGCAGTAGCCCTTGTCGAACTTAAAAGATTCCACTCTGCCCTGTCAAGGTCCCTCTGAATAGCACCACCACCACTGGTGAATCACTCTTCCCAGTTTTGTGTCACCGGTGCTTTTCCAGCAGTGCATTCTGTCCCATCGCACCATCATAGACAATTGGGGTGTGTCAGTTTCTTAGCTCTGGATAAATCTTAATAGTGTTCATAATAAAATGCACTGGCTGGCAGTGTGTCCTCTTTCTTAACACATCAGCAGGAAACAAACTTTAAAAAAAAAAATATTATTGGGTAACCTGCCACATGCCTACATGGTCTGACAAGCCTGTCATTTGGACAAGTAAATGTATCTTATAAAGGAAACAATCATTTCTAAATCTATTGGCTTTCCTAGAGGGAAAATAAAGCTGTCCACCTCATGTCTTTTAATCAGATGTTACTTAGTGAACTTTGTTAAGCAAGCTACTTGGAGTCTGGCATTTTCTTTCTAATTAAAAATGGTATCCCCATGAGTTCAGTGGAAGTCTTGTTAAGATTAAATTTTCAACGGTTGTCTGTTTCTGTTGCTGACTGTTTTAGAGAGTGTCAGAATGCTTACTATCCTGGAGCAGCTATTTGCAGACAGATTTACAGGGAACAGCTGTAGGTTACAATCAATCATATTTAGTTTAGTGACAGAATTTAATTAGCTGACAACAAAGTGAAATGCTCCATAAAAGAAATGAATTGTTATTCGTGTACAAATACATTTCCTTTCAGGTCTTTATTTAACTTGTAAAAGACAAGTGAAAGATCAGAATATAATGATGATCCATGACTGACTCCAAAATCAGAGGTAAAAGTATCACTCCTTCCCTCTGCCTATTGCCAGGATACTTGCCTTGTAATTAGTAAAATTCAGCTTCTTTCACCACCAACGCTACTTTTGTTTCTGCTCAGTGCTTTTTCTGATATGTCTGATTTTTTAATTAATAATTAATGTAAGATGGGTCAACTGGTTACAGATATATTAATTCTAGACAAATGCAAGACTTGTCTCTGCATGAGTGAAGACTGCAGTCATATATTCTCCCACAGCTGGAACAGTGATTCAAGAAAGGCAATTAAAATAGCGAAGCATCAGTTTTCTTGGCATTTTACTATCTAGCTGAATTTACACTCCAGTTGGGTACTTTGGACCCTTTAGACATTAGGAAACCTGATACTGCACAAAAGAAGATCCCCAGAAACATCACTCTGAGGAAGAAGATGTCTTTGATGGAAAAAAAAAATTGTATCCAGCTGTTGGAAAGGACAAGCAAGGGCCAGGGAAAACTTTTCTCTGCTTGACTTACATTTTGCCCAGAAGACATCAAGTTGAATTAGACTTTTCTTGGGGTGGTAGCAGGGGACAATAGCAAGAATTTCTTGTTATATCCAATGATGCAGTACTGAGTTGAACTTAGATTTCAAGAGCTGTCTTTACATTCTTCCTTTTCACATCTCAGAACAATGTTTTAATCAGTTGAGTTATGCTGTGTTTTGAAAGTGGGCTTTCTGAATGATTCTTTGTGAAGTTAATACACTCCGTAGAACAAAAAGAAATTAAATGTTACAGAAGGCACCATATGATTCAGTCAATAAACATTCAGACTCTCTGGCCCAATGAACCATTATGCTGTGACTCCCACCAAAGCTTGAAATGTGTAAGAAAACACTAAGTGGTTCAGCATCATCACAGCTTCAGTCATATTTTATATTAACTCACTGACCTGAGGTAGCATATTTCTGTCTAGAATTCCCTTAAGAGAAATACATGCACTGTGCCATTCTTCCCATGTGTACAAACTCATTTCCCAGATGCATTAGACTTCGTTTCTCACTTCTGTAATACAGTAAAATGCACAATAACTCTTATCATGTAGGCAAGGTCTAGACATGCCAGGAGTGCATATGCTCTAGGGAGGGCCACCTTCCCCTGAGGTGTGAAAGATCAATCAAAGGTCCAACATGAATCTTAGAAAATATACAAAATTTCACAAGGTTCATATGTACAGATAGATTTTTTATGGAAGGAGAAGATGTTTGGGAAGACTTAGATATACATGCACAATATTAAAAATCTACTGGGTATTACATAGTTTCTTCAAATTTATATATGCTTAACTGCCCAAAATGTATCATTTTTCATTTCATGTAGTAGCATAGAGGTGACGTGGCTTTCACTCTGTCAACATTCCAGATGAAGAAAGAGGAGTGTATTATACCTGCTTTTATGCTCTGCTGTTCCTAAACAACATTTATGCTTTTTAGTTGCTTCTGCAGCCTAGCACTGGAAGTAAGAGCCCTTAAGTTATTTAAAGACAGTAGAGAAGTGGTCTCTTCAGAGAAGGCAAAACAAAGGTGAGCCAAATTCACGTTTTCACATTCCTTCTGACTTGCCCCCAGTGCTCTGACAAGCCACTAGCACATACTATTCAAAGAACACAGCATCTACAGACAATGTGGTTTTGTGGAGAAACACCATTAGACTGAAGTTACTCTTCTTTTCTCAAGAAAATAAAAACCTTTTAAATTTTTGTAATGAGATTTCTTAGACAAACTCTTCTGTAACAATTCTCTTACTACTTCTACTCTTCTGTAACTCACTATTGAAAACAACAATTGTTATTTTGTGGGAAATATATCATGAAAGACATGAGAATGTGAAATGATAGTGTGTCTTTATCAGTGAAGAATTGAGAAAATCTTATTGGTAATATACTGAAAGTGAAGTTCTCACACTTCTTTTTTATTTAAATCAATGCTGGCAGTAATAAGAATAGTTCACAGGTTTCTCACACATTTATTTAAAACTTTCTTTACTCTGAAGTAAGATGTGAATAGGAAAACATAGATGTGCTACATCTTTGTGTTGATTTGCCACCATAAAGTTCAGCAGAAAAGGAGCACCTAAGCAAATTATTTTTCAGCTATCATAATCTGTTCAAAAGTAAATCCTTGATTTGACTAGTGTTTTGCTATTGGTCTTAGGATAGCCCTGATTTCACCCTTTCATTTGTGGAGCTGCAGGGCAGAATTTTTAGCTTATCCTTACAAGCAGAAAATGCATCTCAGCTATTATGTCTATTTTTGGCAGCTTGAAAATCGGGCAAAGGGACAGATCATTTCTAATATCAAAAGATTATTGAGAATTAACTGGATTTTATAGACCTGCATTTTAGGTACATTAAACATGCAACTACATACCTACTCTGCAAGATCAGTTACTCTGATTGCACATGCCAATCAGGTAACCGTAGGCTTAAGTGCCTATTTCTATGCAAGAGCAGTTTATCTAATCTACATAGATAATTACAGATAAAGCATATGTAAACGGAGTTCACAATTATGCCTGCAAAAAGCACATGAGTTCGTGTACTTATTCTGTTTAAACATAGGCATTTTTCCAAAAAAACCTTCTGCTTGGCATGTGCTTTATTTTATATTACTTTTCAACTGTGGAATTATGGAACTGGACAAAATAATCCAAAATTTAAAATAACACAGAACTTCACTAATGTTAAAAATGAAAAGTAGTGTTGAAAATAGATAAAGTACTGAGGATTACTTAGAATAAGATGCAATAATAACTTTATGAACATTGTTTGGAAATAAGCATCATTATAATTTCTTATAAACAAATGAGTTTATTTCTATCCACACAGAGATAGATGTGAGACATACTGCACAGGATAATCATGCAAGAATAAGAACAGAAAGATTAATATCTTTCTGACAACCATGAATTTAGGAACTTAATTCACCTATCATTGTTGCATGAGTATTTATGTGTGTTGAGAATGTACTATTACTTACAAAATTTCATTAGCTACATTAAATCTGATCTATTTCTGGGTTAAAATCTTCTTGGAAGAATGTATGAACATTAAACTTTGCATGCAAGTTTTAAGTGGCAGATAAGGAAAAAATAAATACTTATATTGATATATACTGAGAAGGTAGTACAGGACTTTGGAATATTGTATAGCATCCGTGAGGCTCAGATTTTCCTAATGGAAGCCGTGATATTATGTCCTTTCAGCACTCAGCCATATGATACAGGTTCAAGAACAAAGATTATGATCTCTATTTGTCTTCAGCTGAAGTACAATTCCTGATACAAGAATTGTGAAGTGATATTGTCCTTTTGTGGGGGTTGCCTAGCTATTGAACAAGAAAACATTACCAGGCTAATTCTAAGCAATACAAAGGGAACTTTAGTAAATGGAGTATACCATAGCTACGTAAGCTATTGGGCTTTTTCTCATTATAGAGATAAAAACTTTTTCAGGGGGCAAAAAATAATTCTAGTGAATGTGTTAACTCAGAGGTGGACCAAAATCTCTTTTAGGAGCTGGCATACATTATTGCTAAATCCAAAAGAAACTGAAAACAACATATCTGTTTCCTCCAGGTAGGAAAAGCGCTTAGAGTCACAGGATTTGTTGGAAATGTGCTTCCCCCCGCTTGTATGCAGGAATGAGTAAAATGTTTCCATTACCATTCTCCATCTAGTTAAACAGGCTGATTTAAAATGTCCCTTCATTCTTAATTTTTTTTTTTTTGGGGGGTGTGGATTTAGTCATCAAATATACAGTAGATTTCCCCACTATTATTCAGGTTAAATGTAATGTTCAATCTTTACCAGCCAGGGAGAAAAGTACCTGGCTCCCTTCTTAATCAACAGGGAAATTATCTTTCACTACAGCAGCAGCTGGATCAAGCTCATGGATGAGTCTTCTTTCTCTCTGTGCCCACTTTTCATTAAGGGTCCTTGGTGTTTCTGCCCTTGAAACTGAAACATTTCATATGACTGAGGAGTGCTGGAGCTGCTGGGTTGGTTGACAAAGTGTGACTACAAAAGACCAAGAGACCTGGCCATGACTGGGGAAGTCAGCAGGAAGCAGAGGCAGAGGATTCTGACTACGTTGCTTGGTAGACACTTCCCAGCACAGGTGACACTGCCCAGCACAGGTGGGATCGGTGGGATCTGGTGGGGATGTGTGAATGCAGCTGCCCTCAACAGCTCTCCACCTGGCAGCCCCCAGCCTGCAGCAGACCTGGCCGTCTGGAAGGCATAAAAGCCCGAGGTCAGGCACAGCTGTGAGATGTGCCTGCCGGGGGAAGGAACCCAGCTCTCTGAGGACCCTTTGTCCTAACGTGATGCAGGTTTAGTGCAACTGACTCTGTCTCTGAGCATGTTGTGCCAATAAACTCTATGCTTTCCTCGCCTCTGCTTTGGTGAGCTCCTTTCACTGAAATGGTGAGTAACTTACATCTGTTTATTTCTTGGGCAAAAGTTGTAGAGGGACAGAATAAGTAAAGTCAAGCATCTGAGGTCTCTGAAAAAGGACATCGGTCTTTTTTGATTGCAAGAGTCAGTAAAGATGAGAAAGCTGCTTACATGGAGACTCAGAAAAGAAGCTTAACCAATGTTCCCTGAATTACTGCCTGCACAGTTTATTTTTGCTTCTCTTTATTGCCTTCCAACTTTAGCACCTAGTGATATGTTTATTCCAAAATACAAGTGGGTAATGTAAGTAAGATAATAGATTTTCTCTCCTTTGTTCTAACTGAGGGATAGGTCACAAATAAAGTCATTTTATTCTTTGCATCACTTGAAGGCCAGCAAGGTTAGGAAGAGAGCAGATCATTTTCCAGTACTTCAGTGTTCAGTACTGTGTAACTCAGCAGATTCCCTTTTGGCCTGATTAAAAGAAACTGAAGAAACAAGTGGCTGAGTTTGGGAATTAAACTGTAAATATGACATGATGTCTCTCTTGCAGTTTTTTGCTTGGATGGAACAATTAGTTCATTATTGCTTAACAGCTTGTTTTCTACAGAAGTGCAATTTGATAAAATTTTAAAACTCCCTCAGACTGCTTCAGGAAGCTATTTTGTTTTACAAAAGCTCCCAGTATTTAGTGGCTTGCATTCTCAATCCTAAAGGAAACCCAGATACTGAAAGGCAGCTAGAAAATGAGGCATTATGGGAAAGAATTTAACTAAATGCCTTAATTATTAAATTAAGTCTCATTAGCTGAGATTTCACAAAGATTGGCCTTATGTCTTACATTATGCTTTCTGAATTAATTACATTCCAAATCATCACATTCCTTTATAAGTGAGCATTTAACACATTCCAGGGAAAAATATTTTTAAGAGGTTTTCAGGAGGAACAAATCCATTTAGAACTGATTTAGGAGTGGTCATGTAACTCCCAAAGGAGGAAACTCAGAAATATGTACTGACATCTGTTCACATTTAAGTGAAAAGTCTTTTGATGCCAGATACTATATGACTTTTCTAAGATTTCTGGTACAACCAGAGATTTCAGTGGAAATTTGTTCTGTAAGTAGTCTTCAAGAACTGACATTATACCTATTTATTCAAGAAATATTTTCTTTTGCAATCTTTTGGGTGAATGTTTGTATTAAATACATAAAAAGTAAACTTACTGTAAGGTTGTCTGTAATGTTTAATAGGTACAGCTGCTAAACTGAGACTTTGTAGGTATATGCTTGCTCTTTGTATCTCTGTGGCTGGACAATGGCAAGTGTAGGCATCACATCCACCTTTTGGATATTTTCTGATACTAATTGAACTTGCATTCACCTTGAAAAGAGTTTGGATAGATTTTGATAAAATGACAGGTAATTATATTTATTTTCATGTTGTATTTGAACAAAAAACATATAGAGACTTTTTAAATTTTTATTCACCCATTTTTATTCCTTAGAAGAAAGGAAGGGATAGAAAATGCTTGACTTTCAGCAAATCTTCAAAAGGATGATCATTAACAAACAAAAAAACCCCAAAAACTAAAAGGACAGTCTAGATTAAACAGATCAGAAGTAATTACCTATATTCTTTCTGTTCAACAAATTTAAAGCATAAACTAAAATACAGATAGAGTTCTGTGGTCTGTAATAAGGAATAGACACTACCAGAAGTAGCAGATAGGACAAATCAGTATTTTAAGTGATAGTTTGTAGGATGCAGCAGTTACGGATTAGGTGTGAAATTATTTGTCATTCTAGGGATGAGGAGGGCTGTAATGCAGTCTCTATTCTGCATATGAAATTTTTTCGTAGCTGCTAATATTGCAGGAAGCAGCAATGACTTTATCCCAGGTTGCATGAAAAGGGCAAGGTGTGAGACTCTGGAGTGCAGAGAAAATTAAAACTAAATCTACTGATTAGTGGCAGTCAAATGCTTACAAAATAAACTCTATAATTAACAAGGTTACGGACAAAACTGCACCATTGAGGCTGCTTGCTTACATTTCAGGAGCCATGTGACTGATAGAAGAAAAGTGGGCTAGACATTAATCAGACAATTCTTTAAAGCTGTTTGAGCCATGTTTCCAGAAATATTTAATTTGTTTAATTTCCAGAGATACCAGGGGAGTTTTACATTGCATATTAGTAAAAATTTCTTCACTGAAAGGGTGGATGGGCATTGTAACAGGCTGCCCAGTAATGTGGTGGAGTCACCATCCTTGGAAGTGTTTAAAAAATGCATAGATGTGGTGCTTGGGGACATGGTTTAGTGGTGGACTTGGCAGTGCTAGGTTGATGGTTGGACTCAATGTCAAAGTTCTTGTCCAACTAAACAATTCTATGATTATATGATTCTATATGACTAATTTCTATAGCATTAAGCCTCTAAATAGGGAATTATGGCACCTAAATTATATAGCCCCAGAGTATTGGGGCATTAAAAGTGCCTACATATTTTATAGTATCTTGATTTAAGATCCCTTAATTTTATTATCGGAATCCTAAGCAGAGTCCTTAAGAAACAAAGCTTTAAGAGGATTGCTAAGTGGTATGCACTGCCACGCACAGTTTTTAAATTGTGACACTCTGCACAGAATCTCAATTTTGTATTATCTATATATCATGTTTAAGAACAGGGTAGAAGATGATCAGCATGGTTGGAACAGATTGCACGGAGTCTGCAGCATCTCCATCCTTGGAGATATTCAAAAGCCATCTGGACATTGTCCTGGACAACCTGCTTTAGATGACCCTGCTTAGTTAGGGGTCATCAACCTCAGCATTCTGTGATTCTGAGATTCCTGACTCTTTATAACTTCTCACTTAAAGAATAGGAAATACTGAAGGAAAGATTTTTGGATGCTACTGGCATGTGGGAGATGCAGGTCTGTGTGCCTTTTGGTTGGATGTCCTCTCTCCAGCTTCATTGAATAAGCGGGTTTGACTGGGAAAGAAAGTAGAAACCGGCAGTGTGATGTGTGAGCAATTCTCTCAGGTGCAATAGGTGTGCTATGGGATCAAGAGCATTAGGAGAACTAGGGGAAAATGTCTTAAATTCAGTGTCAGACAGGATTAGCACAAGTTATTCTCTGGTTCTCCTGCCTGTCAGGCCAGAGACGGTTCTAGGCACCTGTGACTGATAAGACCTATTTGCTCTGTCTCTGCTATATACAACTTATATTAAACTGTATTCAATAAAATGAGCTGAGCGGTAGAAAAGGAGGCTATAGAAGTCATGTGGGCAAGGATGAGAACTTCTATCCTGAGACATTTATGTATGTTTGGCTGGGAAAAGCCTCTGGTCTTGGTGTGAAGTCAGTACCTCCTGGTGCTGTAGTAAGAGCACAGGTATGGAGCATGTCAGGGTTGGGCAGCATCACTATGTCATCAGGAATCTAAAATAGAGAATTTTCCTAGGCACTTAGAGCATATTCTGTGGTTGTTGTTTAACCCCAGTGGGCAGCTCAGCACTATGCAGCTGCTCACTCACTCACTGCTAGTGGGATGGGGGAGACATTCAGAAAGGTAAAAGTGAGGAAACCTGTGGGTTGAGAAAAAGACAATTTAATAGGTAAAGCAAAACAAGGAATTCATTCATCGCCTCCCATCAGCAGGCAGGTGTTCAGCCATTCCCAGGAAAGCTGGGTTCTGTCACATGTGATGCTTACTTGAGAAGACAAATGCCATAGCTGTGAACATCCCAGCCCCCCACCCCTTTCCTTCGTCCCCCAGTTTTATAGGCTGAGCATGACATCATATGATATGGAATATTTCTTTGGTCAGTTGGAGTCAGCTCCCCTCCCAACTTCTCAAGCCCTCCCAGCCTACTCACTGGTGGAACAGTGTGAGAAGCAGAAAAGGGCTTGACTCTGTGTAAGCATTGCTCAGCAATAATTACATTAGTGTGTTATGAACACTGTTTTCATCACACATCAAAAACATAGCACCATACATCCTATTATAAAGAAATTTAACTCTACCCTACCAAAAAACAGTACATCTATACATTTCTTTGCTGTCTAGGAAGTCACTGAAAGTTGCTAATTTGAGTGAAAACCTTGAAAGAAGGACCCAGCAGGAAAGGGAAGAGGTAAAATTTGGGTTTAAGAGTATCTTTTCTTTTTTTTTTTTTTTTTTTTCCTTTTTAATGGTTTTACCTGAAAACTTCATCTGACTACTAGGCGCACTTCTCTTTCAGTATCTCTGTTTAAAACTCTCCTATTTCTAGTATATGGTTTAATTTAAAAACTCTGCTAAAAATTGTAGAATAATTTTGATTTTTTTAAATATATTTACCTCAAAAAAATGGTATATTCAGTCATCATTCAGAGCATGGATGCACAGATTCCCATCACGTCACACAGAGATACTCAACCATAAAAACCAGAGGGACGCTAATACTGCAAATACAATGCCTGGGTTAGACAAGGGTAAAGATACGTGGGAGCGTATCAGGATCGCTTTAGGTTTTTAGCTATATATCTAGAACTCAAGGCAGACAGTGCAAATATTGCATAGAGTAAGCACCTTAGAAAGAGGCAAACAAAGTGCAAAGAGAAAAAAAAAAAAGAAACCTTTGCTTTTGAAGTTGGGACTTCATGTCTTTGGTTCAGTTAAACTCTTACACGTGTGTTTGGTTTTGGTTTTTTTCCCCAAAAATACTGCATCCTTCTTTGACTAATCCTACTACACACCTAAAGTTGGTGTTATTGTTTGTTGTGTTGCTTTGGGCTTTTCTGGGGGACCTACTACTCATTTTTCTGAGTCTAACAAGTTCCAATAGGATTGGAACCTTGGAATGTTTTGGAACACTGATTTTAGTTGGAATATTACCATTAAAATAGCTACACTCTTTGTTGCTGCAAAGCTTCATAGGGCAGCACGGCACAGAATGGATCAGGGTAATGTTATTGCAGACCTTAGTGTTGTCTCTAACAGTTGACTTGTACTTTAAGAGTGTGGTGGCATATAACTTCTCTGATGCAAATAAAATTGAGATTTTACCCAGGCTTGATATTACATTTAATTTGAACTTCAACTGCATATTTTGGCTTATTTCTATAAAAAACAACACCTAGAGTAGAATGTAAGAAAGAAGCTCTGACATTTTTTATCTCTTTCCTTCTTCAAAGGATATTAGTAGACATTTTAGTAGCTTATGTGAAAATAATGCAAATAATTGAAGAAATTTTCTTCATA
Source organism: Microhierax caerulescens (assembly GCA_035590215.1). Classification (NCBI taxonomy): domain Eukaryota; kingdom Metazoa; phylum Chordata; class Aves; order Falconiformes; family Falconidae; genus Microhierax; species Microhierax caerulescens. Next base: position 22,376,179 of record JAVJGJ010000037.1, on the reverse strand, counting down.
TATTCAAAAAACAAATTTACAAACAAATCATGAAAATAAACACTTTAGGGGCAATTTCAATGTTGGGATCACTTTGGAAGAATGAAAAAAATACTGTATTTAAAACTGAAAGCTTGAGAGATTCATAATTTCTTCATATACAGCTACCTATATTTCATCATATACAGTTATTCATATATATATTTCTTCTTTAGTATAAAAGATAATTCTACTCTTTAATATACTTTTTCTTTTACATTTTGGTTTCGCTAATTGCATCTAATCTGTGTACCTTGGTTTATAATTCTTACATGCTTTTTTTTTTTGTTGTTTTTCTAACCAATTGACCTGTGGTGGTTTGGCTCGGACTGTATGTCAGGTGCCCACCAAAGCTGCCCTATCATACTACCCCTCAGCCAGACAAGGGAGAGAAAATATAATAAACGTCTGGTAGGTTGAGATAAGGACAGGGAGAGATCACTCAGCAATTACCATCATGGGCAAAACAGACTCGACTTGGGGAAATTAGTTTAATTTATTAACATTTAAATCGGGGGAAAAAAGCCACCTTCCCCCTACACCTCCCTTCTTCCTGGGTTTAACTTAATCCCCAATTTCTCTGCCTCCTCCCCCTGAGCAGTGCAGAGGAACAGGGAGTGAGGGTTATGGTCAGTTCACCACATGTTGTTTCTACCCATCCTTCTTCCTCACACTTTTCCTTTGCTCCATCGTGGGCTCCTTCACACGGGAGACAGTCCTCCACGAACTTCTTTAACGTCGGTCCTTCCCACAGTCTGCAGTTCTTCACACACAGCTCCTTCAGGAACAGAATGATCCAGCATGGGTCCACAAATTCTGCCAGAAAACCTGCTTCACCACGGACTTCCCATGGGTCACAGCCTCATTCAGACACCTACCTGCTCCGGCGTGGGGTCCTCCATGGGCTGCAGCTGGAGATCTGCCCCACTGTTCACCTCCATGGGCTGAGGGGCACAGTGGGCTGCACCATGGGCTGCAGGAGAACCTGCTCTGACACCTGGAGCATCTCCTCCTTCACTGACCTTGGTGTCTGCAGAATTGTTGCTCTCACAGAGTTTCACTCTGCTGTTCTGCTGGCAGACACAGTATTTTCCCCTTTCTTAATATGCTATCACAGAGGCACTACAGCCATCCTGTCACTGGTTAGCTTGGCCTTGGCCAGCAGTGGGTCTGTCTTAGCTGGCTGGCATCAGCTCTGCTGGACATGGGTGAAGCTTCTAGCATCTTCTCATAGAAGCCACCCCTGTGGGCCCTCTACTATAAAAACCTTGCCATGCAAACCCACCACAGGACCCAATTAGCTCTGCCCTATGCACAAAGAGATGCCCTCTACCTTCTTCTAACCTGTGTTTAGGTGTGTGTGACAGTTCAGAACAGCTATCAGTCTGTTGACTGATCTTAAAAACTAAGCAAGCTATGCATTTCCTTCACCCAAAGTTCAGAAACAAAAGCCCATGAATTCTACTTTGAAGAATATCTAAGTGCCACTTTCTTCCCTGCTCCTTTTCACTATTGCAGCACATCTGGTTTCAAGTCACTTGGGAGAGTTTGTGCGTATTGAGAAACTAAAATATTGAAAATGTTCCTTGGTACTCATGTGTGTTGATTTGTCTATCACTTTTCCGCCTTTCTGATAAGCCTTAGGGCAAGATCATATCTGTCTCCTGCTCCCTGGCCATCTCTACAAATTACTTGGCAGCTTGTGGTCACCTAACTGTGAAGTAATATTGTACCAGTGTGGGCCTCTGTCAGATACATGTTCAACATATTGTTCTCAACTGGAAAAGCTTTAGGCAATTAGTATGTGATAGTACATCACAGGTTAGAAAATTTCTGTTTAATACCACTTCCAGCTATTGCTTCAGTTGTTGCTTTAGGTTTACTTTGTGGCCTGTTCTCATAAACCTCTTATCGCACCTATTTTGCCATGCTGCTTATAGTAAACTAACACAGCATATATCTTTAAGCATACTAAATACATTGGATAAAGCCATGCAATACATCTTAAGAGTTGTCTTGATTTATTTTTTGAATGTGTGATGGGAAAAAAAAGTTTGAAATTACTCTAGTGGTAAGAAGTTCATTTTGTAAGTTAATGGCTATGCGTTTTAAAGCAGGTCAATAAAAAAATAAGCTAATGTTGAAAAGTACTGCAGAGGATTGTTTCCCTTATGCTGTATGTATAGCGTTTGTTAATATGGGCTAGGTCTTCCTTTACAGACATGATATACATAAGAAACATTTGACTAAGTTCTCCCATAATAGTTCCACCCTGGAAATGTGAACAAGGATTATGTTTTTCTTTTGTTGTTTTGTTTTTAATAAGTTCATAGAATCACAGACTCATTTAATTCAGAAAAGACCTTTGAGATCATAAAGTCAAACCATTAACCCAGGACTGCCAAGTCCACCACTAAACCATGTCCCTAAGCACCATACCTATGTGTCTTTAAAACACTTCCAGGGATGGTGATTCCACCATGTTCCTGGACAGCCTGTTCCAATGCTTGACCACCCTTCCAGTGAAGAAATTTTTACTAATATCTACTGTAAAACTCCCCTGGTGCAACTTGAGCCAGTTTCTACTTGTCCTATCACTTGTTATCTGGGAGGAGACACCTACCCACAACTCACTACAACCTACTTTCTGACAGTTGTAGAGGGCAATAAGGTCTCTCCTGTGCCTCCTTTCCTCCAAGCTAAACAACCCCAATTCCTTCATCTGTTCCTCATAAGACTTGTGTTTCAGACCCTTCACCAGCTTCGTTGCCCTTCTGGACGTGCCCCAGCAACTCAAATGTCTTTTTTGTAATGAGGCCTCAAATCTGAACACAGGATTCAAGGTGCAACCTCACCAGTGCCGAGTAAAGGGGAATGATCACTTCCCATGTCCTGCTGGCCACACTGTTTCAGATACAAGCCAGGATGCTGTTGGCCTTCTTGGCCACCTGGGCACACTGCTGGC
>JAVJGJ010000037.1:22353018-22371381 GCA_035590215.1 Microhierax caerulescens | reverse complement strand
GACTTGTGCTCCTGATCCTTCAACCAGTCACCCCAAGGCCTTGAGGTTTCTCTTGATTACCTTCACTCTTCTTGTTCTGTGGACTTTGTTGGTTCCTACCTGGAAAACTAGTAATGGATAATACTTCCGTTTTTTTTTTTTTTTTATTTTTTTTTAAAGCAAGCAACGATTTTAAAAAGATAGGGAAGGATGTGTACAAGGAGGGAGATAAGCACAAAGGCAGGCGTTGAAGTTGCTAGCAGAGATCAGTGTGCTCTGCAAATAGCGTTACACTGTTGTCTTGCTTTCAGTATATGAATTAATCTATCAGACTTTATTCCAGTGTTTATATATGTCAAAAGTAGTAGCAATTTTTTCTGTATGCTAATTGAAAAAGGATCAATTTTAAATATCCAGCAAAGAGAGGTTTTATTTTCTGTATTGATATTTAAATTGTATATTTCATTATCAGAAACAAAATAAACAGAAAATTAAAAAGATCTTTTGGATAAAATCAGAGGGGTTCTATTTATGTATAGGATTTGTTTGCATATTGTTTACCTCTTTTTAAAGTTATTTCTGCTGTTTCCAAGTTACATATCCCATGGTTGACTTTTCTTCACTGAAATTTAGAAATATTTGCTTAAAATTAATCCAGTTGATATTTATTATTTACACCATTTTCTTCTTTAGCTAATTGTCTATGTTTCAATTTTGAGTTTTGATGGAGATCAAAGGGTTTATGTTGCACTGAGACAGAGAGCTTCATGTGACTGGTTTAATGAGTATCTTTGAAGACTGTCTGTGGCAGCAGAAAACCCAAAATAAGTTGTAGGCAAAACTAATTAGCTAAAATAATCTAATTATCTAAAGTAACGTCAGGTCTTGTCTTGGTTATGTTACCCAAAGAGAAATTCAAACACATACCCTACTAAGCATCATTGTAGTAAGCAGAGATTTTACTTTAATTGCAGGTTTAAAAGTTGGAACGTGTTACAATGAGTTTCTGAGAAGACAGTACAGCATCCATTTTTAAAGGAATTAATGAATTTCCTTACAATTATATATAGAAATTTGAAACCTGATGTATTAAAGTTGCTGTGGTACAGTTCTTCCAGCAATCCACCCTTAAAACAACCATTATCCAAAAAAACTATAAATGAGTTGTGTAATTTAAGCTGAGTTGATCTTTTGAGTCATGAGCAACCTGTGAACTACATTATTGTAACACTGTACAGAGGCACACTTTCAAACTTGTGCTCCTGCATATACAAATTCTGAATTCTTGGGTGCCCCCTTTCCTTTGCCTCATATGCCAGTTTATAGACTGATGAAAGATAATCCTGGGATTTGATACAGAGAGATACAGTTATGGTCTGGAGCCTCAACCCAGATGTTCATTCACTTCTGTGAAGTGTTCAGATCAGTAGGCAATACAGAAGAGAGGTTTATGTTTTCTAATTTATGTGTGTTTCTTATAAGCCTTTGTCACACCAGTTCCTGCAGTTTTGATTCAATGTGTGCAGGAGCACCCTGTAAATGCTAAGATCAGTCTCTTTCAGAGTCGTTGGTGATTTTAGACTTAGTGCCTATACTTAAATTTAAACCCTAGTCAGTTCTGTTCAGTGGATACATAGCAGTTTTCAAGTGAAATCTGCAGATGAAGATTCAGCTCCAAGTTGAATGAAATCCAAAGGATAGAGCTGCATCCAAAGTGATGATATTCAGAATAATCGCCAAGTACTGGATAAAAGGACATCACCACTACCATCTTCTCTGATACTTTTCCTGTTCATCAGGGACATGAGGTGACATAAATGGGTAATTGCTGGAGATGGGAAAGGCAGAGGAAATCTGATGGTTTTATTCTAGTAAGTCTTCAAGGGTTCTATTTCCACACTCGGAGACTGGGCAGTCTGGAAGCAGAAGGAATCTTATCAAAGAAAATGTGATGCTAAGGGCCAAATAAGCAGAAGCAGTGAGAGCAGTTGCACTGTATGCCAAATTAATTGAACTTTGCAGCTCTCCTTTTTCTGAGAGAACTTTTTAAAAACTCTTTCACTTTCTGGTGAAATAATTCAGACCTCAGACCACGGACTGTGCCTGAAATAAAAATAATGAAATCCGTCTCTCAAGTGAAGCTTCTGGCAGTTTTGTATGTACATTTCTTGGAGCAGGATGTCAACCACCAAGCCATAACTTGTTCTGGAGAGAGCTGCTCTGGATACTCTGTGATGAAGTTGTTCTTTTTTGTAATAATTTCATAATGTAGATTAAAAGAACATTTATTGGGCAGCCTCATTGTAGAACATTCTTGAGCTTTAGGCTTGAATAATTATCTAATATCAAACATATGTGGCACAGAATGAAAGAAAGCGCAATTTCTTGTAGATGGGGCTAAGTTTTAAGACTAGTCTTCCTGAAAAATTCAAATTACCAGATTTTATTACAGTATCATAGTTTTGGTGAAAAATAAGATCAGACCCTGGTTTTAAAATTCTAGATATGAAAGCTACATTACCATATAGAAAATTACCAGCATAGACTCTGAAAAGAGTCTTTTCCCTTTAACATTTATTGCTATAAAGTAAACATTTTTCCTATTCTGAAAGGAAAATCTTTGCTATTCTGATATTTTTAAGTATAAAGATAGAACTCTGAAATCATCAGACTCTTACTGTTGCAGAATCTGCTTATTTGCAAGTCAGAGCTGCACCTATTTGTACTGTTAAATGGATTCAATAAATCTATTTCTACTAACTGTAAGGATTATTTCACAAGGTAACATATTCTGCAGCTGCTGTCCTGATACTAATTTTTATATTGCTGTAACCCATCAACACCTCATATTACTATGCTACTATTAGATTTTTCTGTAATAATTCAAAATGACATAATGGAGAAAGTAATTATAGGCGTGAGAGCTATTTTATGCTACTTTTTCTAGTACAGACACCTTCCCCTGTGTGCGCAACTACAGTAATTAGTTTTGGTTTGTTTTCTCCATCATCTGGGAGTTAGCAGGAGTTTGGCCATAACTAATAAGTGCATGATTAGTTTAGAACCTTTTAAGCCATATACTCCTTTCTACTGACATCCCTAATAATATTTCTAGAGGCTCCGTGGGGATTCTGAGTGGTGTAATCATGTTAATACAATCGCAAATTACATTCTAGTAATCCTGCATTTATTAAAGAGGATTACTATTAGAAGAATAAATGCAACTAGTCACATACTTTGCAGATTTCAAGAAAAAATAAGTTACTTCCTTCAGGTCTCCAACTCTTTCTAGTGGTTCACTAGCATTTTCATCCAAATGTAATATTTATTCAATGCAGCCAACACACACTGAACTCAAATGTAATTTCTGTTTGACCATATATGTATAATAAAACTTATTGGTACTAGTTTAGTGATTTGGGGAAATAATTAAATACAGATCTGATTTGATGAGGTCATTCGCAGATCTGTTTCAAGTCAGATGAAAGTTTTCATGTATCATTGCAGCCATATGTCAGCATTCAGAATATCTAGCTAAGACCAGGGATCTCCACACACTTGGATGTAGAAAAATACAATGAAAGAATGTCCTTCCACTAAAAAGTTTAGAATGGAAAAAGAAGTACTGCTCACTTTACAGACTAGAGATGAAGAAAAGAGAGGCCAAATGACTCATTCAAGGTCAAGCAACCGTATTAGAGAAGGAATAGAAACCATTTAACCAAAAATCAGTGTTTTCTAAGAGTAAAACCAATCTGAACATAAGGTATATCCTTAGGTATTGCTTCTGTCCAAATATAGTAATACCACTTAGGCATTATTATTAGCTTGAGTACATGTAAATTCTGTTATGTAGCACATACCAGCAAGGGAATTGAGGAATTTGATTAACCAATATCTGGCCAAGTATAAAACTGAATAACTTGTGAAGGTATTAGTAATTTTTACAGAAAATATTTTCAGTCCAAATGTAGAATTATACTGAAATTCTCTTGATTAGTTATGCAAAGTAATACAGTATTCCATTTGTACTACCATAGTGCATTAGCGTTGTACCATGCAGTACACGTAATGAGCTATTTGATCACTCCTGTTGAAGATGCTGATATCGTCATTATTAGGCCTTAATTGGTTACTATGGGGTGTTTTGGTACATGATCTGAGAAGGCTTGACTTCAGTTCTAGAATATATTGCTTTTTGTTCTAGGAATCCTTTAAAATCTTTGTTGTTGTTGTTGTTGTTGTTGGGGTGGGGGGGAGGTCCACCTCACCCCTGTGGAAGAGCAAATAATCATGAATATGACAGCCAGGGGGGTCACATTCTATGAGTTAGGCTGCCTTGGTAGGTGGTGAAGAAATTGCAGTCAAATCAAAAAACGCACCTCCGGAGCTCAAGCAGAGCCAAGGCATTCCCAAGGGCAGCGCTGGGCCTGCAGGTAATATGTAATGGTGAAACTCTGTGATGAAAATTAAATTACATTTACTTTCTCTTTCCTCATAGCTGATCCAGTTACTGAGTTTAGAGTGTCTCAAAGAACTTGGAATATTTAAGGCAGTCAGAGACTAATTCTTAGAAAAATGTGCTTATCTGAAAAAAACTGTATTGCTTCACCAGTTCAGGATGCTGTTATAAGCTCTTCTTCAACTATTACACCACAAAGGGAAAGAAATCATGTCATTTTCCTGCTTAAGCAAATTTTAAAGGACAGTTGAAATTTATCACCTTATTCCTGTATCTCCTATGACAACAAAGGAATACCGATATGAGAGAGACAAAACCATTTTTTTTATTATTTTTTTTTTTAGGAAAGATAGTATAGGCCAGTGTCACAAAAGAGTGAATTACTTGCACTAGTAATGATTTTTCTTTTTTTTTTTTTTTTTAATTTTACTAAATAACTTCAAGAGATTGTAGTTAATTGTAGATTCTGCTAGTTATAGAACTACTCAAATACTCATCTAAGAAGAATTATCCTAATTGTACCCAGGAAGAAAATGGCAGTAGAGCAGGAAGAGAAACCATGCTAACACACAGAACAATTAACAGGTAGAAACAATTCCTTACCTCCACTCCCAGTCGGGTTTATTTTTACACAACATAATCCTGCTGCCTAGAATTGGGAAAAAAAAATTAAAAAAATTACTTCCTTAGTCTCATAACTTTGATCAAAAGGAGATACAGACTTGATGCTAAACAGTACCCCAGTGAGATTTCCCTGATTTTTCAGCTACTTATGAAATTACTTTGTACATGAGAGACTATACTGTGCTGTTCCAGCATTGGGCTGTGCCTAACTGATATAATTGTCACATTTATCCATTTCGACCAGGGGTCCTCAAACTACAGCCTGCAGGCTGGAAACGGCCCCAGGGTCCTCAGTCCAGCCCCCCATTATCTACAGACCCCCCCCACCGGGGGTTGGGGGGAGAAACCAAGCAGCCGCAGATGACTGCAGGCCACTGAATCTGCACACGGGCTCACTGTTTAAAAAATTTGAGGACCCCTGATTTAGACTATGATTTAGCTTTAGGCCTTATCACTTCTCTGAGAGCCGATTTTCATTTATCTGTTAAAAGACTTACAGTTTAGCTGCAGGTCTGATTTCCATTCTTCAGTGACATTTCCAGATTTCACAGATCTGTTTGATACATGTAAACTGTGAGATTTCACAGAGTCATCCACAAAACTGTTCCATATGTATTTCCTCCAGAATCTCTCATAAACAGATGTGTGTTAAATTGCCCAGTATTAATATTTTCTGTCTCTTACACACAAAGACCTCAAGAAATTAGAAACAAAATACAGATGAGCAAAACTAATGTTTCTGAAATGCTGTTTCTGAAGGGACTGTAGATTATTTTTAGAGAAATTCTTGAACTCTTTTTTTGTTTTAAGAAATCACACTAATGGTGCTGCAAAATATTAATCATAAATATTAATTTCTTACTATTTCCCAGAAAGTATTTCTACTTCACTTGCTATTTTTCAGTCTTCACTGATACCTTTTTAGAATTACCGAGGGTATAGGTACCCACTCTGCAACAGCAGTTTAAAATAGCATTGCTATCATTAACTTGCTAAAAATTAGCAATTTGTGGAAAGACAAAATGTTGATGAAACTGGATTTTTTTTTTTCATGCAATACTGATTATTCTCAAATACCACAAACACATGAGGAACTGAGTAACCAATTCCCTTGTTCACTACTGTGAAATTGCAGAGCATTTAGCCTCCAACTTCTCTTCAGATAGTTTTGAATGCTTCCTTCTTGCCTGGTTCTTCTTCCCCATACTCTTACAAACCGTTGGAAAACAAATGGCAAGAAAACCACTTTATACCTGTGTTTTGAACATAGGCTAATGGCTGCCTTTAGAAAGAGGAAAGCCATTCTAGTTTGCTTCAGCACATAAAAGTTTTAGTCTGTTCATTGCAAATGAAAATAGGATCCTAAAGCACCTCAAAACTTGCCCATAAACAAACAAACAAAAGAAACAAAACCAAAAACCCAACACTGACCAAAGCCTTTCAAGAACTATTATTTCACTTGTTAATTTTGCCTTACTAATGTCACGGTTTTTAGTCCAGATAGACGGACACATAGACAACAAATACATGCCAAACACTAAAGAGCTGTAGCAGCCAGTGAGCTTTCTGATCCATCTTTACATAGGAGTGCATTAAAGAAAAATTTTGAAAAGAAAAAAAAACCAAACAAAACCAAAACCCCCTAAACCTTAGACACTAAAATGCTCAGATTTTTTTTTTCCCCCAGTGTATTATTTGTGGTCTGTATACATCACTTTTAGTTTCTGAGATTTTCAAAGTATATTATGAAGAATTTGTTTCTCAAGTGGCTAGACAGCAGAGGCAGACAGAATGCACAAAGCTACCTTCCCTGTGGTTGCCAGTTAGCTTCAGCATCATTTCCTTTGTTTACAGTGTTTTGCAGCATGATGTTTTTGCTAATGAATGATAGCACCAGGAAAGCCAAAGAAATGTGTTTCAGCATTTCACCAATGTGTGTCAAAGATGATCTGTAAGATATCTCCCCTAAATTTTAAATATGGGACAGTTTTGGGGGGAACTACATATTTTGATAGATGTTGCAGTATGCTTATGACAGTGACAAATTGGTATCTGTTCTGAGAAGCTGAGACAATGCTGTGTGGTAGGCTGAGGTAAAAAAATGTGTTTCACACATCTTGTCTGATCGATGTTCAAGTGTGTATGAAGCAATGAAGCCACTACTAAATCTTGTATCCTAAAGTTTTAAAATTAATATAATCATATCTGTTTTTTAGAAAGTTGGACAGTTTTTTAGAGAAGAAAATAATTCAGTCTTCAGATTTGGCACTTTATTTAAAAAGCAAATGTGCAAAAGCACACCTCAATATTTCTGTTCAAGCTAATTAAAACTGATGGAAGACACATCTAAACTCTGTGAGATCTTCTTTGCTGGCAGATACCAAGGTATATGTGACAAATACAGTCAAAAAAACCCAACGCAAGCTAAAAGCATACTGACATTGAAACCTAAATGCATCTTTCTTCTTTCTTTTTTTTTTTTCCTTTTTTTCCTTTTTTTTTTTTTCTTCTTTTTTTCACCTTTTTTTTTTTTCCTCCTGGGGTAAAATCATAACCTCAAAATACCACTGCCGTTCTGGGTAGTTGGACCCATCACTGTGCAATGTTTGGAATTTTACATATTTCAAGTAGAATGTTGCCAAGATCATAAATGTCTTGAAGGAAGCCAAGCCATCCACATTTTTAAATATTGAGACTTCCTGAAATGCTTTCAGGAAGAGCTGAGCATGTCATTAAACTGAGTAAGCAAAATTGTGGGAGGTTGGATTACAATGATAATGGGATAAAACAAGAAGGACAGCTATAAAATCTAATTCTTGTAATAATGTATGAATCATAAAAATATGACATGCAGTAAATATAAATTGATTCTGCCTTATGGCAATGTAAGTATATTGACTAAATAGTCTCCATCCATTACTAATGGAAAATCTAGATTGTACAGATGTTATTAATTGATGCCATTACTTGGACCTAGCAGACACAAACACAAAGACCCATTGCACTGACTTTAATTAAACTGAAACCCTGAAATTAGTTCCTCAAGAATGTGATGTAGAATTGTGACATGAAAAGGTTTTGCAGATGCCAGCCCTGGCTCACCTCTGAATACTGAATGCTGACAATTAATTGCTATGACAACCACTTTTGCGAGTATTAGTTTTTGTGATGGTAAACACAAATGCTTGATGAATTATATATCAGATACATCTTATAGACTGTTCTAGGCCTGCTCCTATGGAAGAAATTAAAACACAACTTGGTGATACATGAAGGAAGGAAGGATGGAAGGAACCTCTTCTTGACTGAAGAAGCGATAGGAGAGTCACTTGGATGAAATGTGCTACCTTCTGATGTAAACATTCCTAACCTTTAAAAAGGCAGAAAAGGATTTGCTTAAACCACGCTTGGTCTCTAGGTTAGAGCGACACAGCATAACTGTACTTGAACAGCCTTCAGTGTGAGCCCATAAAGTTCCATTAACTGTAGTTTGCATAACGCTAATGTCAGGAAGCAGAGCAGATGTTCATGGCGATGGAAACAGATATATTGCTTTACCAATAAACTAGTTATTCTGGAACCCTATTCAAGATGCAGTTTATCTCAGGATTTGAAAGACTTTGACCTCTGTGGCAGCCACGTGGATTGAAAATACTAACCTGTATCAAGGGCAAGCTGACAAAGTTATGCAAGATGATGCTGCTTCCGAATTTCAGTGCATCTTTATACACGTGCAAAACTTGAGTAGCAAAGATGGCAAAACATGAATAAAATATTTAGGATAAAAGTTCCCCTGGAATGCTTGGTTTTTCACAGGTTCTTCTTGAATGCACTTGAGACAGCCAGCATGGCTGCACCAAGGGCAAATCTTGCCTGGCCAACCTAGCAGCCCTCTATGATGATTGTATCAGTGCACAATGAAGGATGGGATGCCATCCAGAGGCACCTGAACAAGCTCGAGAAGTGGTCCCATGTGAACCTCACGAGGTTCAACAAGGCCAAGTGCAAGGTCCTGCACCTGGGTCAGAACAACCGTCGGTATCAACAGTCTGGGGGATGAAGGGATTTTCCTTTTACTTTTTTTGTGGAAAAGGACTTGAGGGTACTGGTGGATGAAAAACTGGAAATGAGCCAGCAATGTGTACTTGGAGCCCAGAAAGCCAACCATATCATGGGCTGCACCAAAAGAATCATCACCAATAGGTTAAGGGAGATGATTCTGCCCCTCTACTCCTTGCTGATGAGACCCCACCTAGAGTACTGCATCCAGCTCTGGAGTCCTCAGCACAGGAAAGTCATGGACCTGTTGAAGCTGGTCCAGAGAAGAATCACAAAAATTATCAGAGGGCAGGAACACCTCTCCTATGAAGAAAGGCTGAGAGAGTTGGTGGTTTTCAGCCTGGAGAAGAGAAGGCTCCGGGGAGACCTTATTGTGGCCTTTCAATACTTAAAGGGGACTTGTAAGAAAGATGGGGACAGATTTTTTAGCATGGCCTCTTGTGGTAGGACGGGGGGTAATGGTTTTAAACTAAAAGAGGGTAGATTTAGACTAGATATAAGGAAAAAATGTTTTAGAATGAGGATGGTGCAACACTGGAACTGGTTTCCCAAAGAGGTGGTAGATGCCTTGTCTCTAGAAACATTCAAGGTCAGATTGGACAGGGCTTTGAGAAACATGATCTAGTTGAAGATGACCCTGTGCGTTGCAGGGTAGTTGGACTCTATGACCTATAAAGGTGCCTCCCAACACAAACTATTCTATGATTCTGTTATTTTTCTTTGGTTTAAATTGGTATGATTTTATTTGTTGTTAGATTTCTAGTTTCTGTCTCAGTTTGATTCTGCTGTGCTATAAATATGGTCAAATTCAAGGGTGATGCCTAAAACTGATATAAATTTTGATAGCATCATAGTAATATCCTTTTCAAAGTTATATTTTACTTCCTTTGAAGTGTCCCAATAATAAAATGCCCTGCACTTCTCTATGAAGCACGTTTGTTTCTCTCTGCATTGTAACAACTTAGTTTCAGTTCAGTAGTTCACAATACTACTTGACATTGGCTTTTGTCTGGTTGTTGTTGGATAAAATAATGAATTAGACATATATTTAGCTCAGATAGAAGTGTGGGTTTATTTGTTTTGTGTTGTAACTTAGATTATTACAAGACAAGAGATGTTTTAAAAGGCCATCTTATTACATGTTTCCCTGATAGTTGCTAAAAATCAGAGTTTCTATTGTTGCTCATATTCCACTGAGATGCCTATACTGTAAATAACTAGATAAGAAAAGCTACTGTTTAAAATCTGTTTCTTGTGATTAGGTTTCTACAGAAAATTAAAAATGAAATTTATGAAGATGTTGGAGGTATAGACGTCATCCTCTTCATTTGAAAAAGAACAGAGCAGTTAGTACAAGACAGACATTCTGGTTTTTGGTAAACTTTAAGCAAAACTTAGGCAAGGTACAGTATGAACAAAAAGGTACCAACGGCTTTCAAAGCTAATCTTGTTTTTGTCTTCTATTTATAAATAATAGCTTAAAAGAAAGCATGAACCTTCCTGCAGTGGGTTGACCTTGGCTGGATGTCAGGTGCCCACCTAGCTGTTTTATCACTCAGTAGAACAGGGAGGGGAGAAAATAAGATTAAAAAAAAACCCTTGTGGGTCAAGATAAAGGCAGTTTAATGAAGCAATAGTAAAAGTTATATGTGCAGAAGCGAAGGAAAACAGAAGATGCTATTCTCTACTTCCCATCAGCAGGTGATGTTCGTCCATTTCCCGGGAAGCAGGGCTTCAGCACGTGTAGCGGTTGCTCTGGAAGACAAACATTGTAAATAATGAATGTCCTCTCCTTCCTCCTCCTTTCTCTTAGCTTTTTATATCTGAGCAGACGTCATGTGGTGTGGAATGTCCCATTGGTCACTTTGGGTCAGCTGCCCTGGCTGTGTCCCTCCCAAGGTTTTGCCCACCCCCAGCCTGCTGGTGAGAGCAGGGACAAGAATGCTGGAGAGGCAGCCTTGGCGCACAGCGGTAGCCCCAGCACTGGTGTGGTATCCCCACATTTCTATAGCGACCAATGCAAAGCACAGTGCTGTGAAGGCAGCTCAGCCAGACCCCATACACCACCTATGGACAAGCATGTAGTTAAATATTTTACTTTATTTTGAAATGAAACATTAGTGCTTCCCCATGGAAAAAAAGATGCTGAATTTATCAAACTGTTTACTATATTCTTCAATTCATTGATATAGAAAACATGCAGTTCAGTATATTAACATGTAGAAGGGGGCAGTCTACAATCCAGTATGACTAAAGAAAACTAAAAATAAATCTGTATTTTGTGTTAATTTTGAAACACTGCAATTTTCTTTGGCTGTGGAATAGCTTGTGATTTACTCTTTCATTTTTCTATCAAAAGTGATTTTGCTGCAAACAACACCAGCACAATTAAGTCCAGCTGGTGAAATGTTAGCCGCTTTGCTTTTTTTTCCCCAGTTTATCAACAAGATCATAGTCCCCTGGAAAGTACATACTTCTTTCTTAACTATTGTCTTTGTATATTCAATGATTTCCTATGTTCCTTGAAGGAATTTAGTTTATACAAAATTTAGTTTCTTTTAAAGCACTCGTTTTTTTTATCCGGTGTCTCCTTCCTCTTTTTTTTTTTTTTTTTTTTTTTTAATCCTATTGCAGAAAGGGAAATACAGTTTCTACTGAAAGAGCTTTAAACTAGATTTGAAGGGAGGAGGGATAAAACCAGGCTTAGTAAAGCTAAGCTTGGGGACGGCATGCCAATGTCTGAGGGTCAATGTGCTAGTGAGGTCCTTCAGTCTGCCATCTCAGTGGAGGTAGGGGATGGAGATTTGTGTGGCAGCAAAGACACAAAGGTAGTTGATGTGGTAGAAACACAAAAGTGCCTGAGAATGGTCACATAGGGATGAGGGCTTCTCCCCACAAAAAGGCGGTGGGATCAATAGCCCAGCTGAAGTGCATCTACACCAATGTGCACAGCATAGGCAAGAAACAGGAGTTGGAAGCCTTTGTGCAGCTGGTAAACCATTACATACTTGACATCATATAAATATTCTGAGATGACTTGCACAGCTAGAGTGCTGCAATGGATGGCTATAAACTCTTCAGAAGGGACAGACAAGGAAGGAGAGGCGATGGAGTAGCTCTGTACGTTGGGGAACATTTTGACTGTGTAGAGCTTGATGGTAATGAAAAGGTTGAGTATTTATGGTAAGAATCAGGGGAAGGCCAACAAGGCAGATATCATGGTGAAGTCTGTTCTACAACCCCCAACAAGGATAAAGAGACAGATGAAATAATTTCTATGCAGCTGGGAGAAGTCTCACAATCACTAGTCCTTGTTCTCATGGATGACTTCAGCTTAGCAGATATCCACTGGAAATACAACACAGCAGAGAGGAAAGAGACTAAGAAGCTCCTGGAGTGTGTGGAAGACAACTGCCTGACACAGCTGGTAAGTGAGCCAGCTGGGGAAGGCACCACACTGGACCTGTTTTTTGTGAACAGAGAAGGACTTGTGGGTGATGTGATGGTTGGAGGCCATCTTGGACATAGGGATCATGAGGTAACAGTTTTCAGTTCTTGGAGAAATGGAGAGGGGCAGCAGAACTGCTACCTTAGCTACTGGCTGCTCATGGCTTAGACGGGTGTACTCTTCCCTGGGTAAAAAACAGGCAGCTGAGGATCAGCTGATCAGCCAGCAGTGTCCCCAGGCGCCAAGGAGGCCAACAGCATCCTGGCTTGTATCAGAACTAGTGTGGTCAGTAGGACTAGCGAAGTGTTTGTCCCCCTGTACTTGGCACTGGTGAGGCTGCACCTCCAATACTGTGTTTAGTTTTGGAGACCTCGTGTCAAGAAAGACATTGAGGTGCTGGAGCATGTCCAAAGAAGGGGAATGAAGCTGGTGAAGGATCAAGAGTGCAAGTCTTAAGCAGAGCAGCTGAGGGAACTGCTGGGGTTGTTTATCCTGGAGAAAAGGAGACTCAGAGGAGACCTTATTGCCCTCTACAATTGCCTGAAAAGAGGCTGTAGCAAGGTGGGTATCAGTCTCTTTTCCCAAGTAACAGGGCAAGAAGAAATGGCCTCAAGCTGCACCGGGGGAGGTTTTGCATTATGTGTTAGGAAAGATTTCTTCATGGAAAGGTTTGTCAAGCACTGGAACAGTCTGCCCAGTAACATGGTTGTGTCACCATCCCTGGAGGTATTTAACAGACACACAGATGTGGCACTTAGGGACAGGGTTTAGTGGTGGACTTGGCAGTGTTCAGTTTATGGTTGGACCTGATGATCTTAAAGGTCTTTTCTGACCTAAATGATTCTATGATCTATGATTCTACTGCCAGTTACCAGTCACCTTTCCCAAAAATTCCAGTAACTTTCATATTTAGACACATGTATTCCATATTTACCGTGGATGGTATTTGGAAAGAATTTTATCCCATTACCAAATTGCTTTACTTTTATGTACTTGCTAGTCAACCCCTCTGACATACTGCCTTTAATAGTTTGGCATCTTACTGAAACACAATGTATCCTCACCAATTAGTTAAGATTAAGACATTTGGAAGATACTAATATTTTTATCCAAAAGTCTTCTAACCAAGGTTTTCTGGGCAGTGACATTGTACTTTTTCTAGTGAAATTCTCTTTGTGAAGTTTGCCCCTAGGGCCAGATCAAAACAGATAGCTGCCTGGAGTAGAAATAAAACAGAATGAAAAGCCCAGCTCCAACTTTTTCATTTGTTTTTATACATCTCTCAATGGCCTATTTTTCGCACTACTACCTCGGCACTTCTAACTGATACCTTGGTGCTGCTTTAAGGTTGCTAAAATGTACTATAAATTGCATATAGTAGCTAAGGAAATATTGTCTATGGAATTGCAGACACTTTCCTTCAGCTAGCTGATTTCCTTTCAAGTAGCTGATGAAAATAGGGTAGGGAGAAAGGCAAAAGGGAAGGGAAGGGAATCTTTCTAATATTCCAACTATAAGAAGATACATCACATTGAAGTTAGAAAACTTCAATGGTTTTCCAGCTATTGTAGTCCCAGCTACAGTAACAATTTAAATTCATCTAAAGTACTAATCTTCACACTTGACTACCTAACATGTTAGCAGTTAATTTTCTAGGTATTCCTGAGATGTATTCTCTGCATTAAGGAATCCTTTGTATCACAGAGACAGTATCATGTATTCTGCAAAACTTGTGTGTTTTTAAATAATGTAGTTGTTCGGGATCTTTGGCTTTTGACAAATTTTTCTCCTCTATGGCAGTATATATACATATACACATTGGCTCCACTCAAGACAGACTTAAAGAAACATTTTTGCCACATTCATGCAGTAAATAAAGTTAGGCTTTGCAAAAGGATGCTGTTTGGACTCTGCGTCCAGATATACAGTGTATTTAAGTGAACTTATGCCATCTAAACCTCCTGACTTTGGTTTCTTTTTCATGTCAGTTGTCTGGCTCAGTGTGCAGAAGATGAAGATACAGTTTCTCGATTTTACTATCAAAACCTAGTAACGCTTAGCCCTAACTTACTGGAAAAAAGAAAAACATTCCTTGCAGAGGTGGTTTGTTTTGCAGAGACATGATTCCCAGCAGCCAAAAAGAGGTAGGTTGTAGGCTGATTTGGTCAACAGAAACCTTCACAATCCCATAGAACTCACAATTTACACAGAACCCCAAGGCTATTCATTTGCTACTGCTATGATCATGAGGAAAAAGGAGATACAGTAATATTTCTTAGCTCCATCATTGTTAGGCTGGATCATTAATGTGCCTAAGAGCAACCACAGATTATGAGAATGCCTTTCTATAACATAGCTGAAATTGTCTTAGAATGCTTCTTCCACTGTGTCTAAAGAACACTTGATGGTAGGGTGGTATATCATTGTTTCAATTTCATGCCTGTAAAAAATTGACAAATGGAAAGTCCAGGTAGGTTCTAGCCAACATGAATGCACAAAAGTATACTAAAGGGAAAATCTGTTGCTAATTCAACAAAGTCAAGTTGCTCCAGGAGCTATAAAATGCAGCTTATATAATATAGTGTAAGTTAGAGTAAGCATTTCTATTTTCTTTAAGAACTCTGAAAGACCATGGTCATAACAACTTCTTATAATACTTCATATAGTAACCTGTAGTCTGTATATACTCTATGTATAATGAACGTAGCTAAAGTATGCCTTAGACCCATCTGAAAGTCAGTAGAGGATAATAGCTGTATTTTTTCATGTCTTCCTGTATCTGATGCCTAAAACTGATAGATGAATTATACCCGGTTCTATTAACATTAACCTAACATCTAGCAAAAGGTTTTGTGAAAGTAGTTAGACAGTGAGGAAGGTTTTATATTTATAGTTAAGGGATAAATATAAGCATCAAACCTGCTTGTTAGCAAAGGCACTCAGCTTCATTAGGGTTTTGTTAATAACAGAGAATCCTGAGTTCATGGTTTTAGGCAACATTTCAATTCCGAATGCAAACTGGATATTTCTAAGTTTTTAGTATGTCATTAGTAATTTACTAGTATGAAAATACAAGCTCCCAGCCACCCCTGTAGAAGCATATTTTTTTCCTTCAACAAGCCTGTCTACACAGAGCATTTGCCAAAGTAGGGAGGGAGCCCCTAAATGTGAGCACAGAATAGAATTCTTTACTCCTGCAAGAACTCTATCATTCAGAATTCATGGATTTCTTTATAATTCATTAAAGTTAAAAGTAATGCAGTTGGATGTAGTTTCTATGTTAGAAAATTAGCACATGTACAACATGTTAATTATAAAAAAAATAATGTTGTGAAAAAATAGAGTTGTAAAAATTGGTTTTAATCTCTGCAGTGAATTTAGGGCAAGTAGCTTCCAGTAGATTTACAGAAAGAGAAGGGCTAATAGAAGTTACTAGTTCTAATATTCCAGCTTGCTTTCTGAAGGTATTTAGATAATTCTTTAGAAATATTTAGAATGGAATGGAATAGAATAGTTTAATTGGAAGGGACCTACAACAATCATCTCATCCTGACCAAAACCGAAAGCATATTATTATGGGCATTGTTCAAATGCCTTTTGAATACTGACAGGCTTGGGTCATTGAGCATCTCTCTAGGAAGCCTGTTCCAGTGTTTGACCACCCTCTCAGTAAACAAATGCTTCCTAATGACCAGCCGAAACCTTCTCTGGTGCAGCTTTGACTTGTTCCCACTTGTTCTGTGACTGGATACTGGGGAAGATGAGATCAGCAACATTCTCTTCACTTGCCCTCCTTAAGAAGGTGTAGGGAAAGATTAGATTGCCCCCCAGCTTCTTTTTGCTGCATTAAAAATCATTGTCAGCCCACTTATTGTCTTCCTGTCTTATTGCTGTTTGTTATCACTTCTGACTCTGTTGTCCTCTTTTTAATGGAGAAATGATAAATATTCTTAGACTATTTACACGTAAGGTTAAAACACAGTGGTTTGAAGTCTCTGAGGCACTAGTAACTGCCAGTTAGTTGTATGTAATCTTTGAGGGACTATATTACAAACCCTCACAGATCCTTCTCAAACTAGAACCAATCCTGTTACATCTGCATAATTATGCAATGGCTTTCTGTAATTGCATGCCTGTGTACCCATAGTAGTGAGCCAAACAAAAGCAAATGAAAAACCTCATAAAAATTGAAAAACAGCAAAGAACTTGTGTGAAGGAATTCAAAGCAAACATGTGAAGGGAGCCATTAGGCTAAGATTCACTATAAAATCATGTTGTTTCAATGTTGCTGGAGAGGTTCGTGGAAGATGCTGGACTTTCTAACATGCTTATTGCTTTACATTTAGAATGATTAATCAAAACTTTGCAATATTAAGTATGTATTTTCTTCAAACTTTCTAAGAATTTTCACTCTAGCTTAAAACTAGATTTTTATTTGCTCCACTGATGCTGCTATGTATTTATATGTGTATTTTGGTTGCAGCTACATGAAGTATTGCCGACACCTTAGGTACTCACAGTTAGAGGTCATGTTTGAGGAACTCTTGGGATAATCTTTAAGATCTTGACATTTGGGAGAAGGAAAAGAGCTACTTTCTGCTTTAGATACCTCAGAGTTTTTTTTCTACCACTGTACATGACGGATTTTTTTTTTTCCTCCTCTTGAATGGGGACACTAATTGCAGCAGTTTAAGATAAATCTGGAAAAAAAATCAGTTATGACTGGCTAGCTCTGTAACACATCAAAGTGATTTTGGTAAGTCTGTGGTACACTTATGGGAAGAAAGGAAAAAGAGGAAAGTGACACACAAACAGTAATTGTTCTTAAAATGTGTTTTTCCGCTAAGAATTTCAGTAAATATTCTTCATTGTTGTGGCTTTAGTAAACCTCAATAGTAAAAATACTAACACAGGAAATGCATCAGATTTAAAAGTATCTAATTTTTATTGCTAAAGTGTGGGGTTTAATTCCTTGATCCTCTCAATTTTTAGACTATAGCAAGAAATTTTCAATTTTTCGAAAAAGAATTTTTACACTACTAACAGTTCCTAAATGTAAATAGTACTTTTTCTTCCAGATTGTAAACTTCAGCTGTGATGAACATTGATTTAGATAATATCTATTTTTGGTTTTAATTAATCAGGGCTGGATATAGTTAAAACTTTTCTGTCCCTTTACATACCTATGCTTGAGAAATCAATATACATCACAATGCTCAAATTTATCATCCCTCAAACGAGACATTTTGGCCTAACTGAGTATCTTTTTAAACCAAAACATCATCAAAATAACTATGAGTAGTCACAGCAAAAAATTTTTTTAGACCAGTACTCTTTCTCTTCAGTAACTGGTAATGGATGCTTAGATAAAGTACACAAGAAACAGGGCATATATATCATGATTCCTTTCCTACCATATTCTTGTAAAATGCAAGATCTGGAAGAAAATTCTGATCCAGGTATTTTTATGTTATTTTGATCAATAGTTAGTAATAGATATATAAATTAGTTTTATCCTTGTTGGAGCTCACCTGTACAGTAATACTCCATTGAAATTTGCTTGTGATAATTTAATAGTATTTTATTTTGGTTTGGCTTGGTTTAGCATGAGTTCACTGTTGTTAATCTGTGTTAATCTGTGAAAAAATACAAATGGTCATTCCCTGTTAATTTATAGTCATTCCCTCTTTTCTGTATTACCTATGCTTTCATAAACTTTTGTCATATCTCTCCTCTGTTACCTGTTAGGTGGGGTGGGGGGGGTGGGGGGTTTGTGGTTTTTTTTTTTTAT
>JAVJGJ010000037.1:22317204-22345902 GCA_035590215.1 Microhierax caerulescens | reverse complement strand
TCATATGCTTACGTCATTGAAGTAGTCTCTTAAAAATTCTTCATTCATGGCTCCTGCCGCTCCCACTGCGACTCCTCTTCCCTTCTCCCTCTTTTTCATTTGTAACTGTTGTTTTTATCATTATTACTGTTCTTTTGGTTTTATTTTATTTCAATTATTAAATTGTTCTTATCTCAACCCTGTAGTTTTCCATACCTTTCCAGTTCTCCTTCCCACTCCCCTGGGTGAGGAGGGACTGAGCGAGCAGCTGTGTGGTGCTTAAATACTGGCTGGGGTTAAGCCACAACATCATCTTCGTTGAAAACACCATGTTATATGTGTTATATTGCACTTTTCTAACTTTGGCATGTGTTAGGTATATGTTGGGGTTTATTTTTATTTCACCTAAAACTAGTTTTGCCCAGCTCCTGTATTTGCATTACTACCAGTATATGACCACCAGTGACTTCTTGAAAGTATTCCTTTACCTGCATATTTGTCCTGGGGTCACTTCCCAGATCACAGCATAACTACTTGTTATTCCTGTCTGCATTAAAAAATTTAACAGTACTTGTTAAAACACACAAATACCCCAAGCTAAACAAAGTTAAAGCAAACTCAGCGATAGCTGGTTATTAAACAAATGGTGTTACAGATAAATAACCTAAAATAAAGCTATAATAAAAACAAGGTAAGTTCAGAGAAAATTAGCATGATAGGCTCAGCCTTACCAGGCGTGATGTCAGCTTAACAGAGAGACTGGCCTGTTATTGTGAATACCAGTACTGTATATAATGACTACAGATCTGAAAGGGTGAGATGCTTCTGTCTTTTAAATATTTCTACTAGAATTGAGTTTTGTTCTTCCTGAACTCCAGTGCTACCACAGAAAGACCAACAAAGAAAAGCAGACTCTTGATGGCAGAAGAACCCCCACTCCATACTGGATGGCCTTTTGCAATACTGTCATGAAGAAGTTATGGAGGAGTTCAGGGAAAAACTGGCTCTAGGGGTAAATTTACTACAAATGATTCAGACAAAATGTGCTGACTTGTCCTACTGTATTACATACACTCCAGCACCTGGTACAGTACAAAGCATAATAAAGGATTAGAACACATTAGCTAGTATCTTAAGTTGAAGCCTCTAATATAGCAAAAAGTAAACTAAAAACATGTAAAGGAAATAGCTTGTTATGAAGATTATATGATCTCAATGGCACGCAATCAATCTGTTCATCGGTTAGTTTGGAGCAGAATGAGCAGGGGAGTTTTGAGCAGGGGCTGTTACATTTCACATATGGCTGCTTAAACTATCAATGGCGGTTACTGCTCCTAAAAATAGTCATAAAAATACAAGCCTCACAAAACATCATCTAATGCAATCAGTACTTTCATATAGGTACTAGAATTCATTTCAGGTTTAATTTGTCCTCTTCATGAGTGCATGATATTACTGATTCATGGTCACATTGTGATCAACTAATATGTTCACGTTTTGCCTCCTTGTATTTCAGAACACAAAATTTCAGTTTATCTGAGAAATTCTTAATAGTCTGTAAAAGTGAGACACACGCATTTAATATGTTTATTTTCTTCTTCTCTTTCCAAATTCGTGCCATTTTTAAATCCACTCTTTTTCTTTATTTTTTTTCTTATATTGATTATATGTCCTTTGTGTGAGTGCACTAATGGAAATATTAAACTAAATCAGTCTCTCAAAAATCCTTGAGGGTTACCATCTTTCTCTTTGTTCTAGACCTCCAAGTTTTGTGATTAGACAGCAGAAGAGGCATATAATATATACCTGTCAGTAGGCTATGCAAGTCTTTGATTTACCTTTGACAGGCTACACATCTTCTATAACATTTCAAATTTGTTTCTATTAATTCAGATTGGTTTTCTTTTCAGTGAACTACTGCATGTCATTGCTCTTACTTAAGAAATCTTGGTTAACTAAACTTTCAGTTACTAGAGTAGTTCTGCATCAAAGGTTATAATCAAGGGAGAAACAGTCTCTCACTTCTAATTTCCTCTAATGTCAAGAAAAGCTAAAAGATATATCAGCATCATGTAGTTTGTAACTCTAGCTTCAAATCTTTCATTCTGTAAACCAAGTTCCTGATACATAAACATACTCAGCAAATAAACATCTGTCATGTTTACCATCTGTGCTAAACCCAGCAGCACCCCTCTTTAAGAAAATAAAATCATCTCCTCTCCAAAGCTATCTTACCAAGGGAGAATATTCCTTCGCTGAAATATTTATCTGAAAAAAAACCCAGACAATATTTCTATAGAGGATTATTTTGTTTTGTTGGGGGGAGTTCAAGGTTGGTGGGATGGTAGTGTTTTGTTTATTTATTTTTAGAACTGAATCATGCATTCAACTCATGAAGCAGAATATTGCTGTCTTGTTTGTTGGGAGATCAAATTTATTTTTTTACCGTGTGACTCTCATAGAGTCTGTCATTTGCTTTGTTAAATTCTACACATCAAAGGATTCTGTTTGCAGAGTCGTGGTATATAGATAGAATGAGTTTCTTTGCTGTCACCAAAATGCTGCCCAGCATCTTCTCTTTGTGCATTCCATTGCAATGCTGTAATAGTTACTTTGTCTCTAGCATGCACACTAAGGGAAAATGGATGTGACACTGGAGAATTAGTTGAAAGACTGATCTTACAGTAGTGAATAAATGTGCAAGGATTTTGAATAGGCAAGCCATGCCTCAAATGAGATCTAATGGGCACCCATATCATGAGAAAAGAATCAAGTGTGCATGGTAACAAGCTAGCTAGTAGGAAATGGAGAAGAAAGAACTCCAGACAAAAATGGAGGGAAAATATCTATATTGTATCACATAATAAATAGACCAGGAACAGAACTTTATTAATGGAGTGCATAAAATGGCCCCCATAAAAAATAGACTGTGAAATAGTGAATTCTGACACCTTTGCTAGATTTTTGTGAAATCAAAACAGAAGAAAATCTGTAGCTATGAATCACAGAATCATGGAGTGGTTTGGGCTGGAAGAGACCTTAAAGATCATCTAGTTCCAACACCCCTGGCCATGGGCAGGGACACCTTCCACTAGAACAGGTTGCTCAAAGCCCCATTCAACACTGTCTTCAACACTTCCAGGGATGGGGCATCCACAACTTCTCCGGGAAACCTGTTCCAGTGTTTTACCACCCTCACAGTAAATAATTTCTTCCTAATATCCAATCTAAATCTACTCATTCATTTTAAAGCCACTCCTCCTTGTCCTATCACTGCATACACTTGTAAAAAGTCCCTCTCCATCTTTCTTGTAGGACACCTCTAGGTACTGGGAGGCTGCTATGAAGTCTCCCCAGAGCCTTGTCTTCTCCAAGCTAAACAATCCCAACTCTCTTAGCCTGTCTTCATAGGAGAGGGGCTCCAACCCTCTACAGACTTATTTTAAAAACAAACCTGTATTTTGTGTAAGAGGGAGGTGCCTACAAAACAAATAATCCCTCTTTAATAAAATTTATTTCACTGCAGTAAACTTTATCTCTTGAGGCTTTGGTTGGGTGGAGGCTTTTGTTCATTTGTGTTTGTTTTTTTCTTTTTTTGGGGGGTTAGGGGCAGAAAGAGAGTGGGATACTAGGAATACTGTCGTAGACAAGGGATTGAAAAGGCAAGGGATAATGGTGCTTGGATAGCCTTCCAAACTAAATACAACCCTCTTCTGATATAAAAGCCATCACTTCTGTAGTTATAGGTCTTCCACAAAAATTCAGCCGTTACTCCAGCAAAATGTAGCCATCCACCTAGTAGATAGCCCCATCCATCAGCTTTCCTGAGAAAGGTAATTCCAAATATTCATTCTTTTCTCCACCTAACTGCACCCACAGATGAGTTCTGCTACCACAAGTCTTTGAAAACTGATCCATCAATCAATCCCATGCATGATCATTCTTTTCTTTACTTGCTTGTCATATTGTTTCTCCATTGTTAGCACTTTTCCAGAAGACAGGACACTGAAAGGCTGAACAAGTTACTACACAAGGATGAAAATGAAAAAAAGAACTTCCACAGCAGTACAACAATTGCGTTCAAATTAAAACCAAATCTCAGGGGTGCGAGACCAAAAACACCGTGACACGTATATGGGATAACGAAACATATCTTGCTTGTCAACCCAGAAATTTACTGATAGTTTAATTAGGTTTCTAATAATCTACTTAAAATTTATTGCTGTTCAGGTTACAATGATGCTAATATTTATAATCTGCAGTTCCTAACAAAGTTACAGTTTGATCTAATATGCACAGTCTTTCCTGAATCTACCCCATTCCCTTGGCACTACACTCACCCTTCCTATACTTCCTGTGTCCTAAAGTTCTTTGGGATGTTTCACTCAAGAAAGCAGGAGAAACATTTAACAGTAAATTGCACCATAATTTGTTTTCCAGAAGGACTGTGACATTGGTGCTATTTCTTTTTCTTCACTCTGGAATCTGCTGGACGTTGCATTTATGCACTTTCCTAACATGTTTCACACCTTGTTCTTTTGCCATGACATTGTGGTCAGCAATTCCACATGATATCAGAATTCACTGTATGTGGTACCTTTTACACATGCTGGATACTTGTTCTGTGTTCCCTTTGTTACCTGCAAAGCCAGTATACCCAGCTTCCAAGGCCTTCTCTTAATGACCAGTAGTTGACCACTAATAGTTTGTTTCTTGCCTGGACCTTCTGGTTTCATATTGTGTTCATATTTTCAAGATCTCTGCTATCATCCTATGATTGTACTCAGTGTGAACACACATAATAAAAACCCAGCCATTGCTTCCTATTAGTTACAGAAATGTATCAAAATTAGAACTGTGGCTGCTACGTCACACAATTGTCCAAAGCTAAACCCAAACTGTAGCAGGCGGTAGTTAACTGGTCATTACGCAGTTGTTGTTAACAGATAGACAAACAAGATCCTGGCAGGCCATGGTATGTCCATACTGAGGAAGCCTTACCAATCCAATTTATGAAGCCTTGCAGAGTTAATAAAAATCTGTTTTCTTTTAATATTCATGTTAATAGCATATTACAGGACAGAGAAAAGCCAGATGGTAGGTAAGGGAGGTGAATCCTTCATTGCATATTGATTACAGGTACAGGACATCTATGGCCCTTACAGATGAAATACATTTTAAGTGCTGCAGTAATGTGGTGCAATGTACGAGATGTCTTGACCAGCATCGTTTACTCACCAGAACTCCATTTGACAGATTATATAAAAAATAGTAATTATATATTTGTCACTGGCACTTATTACAAAAGGACACAGTTGTTATAAAGAAATTATGTTTATATTACATAAGGCTTGAAAGGCAGTAAAAGCAGTAGCACTGAAAGCAGGATTATGGGAATAAGCAGAGCTTCTTAAGTATACCAAAAAATTATGATGGCAGCTGTAGTTATACGCTGTTCTCAGCTTACAGTATGCCTTGTCTTAATACTTCATTGTGAAAATGTCAGGTTGGTCTTGAGTCTTGCAGTGTTCTTGTATGGTAGGATTGTGCCAGTACTCCTGCTGTGTGTCCAGTTTCCTATTTCAACATCTCTTTAAAAATGGATTTTGCTTCAAACCTCATGGCAGCCACCAAAAGTAGAAACACTTGTTTGGCTGAACACTGATCTGCGTAGCTTTGTCCATCAAGCCTATCCATGGCTTCCAGCGTCACACCAACTCAGAACCTTATCCTGATTTGAAATCCAAATTCCTCTCCACGTTTTTATGACAGAGCTTGAAATGGGGTTCTTTCCTATACCTAATGGAAAAAAACAAATCCAAAAGGCATTGTTTGGTTTGGGATTTTGTACAGCTACAGAAGCATTATTAGAGTGAAGCCTAAAGCAAGATAACTATTAAAAGCTGGCCATAATCAGTCCTACGCATAGGATATTGCCACGTATTTACCTTCAACAATGTCATCTTTGAGTAGGCTATAGGATAGTGAAATCATTTACATTGGAAGTCTCCTACAGCTGCACAAAAATCAAGAAGTGTGTGTGTGTGTGTGTGTGTGTGTGTGAAATCAGTGGTTTTTATAACTCAATATGCATGTATTCAATTGACAATATTTTCAAGGTCTGATTTTCAGAAAGTGTTTAAGGAAGCCTTCTGAAAAACAGACATCTTACAGAAGTCTCAAATTGCTGAGGGTAATCACTTCTATAAGACTGAAATGCCCTTTGAGAGTCAAGATGCCTGCATCCACTAAACAAACCCCCATTTCCACAAGCTCTCCACACTCTTTTGGAGCTTTTGTTTTAATTTGTGTTTTGTTTTCTCCTCTTGACCTTACATTCAGACCAAGGAGA
This sequence comes from Microhierax caerulescens, assembly GCA_035590215.1. NCBI lineage: Eukaryota > Metazoa > Chordata > Aves > Falconiformes > Falconidae > Microhierax > Microhierax caerulescens. The sequence continues at coordinate 22,339,571 of JAVJGJ010000037.1, read as the reverse complement.
GAAAGTGCCTTTTTATTCCTTCAGAATATCTAAAAAATATTCTGTATGTATCTATGCCTCTTTAAAATCATAGGATGTAGTACCCTACATTTAGACTTTCAGTGTTTGCAGACCTTTGTCTGGTACTTTGCATCTTCAGGCAAGTGCACAGCTTGTTTTATGGACTCTGTCAAGTTCAGTTTATTTCATAGCACTTTTGTCTGTCACAGATTGCTTGCAAACACACTGCCTTAGGAATGCATACTCATGTCACATGTGTTTAAATATCATAAGTGGTCTTTCTTTTGTAATAAATTTTGCTGAGGGGAAGTCATAAGTGACCAACAAATTTATCTCTTTTTTTTTCTCACTGTCAAATATCCTTTGTAAATAAGAAAGATAAATTGTCTGCTTGCTACTTATCTTAACCAAATATGTTACTATATATCATGATAACAACCTAACAATAATAATAGTATTTATCCACCCCATATATAATAGAAAAAATATAGAATTTCCTCCCTCACAAAGTATTCTTGGAATAATTAAGAGATCTCTTCAGGATTTTGTTATATAAAGAACAAGGTTGTCAAGGCTGTTTATTTGTTATATATCCTTTCCGTTCATCATAAAACCTCCTCTTTCACATTTTGCAATAGTTATTCTAAGAATAAAAATAGGGCTCAGTGACTGGCTTGTGATACTGTACTTAAAATCTTCAGCAAAATTTAGCACATTGTAAACAGTATCTACTAGTCATAGTGACATCGCACTCAGTAGACAGCCTTCAAAAAAGAAGCTACTCAGTAGGCTTACATTGTTTGTAGTCAATACTTTCTGTAGCATGCCACTAATTGCCACAGCCTGTATATTTTGACTGCACAGTTTAAAACCAATATAAGTGAAAAGAAACCAAGTAATAAAAATTATGTTTACCTTTTTGCTATCTTTTTTTACACTATTTGCCTTCAACAACTCTTGTAAATACTGGTTTTGGTTTGAGTTAGGCTTTGGTGGTTTTGGTTTTTTTTTTCCCATTTAAAGGAAATTAGGTTGAATCCTTGCTATTTTCTTAGCTTTTTTGGCTGCAGTTTGTGTCTTTTACTTTGCAAAATTGTAATTCTAGACAAATTTAATAAGATTTTTAATCACATTTAATAGGTACCAGTAACCAGAATAATGGTGGCAGAAAGAAGCTTTCTGTCAAGACAATAGAAACTATGGCAAGTATGTTTTTTTCTTACTTCTCTGAAGTTATAGTTTCTGGGTGGGCTCTATTAGAAAATATGGCATCTGTGGAATATCTGAAGGAGTTAGAAATGACAAGGAATTAACAAGTCTGGAAACTATGTTAATAAATATTCTCACAGTTTGAACTGCTTTTGATTCAGTCATGTCTGTATTTTTTTTCTTTTCTCTACCAACAGCTTTTGTCAGCAGTTTTTATTTGCTCAGATCTTTGAGGGAATATTCTTCCTCCTTGTGTAGCAACATTTGTTCTTTATTTGTTGACCATCTTTTGTGTTTCAAGTAGAGAAAAAGTTAGACATGATTTTCTTGCTTCTGTTAAAACCAGTCTCAGAAAGTTTGTCTGTGGGGATACCGTCAGTGAGAGGTGTAACTGCACAAACTTAAAAGAAGGAAGTTTGAAGTATAAAATTTTAAAAGTAGGAGTTTTGTTCTTATCCTTCAGAACTTCAGACCAGTTGACCTGGATTTAGTCTCATCCTTGGCTAGTGATGCAATTCCCTTAAGGGAACAAAGCTCTTGTATGCTGCACCTATAGTGGAAAGGGAAGTGCTACATCACATTGGTACACTGTACAAAGATTTGCAAATCTGTGTTAATTCTGAACTAGACTGTGTGGCTGCTTCCATATGTTTGTACTACAAGGAATAAGCCCCAGCACCTAGACCAAGGCTGTGAAGTGCTTGGGGTTCACACACCTTAGTATGAGCCACTTTTACAGAGCTGGTTGAGTCTTACATGGTGTCTGGAGATTCTCAGACATAACTGAAATTTCAGGAGGCATTTCAGTTCTAAGTTTCTGAGTTAAAATGAAGGATAAAATGTGCTCCAGTGAGGTACTTATGATACACATCAGAGGAACTAAGGTGTGGCAGAATGTCAGAAAAGCTCCCGAGATGGTCAAAAGTGCAATATCAGGCAAAGTAGTGTTAGTTCACTGAGTAGAACAGAGAGACATGGCACGTTCTCACTTGTAAACATCACTGAAAGGGTGCTTGGGGTAAACTGCCCCCAGAATCAAGCAATTGCATTTTAGTTTGAAGATTGTTTTTCTTCCTAGAAAGAGAAGCCACAATGGTATGCAAAGTGGACAATCAGGAGACTGAAACCTGTGAGTGAGCTAGAAAACATGAATTATTTCACAGTGCAGATGTTTTTTTAATTTGGTAGGGAACGCAGCAAAGCAAATGGCAAATTGATTTGATCTTTTAAGATACTGTTACTATTGGCAAGAAACTACTACAAGCTAAATGAGAATAATTTCTTCAGATTTCCAGGCTCCTTTGCTATAGCCAGAGAGGCCGAGCTGTGTAGTACAATTGTGGTGTTGTGCAGATGAAGGGCTTGTCTGTACCCAATAAAGTCAAATGCCCAGTAGGGAAAACTGAAAGGCATGATAGCTTTGAAGAAAATAGTTTGTTTAGGAGCATTTAGATTACTGTATAAACATAGCATAGACTGGGAGATTTATCAATGTGCTCACAGTTAAAATCAAGTATCTCTTCCACAGAAGAAAAAAAAAAAACAAAAACCACACCTACATTTGTCAGATTTGTCATTAGCACAAATATAGCTGTATGAGACACGTCTAGAATCCTAGGGAATCTGGTTTGCAGAAGATATTTCTTGTTACTAAAACATCATGAAAACTGAAAGAAAAAGTCTCCTAATTCTCCATGCTTACTTGGTCGGTGTGTCTTTGGCTTTTCCAGGAACTAGAAATTATTCTGCGTGTACTTTGTGCATTGTAACTATTGAAGATGAGCTGTTTAATTCCATGTGTACGTCATCTGCATGGAGATGTGAATAAACTGGGTTGCACTGAGCAATAATGATTATTTGTGGTTTTGCAGTAACTTGCATTTCAGCCCCTTGATGGGTGTAATTATAAATGAAGTCACACTGCATCATTCCTATTGTAAGAACTGTTATTCTCTGTATTACAAATAGATTAGGTATGTCTCAGAACATGTCTATTTGAGGTTCATCATAAAATCAGTTTATTTTAAGCATGCTACAGTAACTACACTCAGAGAAAATTACTGAGTTTTCTAATATAGCACTTTTTTTTTTTTTTAACAGTTTATTAATGACATTTTCATTCCTCTGCTCTGTGTGGTCTATCTTCATTATTTATACAGTATTGGCTACGTACACCTGACAACTGTTGACGTTCTAAGAAAATAATGTTGAAGAAATAAAACTTTAATTTCTCCATCAGTTTCTCATAGCTTCAATACTAGGCGTATGTGAAGGAATGAAATGTAATCCATTTTGGCAAACACAGCAGGAAAGAAACAAGGACAGACATGGTAATGTGGTCTGTATCTTTGTGTTTATCACATCTTCTGTAAGCTGCTGAAAGACTCAAAGGAACCTTAGAGCACCCTCAAATACCAAGTATGTGACCTTTCCATTCCTCATCCCACATCTTGCCTGAAGCCCAAATGGATGAGAGGGATAAACAGAAGATGCACCAAAAGTCAGGCATTGTCTTTTAACTTTACGTAAACTGAAATGTTTAGTGTCAGCTACCAGAAAATATAAAACCTATACAAATTTTAACCCTGTTATGCTTACTTATTTTCTCCAATATTTTCCTCAAGACAAAATAAAGATAAAATGAAAATTAAAACATTATGAAACTGAAGCCTTTTTGGTTTGGTGGGGTTTTAAAAAAATCTGTTAGGTGTATTTATCATCTAGGTAATGACTGTAATAGACTAAAATAGGATATAAGTAAAGGTGAATCAAATTTATAAAGCTATATGGAACATGTAGCTTCTTAAAACTAAGTAATCATAACGATTTAGTAAAGATTGCCATGATGAACTCATCACTGCCTGGCACTGGTGGTGTCAGGTGGAGGTATTGGCTAAGTTCTGTTACTGATACTCAAAGAGGTAACAACAGTTCTCTGATGTCCAGAGGGAACCTCCTTTGTTTCAGTTTGTGCCCATTGTCTCTGATCCTGCCACTAGCCACCACTGAAAAAAGCCTGGGTCCGACCCCTTTGCTCCCTCCCTTCAGGTATTTATATATCAATAAGATCCCCCATGAGCTTCTCTTCTCTAGGCTGAACAGTCCCAGATGTTTACTCCACTGATGATGTTATGTCTTTTATCTGTCTTCACATTATTTTTGTTACTACAGCTAGTCAGAACAAAAGGAGGAGGTCAGAGGAGGGCAACACGGTGGGTGAAAGGGCTGGGAGGAATGTCCTGTGAGGAGCAGCTGAGGGCTTTGGGTTTGTCTAGTTGAGGCTGGGGGGTGACCTCATTGCTCTCTGCAGCTTCCTGAGGAGGGGACATGAAGAGGGAGGTGCTGAGCTCTTCTGCCTAGTATCCAGTCACAGGACAAGTGGTAATGGGTCAAAGCTGCATCAGAGGAGGTTTCAACTGGACAGACACTAGGAAGCCTTTGCTTACTGAGAGGGTGGTCAAACGCTGGAACAGGCTTCCTGGAGAGGTAGTTGATGACCCAAGCCTGTTGGTGTTTAAGAAGCATTTGGACAATGCCCGTGATAACATGCTTCAACTCTTGGTTAGCCATGAAGTGATGAGGTGATTGTTGTAGGTCCCTTCCAAGTGCAATATTCTGTTCTATTCTATTCTATTTTAAAAGTGACTGTATTTTAGTTGTAAATCTGATCTCAGTCTACCTGTCTGACCTCTCACAGCTTCCTTAAGAGCTTTCAGTCTCTGTAACTGTTTTCTTTCTTGGGAATTTCAGTCAGGTCAATTGAGTAATTGACTATTTCTTAAGTTGAGGCTTTTAAAGCATACATTTCAAAATTAAATTGTACTTGCCTCACTAGATTTAAAATTACCCAGTAGCCAGCCTAAAACTTCTTCTGAAAAATACCATTAATTAATGTGATCCTTGTACAACGTAACTTTACAATTATAAACAGCTTCTACATCTGTCTTGTGTACCAATATGCAGCTAATTGTGTTCTCCTTAGTTTCTTTTGAAATTTTTAGTACTTTTAAGGGATTTCATATTCATCCAGGATCAGCTGATGTTGGTCAGTTCCACCCTATCAGGTCTTGGGTGAACGGTAAAGCCAGGATACTTGATTTAGGTAAAGCAGGCTTTTGCTTCTTCCCTTGGGAAAGGGGAGGGAACACAATGTCAAAAAAAAATATTATATTATTTAACAATATTGAAGTATTGGATGCTTTAATTTGATTGTCTCCAACTGCTTTTAATTCTGCAGGAGAAAGTTGGTTGTGCTGAGAGTCCAGTCACTAACGTGCCTTTAAGTATTTGTAAGATTAGTTTATAAGATGATCTGAATATTCCATATATATATATATATAAATACTCTGAAATGTGTCTTAAAGTCTGTTACACCATTCCTCTTAAGATTTCATTGTCATTTTAGCTAAAGGGTCTGATATATATGTGATGTAATGTGCTTTCTGAGGAAGTTTACATTCTGCCCAGAAATACAAATGTGTGAACTGTGTATTTTTAAATCAGAAAAGTTACACTGATCCTCTTTATAAAATGTCTGAAGATGTCTGCGTGAAAAATGTTCTACACAAAATAAGGATTACCCTCACACACTTCATTTGGCAAGGAGATTCCTAAGAGTACAATGAAAGGGTATGTGAAATCAATGATATTTATAGAAATATGTAATACCACTTCTTTAGGTTAAGAAAGGCTATTTCTTTTTAATACTGCATTCATGAGTAATCATGCACTTGAACTTATCTCATTCTTTCCTGTTTTTCAAAATCTTTAAAAATATGACTACTGAAAAACTGATGATACTAGGTCATCTCTCTATGGCATATTTCTTGAGCATCATGTAAGTTTTCATCACACCTGTAGATATTCCTTGGAAAAAAAACCCAAACCCAAAACACTGCAGTTCAACTCAAAATTAACAAGTATTATATATACACATATGTTCTGTGAGTCTTGTTCTTCATTAACACTCAGCATTTCCCAGCTGATGGTGGTAGATGGTACTGAAGTTTGGTAGCTATTCTCCCTTTATCACCAGATATTGCCTTGCTAGCAGAGTTCTGAACAGCGTCTGCTTCCAGCCTTTTAAATTCTTTTTGCAGCTAAGATAAATGATTTCAAAAATTTATTTCATGTGTTGACCTATCCTAATTGCCATCTTTGTAATGGAGTTAAAAGAAAACTAAGGTCTATATGCAAGATCTATGTTTCAATAATGTTTTAAATGTGATCTATTAAAATTCATTGAGTGAGGACAGGATAAAAGAAGGAAATTGGCACTGTGTGGATAGCAGAATCAAACTATTCCTTCTGCTTCTTCTCTGCATTGCTTTCTTGGAACATGTGTTCATTATTTAAAATATTTGATTTTATGACAAAAGTGAATTCTGCCAAATAAATGACAAAAAGCCTAGTCTGAGAAACTTACTGTGCCATGCACATCAGCAAGTAGAAAGCAAAATAAATCAACATAATGATGTAAATGGAGTGGTCCATTGGAAAAAAAGGCATAAAGTAGCTTGCTTGGGTTTGTGTGTCATATCTGTGATATTCATCCATACTCCAGAGATAAGCGTCTTAATCTTCCTTCTCAAAACTCAATAAAAAATTATTAGATTTAGGAAATGCATTTAGGTAAATTGATTCTCAGCTCTGCAGTGCTGAAAATCTAGCTGACATAAGATCCTGCATGAGAACAGCAAAGAAAAAGATGTTTTGACTGTGATTTCCAGCATGTCAGCTGCTAAAAAGCATGTAAGAAAGAACAGAGAAAGGGCTCGCTCTATTTTGCTATGAGCCTCTCTGAAAATGTGGTTGAACCTCAGACATTGTTACTGACTTAGGCATGTTGTTTGCTATTTTAATCTAAAAGACTGGTTTGCATAATGGCCTAAATGGGTTGTTATTGCTGCTTGTCATGCCTCTGGCACTTTGCTGCTTTGTGCAACTGACTACCATATGTGTACTTTGAAGCTGACCTCCTAACCAGAATGAAAAGTATTTTAAATCTTTCCCACTGATGCTGGGTCATTACGAAACCAGGTTGCAAATTTCATGAAGACCAAAGGTGAGCAGAAAATAGCACTACTTACCAGGCAGAAGGATTTTAATGTTATTTGATTAATGTAAAATGTAGGAGGAACAAGTTGCAACACTTGCTACACTAAAGGAAAAAATAAATCACAGATAGAGCACTGCAACAGGATTGCCAGAGTAGCTGGAATCTCTACCCTTGTAGTTACTGAAAAATCAGCTGGACAAAACCCTGAGCAACCTTACCTGACTTCAGAGCTAGCCTTAGTCTGAGAAAGCAGTTGAACTAGGTGACTTCCAGCTGTCTTTTTCACGCTGTATTATTCTGTGAGTCAGAGTAGGCTTTCCAAAGAGAGGCTTTAAACTCTTAAATACCTGTTTTCTGGATTCAGAATGGTTTTCTTGGTAGGAAATAATACATGCACAGCAATGGCTGTGACCTTGTGTGTCTAACGAATCTTTAGACCCCTATGTTTTAGATGGGGCTTTTCTAACCTGTTCTCCTGAACTGAAAAAGTTGTAGTATGACTAAATTGCAGCTTAAGTAGTCTAGGGGTCCTTTTAAACCCCTTGTTGGACTAGTCTTTAAGGTCTATAACCACTTAAAAAAAAAAAAACAACAAACCCAAACTAAAAGAAAATAGAGCTCCAAAAACTGCATGGGGAAATTTTAGTTGATGTTTGCAATAGCCATACAACTGTATAGGAATCTACCTAAGCTAATAAATTCTAAACAGAGAAGAAAAAAAGAAAATATATACATTCTTCTTCCCTAGATATATACATCTGATTCTAGGTTGTAAAGGGGCAGTATTTCAGCTATTTCTTCTCACACAGGAGTAAGCTTGAAAACAGAAGTTATTTCTTCTCACACAGAAAAGGAAAACATGGTAGAATAATTTCTAGGGTGTGGGAGATTTGGAATTAAATTTCTCTCTGCTTGGAGGATTGAAATTCTTTTTTTTTTTTTATTTCTTAGAATATTTTTCTGACCTCTTAGCAGTGGATTTGTGATTTATTATGCTAGGGAGAAAAGAAACACGACTGTGTAGCCTCATGGATACTCTGCTTATGATTGCTTATGATTTGTGACCTATAAGATCCTCTAATATTAGTCACATCTTCAAGATATACAAGCATAAAGGAATGTTATTGTGGAAAAGAAAATTGTATTATTAGTTACAGCTTCTTACTTGCTCAACATCATTTTTCCTGGATTTGAAAATGTTGGAGATCACTGATTTACTCACACAGAATATTTTAACAAGATAAAAGGAAGACACCAGTCCTATACTAGGCAAGAAGGAGTTGTAGCAATGTTTCTAGTCCATTATTAGAAAGGAGTAGAAAGTGTGTTAAGAATTATGTTAAAAACACTTTTTTTTAAAAAAAATAGCGATACAACATGCACATCTCCCTTGTGAATGAAATATATTTCTAATCCTCTGGCAATAGAGAAGGTTATTAGATAATGTCTCTTAGTAATAAACATTTTGAAATCAGCATATCTGGATGACTTGAGGCTACGTGTCCTAAAAGACATATCTTAGGAAATCTCTGTCATACATCTTAATGTGGAGCATCACACAGCAACACCCAGCACAAGCAATTAAGATAGCATTGGTAGGTTATTTTTCTTATATCATCCAGATGATTTTCAAATGCATACAGGAACTATAGGCTACATCCCAAGCTTATTGATTTTAGTGTAAGATTCTTCCATCAGCTTCAATGTTCTGTGTGTTACACTGCAGTTACTCAAGGGTCTACTAAAGAAATCCAACAGATTAAAAATCCAACAGCTGTTTATAGATTTATATCTGTCAAATCCATCTTCTGATCCAATTGATATCCAGTGCATACCAAAATCCAGAGGGAACCCACAAGCTAAGATTTGTTTCACCTCCTTTTCTTTCTGATACTAGAACTCATGCAGTTTTAACTATGAAGGAACATTTACAGCTTATTTTGAAAGGTCAGTCTTAAAAATGAGCTCTCATGTTAACTAATATTAATACCTTTCAGAGCTTTCAGTCTACTAATCATCTGCAAAAGTCAGTAAAAACTATCCAACGTTATGACAAGCATCAGTGTTCAGATAAACATGCCAGTTTTATCCTTTCATCTAGTTGTCTACAACTAGTATTTTCCTCCGTTATCAATAGTATATCTCCCTACATGGATTCATTAGCTTGAAAGGAACACTGTATAGATCTGAATAATGAATACTAAGTGAACTAAACAATGTATACTATACTAAATAATGTATCTGAACAATGCGCACTAAATATATATTAACATCCAAAACCAAAAATCCCAAAATCCCAAGGTAATAGAATATTTAGATATGCTACTTGTACAGGCTGGTCATGTCCCCAAGTTAAGCACGTTAGTCTTCTACAATTCTCTGTTGGACCAGTCAGGACAAAGAGGATGGGAGATGTTTATGTCTTAAAAAATAAGTTCTGGTGTAAATGCATAAATGATAAGAAATGCACTGTCTGTGTCTCCACACCTCTTTTGCCTACACAGTTTGCACACAGGAGGCTTAGAGACTTAGAGTCAAGTAGGCAGCAAGAGGTCTGTGTCTACCTGTCATTCTCAATAAACGCTACTGAACGTAATGCTGTGTCAACTCAGGAACAGACGGAGGCAAATTCTGTGTAGTGGCACCTCTGAATATGGTTCACTATGCTTTGTATTGTGAGGTAGGAGCGTCAAACTTACAAGAAATTATTTTAATGATTATTTTATTATTATTACCTAGCCTTAGCTGCATGTGATTGTCTCCTTGATATCTTGCAGAGATCAGTCTGCAGCATCAGTGCTAGACACTGTAAGAATTTTTTCTTAGAAGACTATGCACTAGGAGGAAAGGGGGTATCTAAAAGGGAGTTACTTAGTACAAAATACCAATGGATATGGAACTGTCATTTTGCTTATCAAGAGTGGCAAAAGCTCATTTAGCTCTACCTGATAAAGGACTTGGTACAAATAGAATCACCTGACACTTTGATTACAAACATAATCCTATGCTGAGTTAATAAATATTCACTGCAAAACATGTGCCTACAGCCATTTTTTAATCTTCATTCAAATACTCTGGGGCTGTGGAGCATCTTTTCCAAAACCATGCTTTACACTATCAGTTTAAAATATAAATAACTCTTTACTTCTTTATTGTTGAAATTTGAATTCAAGTAGCCCATTTTTCCTCATACTACATTGCTATCTACTCATACATTTTGTTCTGCTGATTTCAAAATTACTAGCATGCAGTAATTATCTTCTAGTTAAAACTATGAAATAACAACACACAAGGTAAAATGCATACCAAGTGAACCAATTTTTATTTTGGAAAACTGTAAACTCCCTGTAACGTTTCCATTTCTGACAAATTATTTTTAATAATTTTCCATTTCATTGGTCTCTTCTTATTATTCTTTGCTGGTTTACACTCTAACTCAATGTTTTTCCTAATTCTTTCCCTGACATACAGACATCTTTTATCTAGTCATTCCTCAAAAGTGCTTCATTGCAACAACCTTTTGAAATATTGGCCCCATTTGTGTCTCTCTATCAGATTATTGCATCTACAAATATTGGAGTTGGACCAAATCACCCCTTTTAAATACATTTCTCTTTAGCTGCTCCAGAAGCAGCAGAAATGGTACTAGTGGGAAAGAGGATGTGATGGAAAAGCGTAGGGGACTCCTGCATTGCTTCCTACTGCAGTGCTTGTGTGCTAGGTTTATGTGGGGCTTCCAAAAGTGAATGCCTTCTCCCTCAGGCCGAAACGTCACAGCGAGAAAGCAGGAGGAAAAGCAAGACAGCGATTCACATAAGCACAGAGTCCCGGCAAGCTGTATGACAACTGTGATGAGGGAACTTCCTTCTTTACTTCTGCAGGCAGCCATCAGAAGTCAGAGAACATGGTTTCTACTTAGATGGAAGACAGAGAGAAAAAAAAAACAAAGTGGAAGTCAGCAGAGCAGGGTTTTTTTACTTAACTTTGAATATTTCTGAGCTGAGCTGGTTTTGGGGCATTAATCAATTCAGAATATGCATCTGACACTGTGAGAAAACTTTGCACTCTGTCTTAATTGACAGGCAAATTTCTTATGAAATGTGCTTGGTAAAGTTTTTCATAAATTTAGACTTGATAAAATCCAGCTTTCCATTGGAATAATCACAGCCATTTCAAAATGAAAGATACTTGTGGCAGCACAGATGGTACCCTAGTGATTAACACATGGAAAACTCATCTTCCAGACTGTTGCTAAAGACAAGCAAAGAACAACTTAAACCTGTTTTCTTTTATCTGTTGTGAACCCCTTTCTATGATTTAGGTTGAGTTGTTTGTTTATTTCAAAATATCTTCAAGCTCAAGCTAAGAGCACTAGAACATATTGGTATGAGCTCAAGAGAAGGCAGCCCAGCTCTGGGCACAAATAATAGCTTCCTAATAGCATCTGAACATTCTGGTGTAGGGAACTGTCTATATACAGCAGCAAAAAACTATTGGGTTGGGATTTTTTTTTCAGTTCTCATTTCTAGCTACCCTCTTCCTTATGATTGCTGTTATTTGATTTTTTTATTGAGTTACTCGGCCTTTACTAAACTATTTGTTTTTCTTCTGCTGTCAAATCATTTACCTGATACCATATACAAATGTGTTCCACAAGGAGGCAGTTAGGAAAAGAGATAGACAGATATGTATCACTATATATCAGGATCATTAGTTCAAATTTCATGATGTTCTACCTCTGTATCAGTTAAAATATTACCCTTGGGTCCTAGAAGAGAGACTAGATAATCATGGAAATTTAGGCCTAAAAATTTATAAAGATCAGATAGTAGGACAATTCCTCACTTTAACTACAGACAGTTGTGGAGCAACTGCAGTAAGTACCCTTGCAAATTAAATATGTGCTGACTTTTTCTCACTTTAAATTGTGACTTCAAACAAGACTGCTTTTTTTTATGAGAAAGTGTTTTAATTTAAATTCATGCAACTGATGCTCTTTTATAGTGCATTTTACTGACATTTCAACAACTGTGGGCTTTAAAATATGTTAGAATGTTAGCCTGAATGCTCATAAATAGATGTATGGAATATGATGTTAAGATCCATGCTGTTTAGAGTGACAGTATTATAGTGTCACATTATCTGCAAAAGTTATTGTTAATATTGGAATAAAAACAGACTCAGAAGACTTACATTTTTTTTCCACATCATCTTTATAGTTAAAAGAGTGAATATTTTAAACTCTGTGAAAGAGGAATACCCCTAGCTTCTGGTATCTAGCTAAAATTACTATGTTTTCTAAAACTATAGTTTCCTTTTACTATGCTTAGTATTAACATGTAATTTTAGAATTACATGGATGCTAGAAAGTTATGGCCAATAGCTGTAAATGAAATGTGAATTCAAAATTTTTGTCAGGTATTTAAATAGGGGATTTCATATGATGAATTAATAGTACTGTTTTGAGTGGGGAGGGACTTTAAAGATCACCTAGTCCAACACCCCTGCCACGAGACATAGATTGCTCGAAGTCACGTTCAACCTGGCCTTCAACACTTCCAGGGATGGGGCATCCACAACTTCTCTGGGCAGCCTGTTGTTCCAGAATAATTTCTTTCTAATACCTAATGTAAATCTACCCTCTTTTAGCTTAAAATCATTCCCCCTTGTCCTATCACTACCTGTCCTTGTAAAAAGTCCCTCTCCAGCTTTCTTGTAGGATACCTTTAGGTACCGGAAGGCTGCTATAAAGTCTCCCTAGAGCCTTCTCCAGGCTGAACAACCCCAGCTCTCTCCGCCTGTCCTTATAGGAGAGGTGCTCCAGCCCTCTCATCATCTCTGTGGCCCTCCTCTGGACTCCATGTCCTTCTGATGTTAGGGGCCCCAGAGCTGAACACAGTACTCCAGGTAGGGTCTCATGAGAGTGAAGGGGGAAAATCACTGCCCTTGACCTGCTGGTCACACATCTTTTGCTGCAGCCCAGGATACGGTTGGCTTTGTGGGCTGCAAGTGCACATTGCTGGGTGTGGTGGTGCACTTCTCCCCCTTCTGTGGACTGTTCTATGATCTTGGGAGCTGCTGGCTAGCCCTCAGCACCTTGAGTAATGAGTTGGCTGGTAAAGCACCTCTGACTGTACCAGTAACTCCTACTCAGCTAAGGCAGGGAATGGCACTGTCCATACTGGGAGCTGTCGGCTAGGGCTTGGTGCCCTGAGTGATGAGTCGGGCAGTTAAGCACCCCTTGTCTGCACCAGTAACTCCTACTCAACTGAGGCAGAGAGTGACACAGCCTGTGTTGGAACTCCCATTGACTGGTCAAAATTGGGAAGAAGAATGGAAAAAACCTGTTCTCCCTGACTACTCCAGAATGTTTCTACTGGAACATAGCCTGAGTGATAACCAAGTGGAATGATACATTGTTCTTTAAATTACCATCTCAAGGTGTGGTCAGAATAGAAATTTGCTAATGACTAAAGCCCATCTTTTCACAGCCTTATAAGCAGTGGTCCTAAAGTGAGGTCCTTTGAGATCTCCTGGACCACAGTGGGCTGTGATCAGCATCTCCCTCTGAGTGGGATGGCACTCAGAGCTCACAAACCACCAAGTTTGTGATACTAGGGGGACCAGCACAGAAAGTTGACGACAGGGCCTGGGCTGACACTCCTGCTACCTGAGGCTCAACCCCTTTGCTCATTGAGGAATGCAAAGGGATGACATGAGTATTTCACTGAACTTGAGGGCAAACTTTTATATATAGTTATATTTTTAAAAAGGGTATACTTTTGCTGTAATACATATTGCAAGCTTGAATTTGTGATTTGAAACAAATTGATTTGCTGCTAAAATCTTATGAATAATCTTCAACCATGAACAAACTTTTCCTCTCTCTCCCCTTTAGATCTAATCCACTGTCCAAGTCTGAGACTATAGATAGGAATAGATTCAGCCACTCCTAAACTCTGTGGAGTTTAGAAAGCCAGGAGGTCTATTCTGAACCTCATGCTCTATGGAAGGGTCTCCCTTGTTCTTTATCCCGCTTTTTATGTCTCTCCCTTTAGATATAAACTGTTGCCCAAGTCTAAAACTAAGATTGGATCTGTCCTGGTTTCAGCAGGGACAGAGTTAATTTTCTTCTCAGTAGCTGGAGCAGTGCTGTGTTTGGGATTTGGTGTGAAAACAATGCTGACAGCACACTGATGGTTTTATTTGTTGCTGGGTGATGTTTATACCAAGTCAAGGACTCTGTTTTCTTAGGCCCTGCCAGCAGGAGGATCACAGCCAGGACAGCTGACTTGAGGTAGCCAAAGGGATATTCCATACCATATAACATCATGGTGAGTGTATAAATTGGGGGAAGAAGGGAGGGACTTCTGGCATTATGGCATCTGTGTTCCTGAGCAACTGTTATGCGTGATGGAGCCCTGCTTTCTTGGAGATGACTGAACACCTGCCTGCCAATGGAAAGCAGTGAATGAATTCCTTGTTTTGCTTTGTTCGTATGCACAACTTTTGCTTTACCTTTTAAATTGTTCTTATCTCAACCCTCAAGTTTACATTCCTTTCTGATTCTCCTCCCCATCCCTCTGGGTGAATGGAAATGAGCTGCATGGTGCTTGGTTGCTGTTGGCCAGGGTCAAACCACAACCACACCTAAACCCTGTGAGAGTTTAAAAAGCAAGGGGCTCTACATTAAACCTTGTGAGTCAATGGGAAGATCTCCTCTACCCTTTTATACCTTTGACCTCTATAAACTGTTTCTAACTCTTCTGACTTGATTGCAGTATGACTTACCTCTGTGCATTTACTCCATGTAATAACTAATAGAATGAATCTTGCCATGAATCTTGTGCAATCATATTTCCACAAATTTATATTAAATCTATTTCACTCAAACCTTTTCATGGCAATTCTTTCAGCAACCTGACCTAACCACTCCTTTCATGACACAGGGTCATGCTGAGCTTCTTGCCAGCCAACAGGTCCTAGGTCCTTCTCCTCAAGGTTGGACTTAATCCATTCTCCACCCAGACTGTATTTGTGCTTGGGACTGGCCTGACCTATATGCAGGGCCTTGCACTTGGCCTTGTTGAACTTCATGAGGTTCATATGGGCCTACCTCTCAAGCCTGTCAAGATCCCTCTGGATGCCATCCCTGTCCCTCTAGTGAACCAGATGCGTCACACAGATTGGTGTCATGCGCAAACTTGCTGAGGGTGCACTCAGCCCCATTGTCCATGTGGCCAACAAAGACGTTAAACAGCTCCAGTCCCAACACTGACCCTTGAGGAACACTCATTGCTATCTCCACTTGGACATCAAGACATTGAGCACAACACACAGCGCAACGCTTTGTATGTGACCATCCAGCCAATTCCTTATCCACTTAAGTGGTCCATCAGATCCAAGTCTCTCCAGTTTAAAGTCAAGAATGTCATGCAGGACAGTGTCAAATGCTTTGCACAAGTCCAGGGAGTTGACATCAGTCACTCCTCCCTCATCCACCAGTGCTGTAATCCCATCGTAGGCGGCCACCAGGTTTGTCAGACGCTATTTGACCTTAGTGAAGCCATGTTGGTGGTCATCAATTATGGTCTCAAAGTTCTTGAATTACTGTAACTTTAAACTACTTCTATTGCTTATTGCTGAGTTTCTCTGATTCTTTTCTTTTTTTTGGGAAGACCACATAAAGGTAGCATATTTTTTCGTTCCTTCTTTTATAATCTTTTCTTTAAATATTTATTTGCATTTAATTTTTCAGTGCATTTCCGTCTTAGGCTAAATTACATTTATTTGTGAAAATTCAAACCAAATCAGTGAATATGGTTACATGAATTATGGTAGGGGAAAATAAATAGAATATTTTAGGAGATTTATAGGGGATTGGGGGGAGGGGGGGAGGTTTTTTTAATAAATTGCAACAATACTGTATTACAAAGCTGCAACTTGACATTTGAAAGAAGGCATTTCTCCCTGTTGGCTCTCCCTTTAAAAATCTTCCTAATTGTGAATGGGAAAAGCCAAACTTCAACTGTTTGCAGCCAGTTTTTGATAGAACAAGAACATCACAAATAAGTTAACCCATGATGCCATGCAGACTAAGCACCATCTGGCCTGGAAATGAGCAACATCTTTTCTTCATTTGACACAAAAATTAAAGCTTTGCACAGGAAATGACAGAAGGCAGTTTGTCTCCTCTGTGCTGTTAGACTGCTTGTATGGTAACTGGTTTTCTGAGATGGGCTGAGCTGGATACAGGCAGGAGATGAATGTGGAAGAATGGCAGAAATTCTGAGTCGGGGTACACTGGAGAAACGCACTCTGAACTACCCAAGAGAGCAAGAAAGACAATGATCTGAAAGGATTGTTGTTACTGATGGAGCACTTGTGAAATTCCACAGTAATCTTAACTGAGTAGGGAAAAAAAAAATCATGAAAAATAAGTTTTGACACTCTTTCCTGAGTAAGCTCTATTTTTATGTTAATCTCTCTGCCTCTGCTCACCATCTGTGGAATTAGGATAATAATTGGCAATGACATATAATTATATTGATTACATTTATGAGTTAAAATAATGAATCATAATTGCTTTAACAATGAATGCTGTAGATTTCAAATACGCACCTTGGAAATGTAATATTTTCCATATTTGTGAGGAAAATACTTAAACTCATACTCTCAGATGCTCACAATTTTTCAGCATACCCTAGAACTCAGAAGAAGCACATAGATGAAGATTTGATTCTTTTTTAAGGTCCTTCTATCAAAGTCAATACTGTACAAGCTGTGGCTTTTATCCTTTGGTACCTCAGTGACTTTTGATCAGGGAGATCTCTGCAGTAACAGAAACTGCCTACCAGATAAACTCCAGAATAACAAATCAGAAGATTAGTTAAACGGTACACCAAATGCTGCACTAGATAGAAGAGGCTCTGAAAGTGATTTATTTGGCATGCTGGACAATGAATAGAACATAAGCCTCAGTTTAATGCTAGGGGAGACCGGGTGATTCATATCTTGGATGAATCAATACAAGAATAGTGAGCAGGTTGATAAAATGTGAAGACCAATATTAAGTTGTTGTTTAAAGTTTTGCTATCTCCAGCAAAAACACTGAACATTTGAGGACAGTATGTGAAAGTGATGATATAATGGTTCAATAACTGGAAAAATGCCTTCATGATAAGCTAGTAATCTTATTTAGCATTTAATTTAATAAACAGATTATGTTGCAGTATAAACTTTCCCATGATAAAGAGAATCCTTGCTGCAAAACGTATCTTCAGAGAAGCAAAGAATGGTGTAATAAGAACTAAAAGCTGAGAGCTGAAGCCAATCATTTTAGAAATGTGGTCCTGTTGTTCAAAGTGAAAGTGATTTAATATGGAAACTATATTGAAATACTGGAAAAAATGCCATTGCAGATGGTGCACTGAGGTCTCCATTTCTTAATAATGTCACACTAAGATGAAATATTTTCCAAAATTTAAGCTTTACTCTAACACAGCTCTTATAATACAAGATTGATAAAGTAAAATACTACAAATTGTGATATTCAGAAAGTCAACCCAGACTATGTAATGGCCTTTATCATGTTGAAACCAACGTGTGAATAAACCGATGTGAATTTCACATCAGTGTATGGTTTGTATTGTATGTTTCCTAAAACGGTGGTTCATGGTAGCTCTGGCTCTTGAGACTTGGGGGGGTTTAATTTCACCTTCTTTTTGGAAAGTGCTTTAAGAATTTCCTGTTCTGATTAGAAATCCTTCGTCTTGTATCTGAAAATATTATTTATTTATATTATTTTTATATTAGTTTATTTATATTATATAATATATTTATATTGTATTAATTAAAATATTATTTATTTATAAAAATATTCACGTATTCAGAAGGTTCATAACATTTACATACAAAATACATTTATATAGAAAGTAGCAAGTGCCTTCATTTTACTAGCTTTCCTAAGCTGATGCACAGAGTAAAATTTGAGCAGATGTAGCTAGGTCTGTTTATCCCACATCCAGTGTATCTTCACGCCTTATATTTTGCACAGTAGTATGTGTATGGAACCCATGATCATATATTTGATTAAAGCTATGTTCCAGAAAATCTCTCATACATTTTGAAGATACAAACCCATAGATATTTCACTATGTCTTGAGGCTGTTATTTATAGAAGTTAAATATTCTTCTTCAAACAAAACAAACACAAGCCCCCCCCCCCCAACTTCGGACTTAATTTCCATTTGAGTTTTTCAGTTCCTAAGTCACAGATATTATTTTTTTCTTGCTGTTTTTTTTCTGTTGTCTTCTACAGAAATCTGTATTATTTCTGACAAGATATGCAAATTGTGAAATTTCTTTTGGGACATTTTTCTTCTTTTTGTTTCTTAGAATCTTTTCTATTTCCCTTAAAAATGAGCACACTAAACTCAATAATGTCACAAGGGAGCTTAAATGTCCTTCTTACTTTTATTCATAATTATTCTATGTATTTCTCCAAAGATCAGCCTATTTTTCTGCAGTGTTGCATGAGATAATGCATTAACTCTAGAGCCTATTATAGTCACTGCTTTTCATGATACAGCTTCCTAGTCTGCAGTTATAACTTTCATACCTTATTCTTAGAACACTTTTTTAATTTTTATTTTTTAAATGAGGCCAGTTCATGTTTCACTACAAATCTTCCTATATGACTGCTCTATCCTCATCATTAATTATCATTCTGTCGATGTGTCATCTGCAAATGTAATCAACAGTGAATTGATATTTACTTTGAGAGTATTCATGAAAATGTTAATAGTGTTGGTTTCAACATCAATCAGTTTGGACTGCCCCTTAGAAAAGTGCTATTCAAACATGATTCCTCACAGACAACTATGTTTTGAAATATGTCAGTCCATAATACCTAATCCATGCAGTATCTCCTAGTTTCCACAGAATGGATGATATTGAAAGGCACCGCTGGAGATCATGTAGTCTAAATCCTCCTGTTTAAATCAGGGACAGCTAAAGCAGGGCCGGGTACAGTCAGGTTTTGAACATCACCAAGGTGAGAGAAGGCTCCACAACTTGGACAACCTCTTGACAAATTCTTTCAAGGTTTGAATCTCACAGCTTCTTCCTATATGACAGATGCTCCAATGTCTTAATCATCTTCACAACTCTACTTTTCTTAAAATATACTGCTTTTTAAAAATGAAAATGTCACCCCTGTGACATTGAATTGTGAGCTGATCAGTGGTCCAATCATTTGTGGCTTTGTCAGTGTCATCAAAGACAAAGCCAGGTTTTTAGGCATAACATTAACTAGAAAGCCATTCTGATGATTATGATTTTTTTTCCTTCACTTTTAATACCTTATTTCATTTGATATTAGGATTTCTATTAATATACCTAAAAGAAAGCATTAAGTCAATTAGTTATAGAATTATTTAAATAATCTTATCTATCCTTTCAGAATATTGGCATAATTTGATTTCCTTTTAAATCTTCTGTAATTTTCAGTGTAGTCCCAGGTTACTCATCCTTGCATTCACCCCCTGTATGCCTCTTTTTTGTGTCTGAGTTTGGCTAGGAACTCCTTGTTTATCCACACAGGACCGGCATTTTTGACTGATTTCTTGCTTGTTAAGATAGACTGCTCTTGAACTTGGAGCCGGTGATACTTGAATCTTAACCAGTTTTCTCAGGCTCCTCTGCCCTCCAGAGCCTTATCTCATGGTACTCTACCAAGCAGATCCCTCAAGAGGCCAAAGTCTGCTCTCCTGAAGTCTAGTACTGTGGTATTGCTTTTTGCCCTCCTCACTCCTCTCAGGATCCTTAATTCCATCATCTCATGGTGACTTCAGCCAAGGTTGCCTTTCACCTTTATATCCCCAATTAGCCTCTCATTTGTGAGTATGATGTCCAGCAGAGTACTTCTCATTTGGCTCCTCTATCACTTAAGTCAGGAAGTTGTCATCAATGCTCTCCAGGAACCTCCTGGATTGCTTATACCCGGCTGTGTTTTCCCTCCAGCAGGTATCAGGGTGGCTTAAGTCCCCCAAGAGGACAAGAGCCTGGGAATATGAGGCCACTTCCAGCTATCTGTAGAGGGCCTGATCTGCTTGTTCTTCCTGGTCAAGTGACCTATAGCAGACACCCACTACAATGTCACCCATATCAGTCTTCCCTTTATCCCCACCCATAACACGTGGAAACAGGATGGAGTTGGGGGTTTTAAAGATAGTTTTACATTCTGGATTGAGAAATGGATGCATGTTTCATTAAAATCAAACAAAGAATGAAGGACAGAGATCCCTGATGGAAAGAGGTTTTATAGGCTTCTATATGAAAATGGTCCCTTTCCTTAGAAAATAAACAATTTGCTTTAATATAATGCTTTGAAAAGTGCTAATTCTGTCCAAATTATCAAATTGGTAAAGCTGGTCTTAAGAAGCAGCTATTCCATGTGTTGTTTTACTAAGGATATCAAAGGCATCAATTTATGTGAGTTAATATGAGACATTTCTAATTAGCTACATGATAAAATCACTACTTTAATGCTAATACATTTCCCTAATTAGCATACAGAATAGGTATTGTTAAGGCAGTACAACACACATAGCTAGAGATAATATTTCTTTCTTCTGTTTAATTGTCTCTACTTTTCCCTACAAAGACTGTTCATTATATAACTATATAGCAACTGATATGGATCATACCTGATCTGACAGATTTCAGTGAATTGTTCAACTAATAGGTATTCAAATATTATGTTCAAGTATTATGTAAAAGTAATAGAGGTTAAAACAGACATTGAAATATTTTACATACAGGGGACCTTTTAAGTTATACTGAATGTAAAATATACATCATTTAATTTAGAGTAACAGATTTTAGTATACAAAATAAAAGAAAATTAAGGAACAGTATAGAACAGCTAACAGCAAAATAAGGTTTGTGTTACTTCTCACTGTGTATTTTAAATTGTCAATATTTCATGCTCACTGACATGTGTGCAGCTTATTTGGTAATCAAAATTATCCAAAAAAAAAAATAATTATATAAATACATAATGTAGTCATGATATACATTAGTAACTTCAATGGAAATTTTAATTACTTATTTAAACAATCTTCCCTTTAATTATTTTGCATAATCCCAGCAATACATTGTGAAACAGTAAGAACCCATCCATTCATACCAGAAATGCCACCATATTAAAAATATATATATATATTTCTGGATTTTTAAAACCCAAACATTATTAGGTAAATAAAAGAACCTGTACATCAGCATTTCAAATGTTAATTATTTGAATTATATTAAACTTGGATGTTAAGTTCCTTATTTTGTCAAGTTTGCTATTACTTCATTACTGTCCCCTAAATATTTTCAGATAATTATTTGTATTTAGTAATTAAAGTTATTTGCTATTCCATACTGAAATTAGAATAAATTGTGTATCATCTGTTGGCTGAATGGACTTAAGTCTTAGAATCAAGCTGTCATGAATGAAAGCTACTTAAAAGCTACTTAACATTTTTGTTTTCACACTGTTTCTAGTAACCCTGTTATCAAGATCTTGATGAACATGAACCCAGTCAGAATTAATTAATTGCTTCCAAAAGATGAGTATGAATATATCTATAATTTTTCAGCAGCTATAATTTATATGGCAAATCATATACATTCTGAGTTTTCTTACTGTGGAGGCAGTACACTCTGTAGGTGAATCACCCATCAAACTGTTGATCTAAAAAGTACTGTGAGCTGTTTAGGACTGCGTGGTTAAACAGCATAGAACACAACTCTGAACAACTTGCAGCATTGTATATTTAAATCAAGCCACTTGTACATTTAAAATGAGAAAAAAAGGAAACTGAACATAAAATTACTTTCCTGTTATTGTACTGATATTTATTTTTTTCCAGTTTTGGTAATTTCTACTTCCACCACCACCACCCCTGGGATAAAGTTTGCTTTTTCTCTTCTCTCCTCCTTTCCTGTCCCCTTTCTTCCCTTGTCTTTTCTCACCTCCCTTTCCCTTTCCCTTTCCCTTTCCCTTTCCCTTTCCCTTTCCCTTTCCCTTTCCCTTTCCCTTTCCCTTTCC
>JAVJGJ010000037.1:22293108-22311036 GCA_035590215.1 Microhierax caerulescens | reverse complement strand
ATGAGTTTCCTGCCATAGCAATGTTGAGACAACACATCTGCTGTGGCAATGGTGGGCCTCACTGGTGCAGTCTCTCGGGGGGGCGGGGGGGGGGGCATGGGGGAAGAGAGCCTAAACCTGCAAAATAACTCAGCAATAACATTCAAGAAACAAACTATATATCCTGGACTTCTGTCTCTGCCTTATTGTTTGTATAGGGTACTCCCATTTCAGCTTCACTATGGCAGATGCCAGATGAATTAGTAGCATGCCCTCTAAAGATAATTTATTCTATGAAGATACTTATTATACATTAGAACGTAACAGTGAATGGTTTTTTTTTAAATATGGTCCATTTTGAATACTACAAAATGTGATTAATAAGGATAAAATAAGATAGATAAAAATAAATAAAATAAAATATGAACACATTTGATACAGATTTCCTCTGGCTTTTCTGCCTATGTGCCATTTTCTTCCTTCCTTCAAAAAGTCTCCCTTCAAACATGTTAAAGCTTGAAAAGAAACTGTTGAAAAAGTGCTGCATTCCAGAAAAGATCCAGAATTAACTAGATGTTCAGCATGTTCTTTGCAGCAAGAGGACCGTGTTTCTCTTTGTTTTTTGCTACAAACAGATTATAAACCTTTGTTGTATAGCTAAAAACATAATAGTTTGAAATACCAGCACAGATTTTTTGCATAACACCAGTATCACCCTTTTCTAGATTCTCTTAAATTCTGTCAGGCAATAAGGATTAAAATATAAAATCACAAAGTCATTAAAGCAACGAACTTCTTGAGTAAGATATTAAGCAATGTCCTCACTAGTAAGTAATTAACTTCAGCTAAAAAAATCTTAGCTTAATAGCATGCCAAAGATGCTTTGAAATGAATGAAATACCTTAAAACCATGTTCAGTTTTGGGCCACTCACTACAAGAAAGACATTGACGTGCTGAAACGTGTCCAAATAAGGGGAATGAAGCTGGCAAAGGGTCTAGAGAACTAGACTTATGGCAAGAAGCTGAATGAACTGGGATTGTTTAACCTGGAGAAAAGGAGGCACAGGGGAGACCTTATCATTCTTTATAACTACCTGAAAAAAGGTTACAGCAAGGTGGGTATCAGTCTCTTTTCCCACGTAACAAACGACAGGACAATAGGAAATGGCCACAAGTTGCATCACGGGAGATTTTACACTGGCAATTTCTTCACAGAAAGGTCTTGTCAAGCATTGGAACAGGCTGCCTAGGGAAGTGGTGGAGTCACCATCCCTGGAGGTATTATCAGACAGACAGATGTGGCACTTAGGGACATGATTTAGTGATGGACTTGGCAGTGTTAGGTTTATGGTTGGACTTGATGAACTTAAAAGTCCTTTCCAACCTAAATGAAAATGATTCTATGATTTTATGAAAAAAGAAAATTATTCCAAACAGAATCTTGTAGACTACTGAGTGCAAGGGGAAAAAAAGTTTTAGCGCAAGTATCTCCAGGCCTCAAAGATACTGGTAAATATTTCTCTTAAAAGTTGGTATCTTTTCACTGATTTAAATGACTAATTTTAAAATGCAATAACTTTAAACATTTTTTTTCTTGCAAGACTGAAAACACTTACAACTTACTTATTACTGAACAAAAGTTGTTTCCAAGACATTGTAGGGACAGGATGGGATGGGATGGGACACAACAACAACAACAAGGGGAGAAAAATTGTACATAAAAGGTACTTTTTTTGAATGCACTAAAGGTGATGGACTTTATGGCAAAAAGGAAAACATTTTTATCAAGAAAGTTCTTGAAAATTCTTATAACAAATATAATGTGTCATGATATGTTAACATGATTAGCATGACCATCATCATTAAGTAAACTGGGGAACATGGTCATTTCAGAAACATTTATCTGGACTTCTATAAGCCTAAATCCATCAAAAGTAGATATCACACATGTATACTACCTAATGACCGTGATGCAATGGTAGCTTAGATAAAACTTTTTCTGAGATCTATAGCTCAGCTTTTGGGAAAAACAATATTCATAGGTGCGCTTCTAATAACAGTACATGGAATCATAGAATCATAGAATGGTTTGGGTTGGAAGGGACCTTAAGGATCTTCTACTTGCAACCCCCCTACCATAAGCAAGGACAACTTCCACCAGACCAGGTTGCTCAAAGCCCCATCCAGCCTGACCCTGAGCACTTCCAGAGATGGGGCATCCACAGCTTCTCTGGGAAACCTGTGCCAGTGCCTCACCACTCTCATAGTAAATAATTTCTTCCTTATATCTAATCTAAATGTACCGTCGATTTAAAGCCATTCCCCCTTGTCCTATCACTATGTGCCCTTGTGAAAAATCCCTCTCCTGCTTTCTTGTAGTCCCCCTTTAGGTACTGGAAGGCTGCTATAAGGTCTCCTTATAACTACATTCAGTTGGCTCTGATAATTCTATAGCTGTATTCACTACAAACACTTCCTACACTACAGCACTGACTCACTTCCAGACAGGTACTCAGTTATATCTGTATTTTACATGTTTGGTTGGCTTCACACACACACACACACACACACACACATACACACACACACCGCCAGTTTATATATTCTCCTCCTCATAATTAATTATTATTGTAAAGATTACATTGGAGCATAAACCTGACAAGTGACACAGACATTATTCACATTAAAATGGCGTGTCTATTATCATGGTTAAACTATGATGGCAAACTCTGAATCTTTAGTGTCTTGTCCAAAAAGACATACACAGATGACAATTCAAATTATAAAGTTTAGGTGTGAAATGATAATATGGATTAGTCATCTCCAGGGTACTTTTTATACCTGTTGTATCATTATTTTTTCAGGTTTTACAAGAAGTAAAATAAACTGGATCCTATTAAAAAATTACATTTCATAAATTCAGGTAAAATAACTCCATTAATCCTTGTGACCTTGATATCACAAAGCAAGGGATTGAGTTTTATATCACAGTCACCATAGATCGATGAATAAGGAAATTTTAATGTTACCCCTTATATTTATTATATATAAAGAAAGAATATGTTTCAATTAAATATTAGGCTGCTTGCATTCAAAAATTAGGATGTTTATATATTTGTATTTTGATAAAAAAGGGCATCTGCTATACTTTACTATTATTATTACTATTATTTATTATTATTATTACTATTTCTTACTTTAACTATCAGTTGTGTAACTGAGACCTAACTTTGTAGTTCTTTGAATTTGAGTTCTTAACTGTGTAACCTTCATCTTATATAAGAAACAAATGGTCTTGAGTTTGCTAACTTTCCTTCCTTCTTCCTTTTTTCCTTCCTTCCTTCCTTTCCTTCTTTCTGTCTTTCTTTTTCTTTTCTTTTTCTTCTAAGAATGTGAATGGAAAATGGGAAAAGAATGAATATCCTGCTTTAAGAATAAAAAAAAAAGCCAACTAAAATTAGCTACTGCTAGCACCACCTTTGTAAAATGTATCATCCACCAAATAGTTAACAGTGGTGAGTAAGGGTGGGCTTCTGTATCTGTTCTGAATTTTCTGTGAAGTTACATATAAAAAACCTCTACAAAAAATTGCACTCATTTTACCTCTTGTTGTTCACATTTTTAAACACCTAGACAGAATTTTCTATTTTATGACCTTATAAGAACTAGAAAGATAGTTTTCAATTTTTCTGTGGAAATGTATGGTGTAGGATTAAGCTCTGTAGATGCCTCTAAAAAACTGTTCGTGCAGTTATTCAAACTGGAGTAGAAAGAATAATGTTGTCTATTAAATGTTTTACATCCCTATTTCCAGAGTTGTTTCTATTTACATAACTAGTATAGCAACAGTAGTATTAAATTTAGTAGTTTATATCTTGTTATCACAGATAAAATTAAACCTTAAACATTAAATTATTACTATTTTAGGTGCAGTGAAACTGCACTGTATTATGGTTGGGCATTTTAGGAGGTAACTAACTAGAGGAATTATGTTTAACCATAGAGGGCAGTTATGGAAATTCTTTTCATGGCTGAGACTGCTCAGTGATTATACTATTTATTTTCAAAAGAAACAGGCACACAGGAATTAACCTTCATAACACTTTTTCTCTGGAGCTGCACCGCTAAATGCAACACATAAAAAAAAATAGAAAGCAAAATATTTTTATACTGCTTGCAAAGCAATCCAAATATTCCAAGTTATTATACTTAAAGCAGATGAAAGCTTAATAGAAATAACGCCCCTGTTCAAAATGCCTGGAGGCATCTGTTAACTTAATTGTAAAATTTCATTATATAAGACAAAAGAGCTGTACCTTGCTATGATACATTTTAAATGTTGGTTTATTTTTTTCCTGAGGTCCCAGGATAATGATTTTTCAGTTATGGAGAATGCTTCTGTGTAAATAGACTCTTCCTTCAGGAAAATAAGAAATTACTAATAAACAGGCTTGGCATTTTCAAAGGCAATTAGTACAGCTTGAAATTAGATATTTAAATTAGCAATGCTCCAATAAATTGCTGGTTGCTGCACAGATTTTTCTCTTTAGAAATAGAGAAAGTACAAGCCAAACCAGAAAAGGAATGAATTTATGCTTCATTTTACTTTGAACTGGTCTAGAGGTTTTAGCATTATATTCACGTAAGTGGCAGAGTTGATTATGATAATTTGAGGGTGTTTCTTGTTTATGAGACAATAACCATACCTAAAACAATATATTTTGTGGCCAAAAAGAGCTTATTAGCCTCTATACAACTTTTACTGAACCAAGGACTACTTTCAAACTACTTTCATACTATAATGCCAGTAAATATATATGTTGTTGTGCTTGTTATTATTATTATTATTGTTGTTGTTGTTATTAACATGTCTAGCAATTACATTTGTTAGACGTGCTAATAATTGAGTTAAGAATAATGACATCTCTGAATAGGATGAAAGCTTGAGAGACCTTGGCTGTTACATTCTACTAGAAAGGAGCTGGGCTGATTGGGCCTCATGCCTGATTATTTGGTTTATTAGTTAGTCAGAAA
The DNA here is from genome assembly GCA_035590215.1 of Microhierax caerulescens. Taxonomy (NCBI): domain Eukaryota; kingdom Metazoa; phylum Chordata; class Aves; order Falconiformes; family Falconidae; genus Microhierax; species Microhierax caerulescens. The sequence goes on along the minus strand of JAVJGJ010000037.1, from coordinate 22,306,022 downwards.
GCGGGAACTTTTAAGCAGGACTATTACTGAAAATCAGCACTAGGGAAAATAGCTTGTAATTATATCTTCTCCAGCCCTATAACTTAAAATATCATTACAAACCTTAGGTTCTGAGCTGAGTTGTTAAAAAGTTGTCTGGGGAAATCTGACCCACATTATTTTAGTCTAAACTTGACACCTAAATTCTGCAGAAACTGAATCATTTTAGTAAGGAACTATTGAAGATTTTTAGATGATCATGAAATTTTGAAGGAGAAAGAATTGATCAGAAATAACTGGAAAGTTTTTGTGGGAAAAAGGAACAACTGTTGCACTGGACTATGGAGAGGGACAAATATATTTGTGGCAAACTTATGTTTACAACAGATGGAGAATTTAAATAACTGTAGATAAGAATTTTTATATATTTCCAACTCTTCAACCAAGATACTTCAATGTTTTCTGGGTAATTTCCTTAAGTATCATTTTAAATAATTAAAATAATTAAAATGTACTATGAAAAAAACTGTTATGACTATATAATCCAGTCTTTTGCATAAAATAGGCCAAAAATTGACATTGAGTAGTTTCTTCATTAAAGACATTCAGTGAGGACATTCCAAACCTTCAGGAAAGTCTTAAAGGCTTCAAATGACAGAAAATACACCTAATTTTCTGAGAAGTTGTCTCAAAAGGTAATGACTTACTATTAAAACTTCCAGCATGTGTTCAATCTTAATGCATAGATTATTTTAATTTGAAATAAAAAACCTGAGCCATTTAGAATTATCAGAGAAATTCAGGACTGCTTTAATTTATATTCATCTGCTTCAGTTGCCATGACAGAGTTTCTCTTAATAGTAATATGAAATTGTGGCTATACTGTTAGAAACATCCAGAGCAGAGCACAAGGTTTATTCCACCTCTGTAATTTAGTGACACTCTCTGGTTCTAAAAGATTAATATTTTTCTTTAATGATTTTTCTACATTTTGTGTTTCCAATGAGACATTTAGTAGCATGAATACAAGGTCAGGACACACTGAGCCCCTTGGAGATATTTCAGGACTGAAGATTTGGTTTATATAGTGTTAAAGGACTGCATCGTAGAGACCAGCACACTTACTCTTGTTCTGTGCTTGGTGCCCATAGATGGAGTGAACCAGCTATCACTCCTATCTTCAAGGGAGGCAAGGAGAAAGAGGGTCTGGGGAACTCGTATCAATGCAAGGGAAGCTGATGGAGTAAACCTTCCTGGAAACCATTTCCAAACACTTTAAACAAAGGCAATCAGAATTTACAAAGGTTAAACTGTGCTTAACCAACCAGATAGCTTACTACGATGAGATGACTGGCTTGGTGGATGAATGAAGAGTAGTGGATTTCCTTTTTGCTGCTGCTTCCTATAACATCCTTATAAACAAGCTAATGCAATAAGGGCTAGATAAGCAGCAGAGAAGTGGACAGAAAACTGGCTGAATTGTCAGGCTTCAAAGAGTTGTGATCAGCATGACAAAGTCCAGCTGGAGGCCAGTCACTAGTGGCTGCCTGAGGGATCAGCACTGAGGCAAATAACGTTTATCAAGTTCATTAATGATCTGAACAACGGGACAGAGAGCACCCTCAGCAAGTTTGCAGGCAATATACAGAGGAGTGGTTGATACACCTGATGGTTTTGCTATCATTCAGGAACCTTGACAGCCAGAAAGAAAAAACAGCTCTTAGCTTGAGGGTCTAAATCAGGAATCAAATAAGCTCCAGAAAATTTTCCTGAATAGTTAATAATTGCATAAGACAGGAAGAATAGCTCATCCTGTGGAGCAGCCTGTCTTTTCCACATTTCTAGCAATGTGGAGAATGGTAAGAAAGACTTCTGCAGCTGTGTTAGAAAAGGAAGACAGTATTTGTAACCCCTAGGAAATTGAAATGAGATCTGATGACAACTGACATGGAGAAGGCTGAGGCACTCAACAATTTTTTTGCCTCAGTTTTCAATCACAACTGCTCTTCCCACATCTCTCCCTGCAGTCCCTGAATTTCAAGGAGGAACTAAGCAAATGAAGCCTCACCCATCATAGGAGAAGGTCAGGTTCAAGACCATCTGAGGAACCTGTATGTACCTAAGCCCATGGGACACAGTGTTGCAAGAGTGGTTAGGACAGGTTGCCTCAAGAACTTCCACCAAAGTTTAAGTGAAATAAGTTTAATATGAATATGTGGAAATGCAACTACACAAGATTTGATGGCAAGATTCAATCTATTACTTATTACATGGAGTAAATGCACAGAATTAAATCAAGTTGAAATCAAATCAAAATAGAGGTAGAGTTTATGAAGATTAAAGTTACAAAAGGGTAAAGGAGATCCTCTCATTGAGTCATGAAGTTTAAACTCTCACAGAGTTTAGGTGCAGCTGGATCGAATCTTAGTCTCAGACTTGGTCAATGCTTTATATCTAAAAGAGAGAGATACAGAAAGTGGGGTAAAAAATAAGGGAGGACCATTCTGCTGAGTCACAAGGTTTAGAACAGACTCCCTTGTTTTCCAAACTCTTGCAGAGTTTAGGTGTGGCTGGATCTATCCCTAGCCTCAGACTTGGACAGCAGATTATATCTAGATAAATATAAAGGCTAAGGGGAGTTCTGCCACTGAGTCATGAGGTTTGGAATAGACACCTTTGTTTTCCAAACTCTCACAGAGTTTAGGTGTGGCTGGATCTATTCCTAGTCTCACACTTGGACAGCAGATGATATCTATAGGGGAAATAGAGAGAGAGGAGAGAGTTTATTCATATTCCATAGAATTTTAGCTGCAAAACTATTGTTTTAAATCACAAAAATTGCATGTACTTCAAGCTTGTAATATATTACACCTACTAATAGTCCTTGAGTTAGTGAAATACTCATGTATAATACTTTTGAATTCCTCACCTGGCAAAAGGGTTGAGCCTCAAGGATTAGGGCTGTCAGCCCAGGCCCCATCATCAGCTTTCTGTGACGGTCCCCCTAGTATCACAAACTTTGTGGTTTGTGAGCTCTGAGTGGCATCCGACTCGGAGATGCTGATTGCAGTTGGCTGTGGTCTAGGACTGCTCACAGGGCCTCATTTCAGGACCACTGTTTATAAGGCTGTGAAAAGATGGGCTTTAGTCATCAGCAAACTTCCATCCCAAGTGAAACCTTCCAGGAACTTGTTTGCCACTTTGGAGCCTGCAACATAAGAAGAGCTTGGACGAGTCCAGAGCACAAAGATGATCAGGGGCTGGAGCCCGTCTGCTATGAAGACAGGCTGAGAGAGTTGGGGTTCAGCCTGGAGAAGGTTCTCGGGAGATGTTATTACTGCCTTTCAACACATAAAGATGGTTTATATGAAATATGGAGAAAGCTTCTCACCAGAGCCTGTATTGAAAGGACAAGGAGTAAAAGTTTTAAACTGAAAGAGGGTAGATTAAATACACTGGATATAAGGAACCTGATCTAGAGAAAAATGTTCCTGCTCATAGGAGGGAATTTGGACTTGGTGATCTCTAAAGATCCCCTCCAACCCAAGCCACTCTCAGTTTCTGTGAAATGGAGCCTTGGAAATCTGGCTTTTAAATGGCTGAAGTTAAATCTAGCCATGAATAACATCATATGTCTTTCGTTATGCATCTAGCATGCAATGGCTGAATTTCATGCCAGATGCATAATGAATAACACATGAAAGGAACCCCTTAATAAAGGTCCCAAATTGCTGGAACAGAAAAATTTTGGTGAGAATGAATCAGCATGGCTGAGCCTATCGATCTAGAAAAAATTTTTAATAATTAAAAAAAAAAAAGAATTATAATAATGGACAAGCCATTTTGCCTGCAAATTAATTCAATCCAAATAACTGACTGTGCCTATGAAATACATGCATTGATCCTTTACTAAACAATAGCAATTCCTGCTACTTACACATTATCTGTATGTACTAAACACAAGAACAGGTTATATGCCCAGTTCTGCCACCTACCATGTAGCCACTGCATCTGATCCTTTATCTAATTACTTTACAGAACTTGGCAATAAAGCTTAGTGCCAATATTTATGTAAGTATGATGAATCAATTCAAAAGCACGTAAAACAGATCTTTGTCATATTTCTTTCAGTAAGGTTTTGCCCAGCATATGCTTGAGTGCTTTGTTTACAGCTTCTAGTCTTAGGTACCTTGACTTAATTTTACTCCTTCTCTTTACACATTTTCTTAAACAAAGATCTTCCTAGCTGGAATTTTCTTAGCATTCAGGTTCAATTTGCCATTTCTCAACTTCAACTCTTTACTTTTTTCCTTCCATAAGCAGTATGGCATTCATACCACTTCATTCTTTAATTTCCTTGACATAAATATTCTCCATCTTTTTCAGAAGTAATTGAGAAAGAAAAAAACACATTTTAATATCATTTACTTGAGCTTTCAGTTTCAATCTTCAGTATGTGAATACTAAAGTAACTTATAACTTACAAATTTAAACTAATAAAAGATAAACATTTGTAAGTCAATTACTCTTTATATCAGAAATATAATTAGCTTTAGTTAATTGACTTAAAATCCCAGGATTATTTAGTCATATTTAATTTTGTAATGCTATTTGTTATTTTATTAGCATACGGTTTTAGTCATTCAGCAGCATAAGTGAAAAGTCTCCCTTAATGTTAAGATTTCATAGTAATAGATGGACATAAATCATGAGAAGTTCATACTGATAGAAGCAAAGATCGAAACAGAGGTTTGATGGTGATAAAGTATCTCATATTGACTACAGAGAGGAAAGTCATTTGTACTCAAAATATTCCAGAGAAAATCCAGCTCTGTTGTTGGAAACTTGTAGGTGTAAAATTACACCCTTTATGTGCACCTGAAAAAGAGAGGGAAGTAGCACTGAGTTTCTTTCCTTTTGAAAGAATCTGCTGAGGATCTTTGTAGCATAGGACGGATGAAAAAAGGTTTTATACATGGTCTGTAACCGATGACTAGAGTATCAACAGCTTCAAGATCAGAAGATTAGTCAGAAGGGCTTCATCAGCTACTACCATGGCAGTATCAAAATACTGAGACTTGAATGGCTGCATTCTCCTCATTTAGTGGCATACACATCTCATGTACTACATTCTTTTAAGTAAAAAAAGGTATTTCTGTGTAAACGCAAATGAAAGGTTGAGTCCTTGCAGAAATAACCACAGGAGGACACTACCACTGAGGCAAATTAACAGTGTAAAATATTTATACAGTCATGAATTTGTGATAAAGTGTTTTGTTGTTGTTGTTTTCTTTTGTTTTAATAGTTGTACGTTGACGTATCATGGAATATTCTTCTGTGTATGTTTTCTTCATTAGCGCTTCTAGAACTGACGTAATAAGTTAGCTAGAAATTATGTGTTTTGAGACATGATAAGAAATCAGTGAAGATGGATATGTCACCTATCTGTTACTTCATGTGATCAGTTTCTCAAGTGTTAGTGGTTTGGTGTTTGTTTTTTTTTGCTGTAGGCACCTATGGCTGGATTCCTGTCTAGGTGAAAATTAATAATGCATTATTTTATTAACTGCCTTCCCATCCAGATGGAAGAAACTTCCCCCTGTCCATGACATGGTTTCCTACACTATTTTCATGAAATCTTATGATTGTAGCAGTACTTTGAGTTGTTTTGTCAAAGAGACTGTTTTTTTTGTTCTGTTTGGAGGTTTTAGTTGAATTTAATTTGTTTAATAGCTTGGAGGAAAAGAGCTATATTAGCACTAATTAGGTTAAAGCTTGTCCAGGTTGCATGCATCTTTTGAGAGAGGCCAGATATGATTTATTCTAACAACATGGGAGTTAAAACATATATAAGAATAAACTCCTGTGAAGGATTTTGTCTGATTAAATGTTTAGGGTCCCAGTAATTTGAATCAAACTGCCTGGCAACTAACTAAAAAAACAACATAGCAATGATCCACAGCTGGACACATCTCTAGTGTGTTGACCTCTCATCTTTGGTTCATTTATTTTCAGTTGGTGTTGCTTTATTTACTGTACTCTAGCAGCAGCTACACAACTTTGAATCATGGACCAAGAATCCTTCCTGTTACATATGGTACAAACAGATAACAAGAATAAAGACTTTTTCACAAAGAGAACACAGTCTGAGAAAATGCAGTGTTAATGCAACCAGAAAAACAACCACACCATTAAGATTAAGATAAAATCCATTCTATTCTGAAAAGTTACAGCTGGTTTAGTTTTTGCAAACTTAAGACCTTCAGCTTTGGAGGTTATCCTGTTCTGTGTGGAATGTACATTCATTTACCACTGCAAACTCTGAGTAGCACTGCTGATAAAGAACTTTCACTATCACAAATTCAAAATGTTTAAAAGGTAGCATAATCTTAGCCTGTGAGAATGTGGATTCAAAATTGCAATAAATGTGATCATACATTTTCTTCAAACATAAACAATTAATGATAGATCTCATGTTGTCTCTATGTACTCTTGAAGAACATTACATTCTGCAAATTGTACTAATAAATATATTGGTATATCAAGATACAGCAACGTTTTTTTCAGGATACTACTACACCAAATATAGTATTGTAAACATTAAAAATAAAAGATCAGTTCTTTAATGTTACATAATATCTTATCTATATTTACTTAGGTGGGGTTTTTTTGGGGGGGGAGTGGGGGAAGAAAAAGTCATACTGAGATATACAGATGCAAATATATTGTTACATGGTTAACATCTCTCACTAGACTTAGGGAAAAAATATCCAATTAACCTTGCTACTTTTAGACAATAGGTAGTGTTGAAAGCTTTGGAAAACTGCAAATTTTGTCAGCCATAGCATCATGTTTTCTAGCAATGTTATTACTGAGTCTGTCTGCCTCTCATTAGTACCCTATTTGGTAACTGAGTTTGTTCCCCACCTGTAACAGGGTCCTGCATATCACTTTCAGCTTATGCCATCTCTTTCCTTCTTGCATTGTTACTGTTTCTTTTGTCTTCCTGATTCTTCTGTCTCCTAACTATTTTTCTCATGGCTTCCTTTGATATAAGTTTGTCAGGGTTCAAGTTCTTGTTCTCCTATTCATGTAAACTTTGAAAATCTTTAAGTAGATTCTCACTAGTAAGTCTGTAGAATGCAAAAGACTTTGTTTTGCTTTCTTCTCCAGAAATTCTTTGTTGGTATTCTTACAATATTTTTGGTGTGTAAAGTCCATTTTTACTAGACATCATCAAGCTCATTGGAGAGTTCTATTGAATTCTAACCACAGGAAAGGTTCAGTTGGTGCTCTGTCTCATAAAACCCTGGAGTATAGTTCTCAGCCAGTGTTTTCCCATGTCTATTCATCAGTATTTGTCACTTACATGGATTCTTCAGTCATGAAAGAGTGACTTACAGCTCTTAACAGTGCTCAAGGAGGCTAATAAAAAAAGTCATTTAAGACTCAGTACGTGATACAGTATAAGTACTCACTGACTTTGCAACATATTTAGAAAATTCTTTTATTAGTGTGCTTTAACCCTAATAAATAAATAAATTCAAACACCATCAATAGACAAATCCATTGAAAGTACCTTTGAATAAATGACTTGTCTTGAAACTATTTGCTTTATTAGTTGTTCCACAGAACAAGTTGTGATGATGTTACGCAAGTCATTACTAATCAGCTGCTTCATTGGGAAGTAAGATTTTGTATAAACCTACACATGCCAATAACTTTAAATGGGATTGTCGTTTGGATTATGAGACCCAGCTAATGCCACTGACAGTGCAAAATATTTATATTAATTGACAAAATTAGGTAAATGAATGGCATTAAACCCACAATCAATCAAAACCATCGCTTAAAAGGTTATACTTATTCCCTGAAACAATATTGCAGATTATTGAAGCAGATTCTCCATCATTTTAGTACCAGTAATGTCAAAGACTAGACAAGGATGACACAAGGTAGATAGGACAAGGATGTAGAAACTAGATAAATAGAGAAGAGGACAACTGAGTTTACAGACTAAGAGATACATGAAGTTTGTGACTGAAACAATAAGGGTAGGAGGGGCAGAAGCAAAAGACAAAAACAAAAGACAGAAACAAAAGACAGAGGAAAAACTTAGGTAAGTCTACTACATTTTGTTTATTTGGTATTTCCATTGGTAAATATTGGAACTGAAAAGTTGTTTATTTTCTTTCAACTTGAACTGTCTTCCAAATCATTATGTTAATTGACATAAGCTCAGTTAGAACACAAACAGAAATTGTTCTTCAGTCCTGGTTCAATGGTTTAAAATCGCATCACCATGAAGCTTCTGCAACCTTTTAACTTGTACTGAGAAGTCTTTCAGTTCTTCCCTTGCACCTCACTCTTAGTTGACTTAATGAATCACAAAGTTGTTTTCATTTATGTGACTGTGCAGAATAACTGACCAGCTTTAAAAATAGCAAAAATAGATAGCCAAGACCCCAGTATACAGTACAGGAGAAAAAAAAAAAAAAAACCAACAACAAAACCAAACCTCAGGGCTATGAATCATTTTAAAACAAGTGATAATTCCTGGGTGAAATTCTGTCCCCGTGAACAGAACTGAGGAAAATCTTTATGGATTGACTAGTAAAATTTGACTTCTGGCTATATAGGAAATTCAGGGAGAGGATGAGTGTCATTACATGGGAAATCTTTACATACATAAGAAAATATTAGCTTGGCTAAATGCTTTCTAGTCTTCTATTAAAACAAGAATTTAAAAATCTAGTTGAGACACAGAAGAAAGCAAAACTGCTTTTTTCCTTTTAGTAACATAACATCTCTTTTCAGATTAGTAGTAACAGTACTTAAGGAGGCTAATAAAAAATGCCACTTAAGACTAAGTATGTGTTATGGTATAAGATGTGTAAATACTCACTGACTTTGAGAGTTATTTAGAAAATTCTTTTATTAGACCAAAGCAGATGTTTCTCTTTGTGCAGTGAGTTCAAAGTTTCTCTCTGGGAAATAAACGAGATCAACCTCTTAACAGATTATTAGCTTACAAGGCTTTTTTGTATGATCATCACTATGCACAGTCCTTTCTCCCTTGTACAATCACCAACAAGGACAAGATGCCCAAAATCTGGTCAGCCTGATATTTTAATTATTTTCTAATGCTTTTAAATTGGATCTCTAGCTGCTTCTTTCTGGTGGAGTTTATTTTTTTAGAAAAGTCATGATTTAAACCAGTCTTCAGATACAGAAAATTATTGTTTCCCCCAGTAGCCATTTGGCTTCCAGGTTTCAGGTTTTGCCCTTTTCAGACAAGAAGGGCCTAAGAGGCAGAGAAAATATCCAGATACAGCGTATTTTAGCAACATTATTATCACATATGACATTTTAACCAGATATGTGGAATAGAAAAAAAAAAAAGTCTGTGGAAGATCTAAGATATTATCACAAGTACATGATGTTTGAAGTAGAGCATTTTGCAGAGCCACTCTCTAAGGTTTCTAGTACAGTTTTTAAGTCATAAGATTTATTACTACCTTATTAAGGTACTGGCTAGTTATAGATAGTATATATTTTGTGCCTTCTTAGCCTTCATTTTTTTGCTAGTGCTCTCCTACACAACAGGTTTTCCATTTTCCTAGTCATCCTTCCCGTCTTTCTCTCCACTTGTTCCAGTTCAGTTCATCTTCATGACCACAGAGAACCAGAGCTGTATAGGGAATGCCAAATGAGTTCTTGGTGGTACCATTTATAAAAAAATAGTACTTCTCAGTTCCTACTGTAGGTATCTGTCTTGGAGTATTCTGGCTTTACGATCTGCTTTCATCAACAAGTACACCCACACCCTTTTCCTTCTCAGTTATTTTGAATCAATGAACACAACAGCTCACAGTGTTTTAACAGACCCTAAGATTGTAAATTTGCATTCCTTAGAACTTGATTTTTATCCTCTTTCTCCAGTTTTCCTCCTCTGTGAGATCCTGTTTCTCCTTTGTATTGATACAGTGTCTCAACTCAGTGCCATCAACAGATTTCATCACTACACTACTAATTTTTGTGCCATGGTGACTAATTGGAATATTAACACAAAACGGGATATTTTAAGTAATCCCATTCCAAGCTAATACTTCACCTTCTAATGCTACTTACTAAGCCACCACTTCATATTTCATCTATGGATCTTGGCCGCCTTTAGTTTTATTAACAAATTTGCCAACATTTCAGTAGTCAATGGTTTTAGAGACATTCAGAGAGGTAAGTCCCAAAATATTTTAAATATTTAAGAAAATAACCTTTTTTTTGGTCCTATGTGTCTCAAATTACTTTATCTTTTAATATCTGCTTTTCAGCTTCACATATTGTTACACTAGATTTATAAATTGGAGTTGTCAGGGTCACATTACCTGTCTTTTGAAATATATTTGCTGTTCTACATTTTTAGGCTATTAACCACAATTGATCAATCTGTAAACAGATTACTCAGTTATTTTTCCTCTTTGCTTGGAATAGATATCAGACAACTGCTTTGTCTAGATGAAGTCCTGGGCTTCTTCATTTCCAGGTATCCCAAATTATCACTTTAATCTTAAATGGAAGAGATCCAGAGTAATAGGTTCAGGTCACTTTATGATTGTAAGCAAATATTCTGTGGTAGAGACATCTGAAAAGGATAATAGGGCTCTGAAAATGAGCAGAGACAAAAGCAACACAGGTAAAATATTTCTTCTCAGGCTTTACCACTGCTGGACCACAGACAAACCCAGAGGAAAAGGTCAGGAAGAAAAGAAGGAATTCTGGAGATGGTACAATCTTTGTCTTGTCTTTTGTCAATACTGTAAATGTTATCTTGCTGATGCAGGCCTTCTGATAATACACAGTTCTAAAATGTATTTAAGCTGATTTTTTGTTTTGCATTTTTGTATAGCGTCTTCACAGTCTATGGGGTTTTAAGTTACATTTGGTAATTTCTCCTGCAGAAATAAATAAATTAAAAATAATAATAAAAAAAGAGACAAACTTTTGATCTGAAGGAAAAGATATGGAAGAATAGGCATCTTAATCTTACACTACTTTTCAAGGATACTATTAGTATCCCTGTATGTCAGTTGTCTTGCCAACTAAGCAATAGAGAGAGGTACCTATGGACTGTACAAACCGTGTTTAAAAGAAAAGGGCAAAAAATTAAGTAACCGAGAAAACTGTCTATCATATAGTGAATTTGCACAGGAAGTACTTTTTACGGGCAAGTTTCTGATGCCAGTACATTGTGCATATGTTCAGCTTTGTTATTTAAATGCCTGAATCTATTATCCTTTTCCATAGAAGAATTACAACACCTTCATCTGAAAATAGAAAAGGATATTACATTTCTAAATGTTATTAATATTATAGTATTAATATTCTTCTGAATTAAACAACGACACATGGAATGGTATTATATAGCAATTATTCCTATAGGATTCATGGGAACTACATGAGTGAGTCGGTTTGGATACCTCCTTCCTTGAATTAATACTTTTGATTATGCAAATAAGTTTCAGGTAAATACTTTTGGATTTTAAACTAAGGAGATTTAAAATTAGAATATAAAACTAAGAATTACCTATTTTCTTGATTTCATGCTTAAAGAAGCCTACAACATATCTCAGAGTTAGTAAATCTCCGGAATCATTTCATGGGAAGTCTGAGACTACATATGCCATTTCTTTCACTCTTTATATATAAAACAGAAAAACAGCAGTGGAAGCTAACCAGCTCCTAGCTGATGACTCTTTCTCAAAAGCGCACCAGTTTTGTTTGTTAGATAAGAGAATTACTGCAAAGATTATGCTAAAACCAGAAAATCCTGAAAACACATTTCTGTTTTCAAATCTTACAATTAAGTGAAGCAAGCTGGAATTATTTAAGAGAATAGCAAAAAGCTCACAAAATAGTCAACAGAAAATAGAAAACTGCTAACAGAGGTGGGGAACAAAATTAGCAATACACTCTATTTTTTGTATTGTTCACCAGGAGCATGACTGATCAGAAATTCAATGCTTGTTTAATTTTCACAGTCTGCATTATTGTTTCAAAAGACTTGTAATCATACTTCTTATAACTGATTACAACGGATACAGGTACAACTCTTACGAAGAATGCAGATTAGGAAGCAAAAAGTAATAGCAAGAAGCCACATCACTGGAGTTCTTATTCAAAACTACATCAGTTATGAAGTCTTATTTTGCCAGTGTTTAGATTATCAATACTTATAAATTGTCTTAATATCCAGTGCTGGAAAGCACGACGCCGGTATAGAAGCAGTGTTTTACATAATGGTATATTTGACTGTACCTTCTTCCCCTCCTCCTGAACCTTAATGCTATAAGCGTACTCTACCTACACATAGGCTTGGGTTTTTTAGAAGTGGATGGAGAAGAATCTAGAAATACCGCTTTTTGTTTCCATACTTGCAAGTTTGTTTCTACTTCCCCACAGCCATGACAAGGAGCAGCAGAGCCACAGGCTCTGCAAGCCAAGGAGGCTGTGGCGTGGGACTCACAGCAGCAGGACGAAGCTAGCAGGGTGCAGTCCTGCACGGCTGTGCGAGGTGAGCAGGGCAGCTCTGGGGGCAGCCTCTGGGCCCAGCCAACAGTCCAGTAGTCACTCGTGTTGTGGTTTAACTCCAGCCAGCAACTAAGCACCACACAGCTGCTCACTCACTGCCCCCCGCATCAGGATCGGGGAAAGAATCAGAAAACTAAAAGTGAGAAAACTCGTGGGCTGAGATAAAGTCAGTGTAATAGGTAAAGTAAAAGCCGTGCACACAAGCAAAGCAAAACAAGGAATTCATTCACCACTCCCTATGGGCAGGCAGGTGCTCAGCCATCCCCAGGACAGCCGGGCTCTGTCATGTGTAATGGTTACTTGGGAAGACAAACATAACTCCAAATGTTCCTCACTTCCTTCTTCCC
>JAVJGJ010000037.1:22277601-22289428 GCA_035590215.1 Microhierax caerulescens | reverse complement strand
TTACGGCATTTGTCTTCTCAAGTAACTGTTACCTGAAATGGAGCCCTACTTTCCTAGAGATGGCTGAACATCAGCCTTCTGATGGGAAGTGGTGAATTAATTCCTTGGTTTGCTTTGCTTGCATGCCTGGCTTTTGTTTTACCTATTAAACTGTTTTTATCTCAATGCACAAGTTTCTCACTTTTACTCTTCTTATTCTCTCCCCCATCCCACTGCAGGTGAGTGAGCGAGTGGCTATGTGGGGCTTGGTTGCTGGCTGGAGTTAAACCATGACCCTGCCATACGATAGTAGTGTATGATTAAAGATATCAGACTAAACATTTATCAGTTTAAACTTATCATTAACTTTATTTGGATGTTTTATGAGGCATTACTTTGTGTTACTTCAGCTAAAAGATACTAAGAATAAATGACTTTTTTTTTTTTCCCGAAATATTAGTCACTGCAGTCTTTCCTAAAATGGGACATTGTTTCTAGTAGCTGAGTAAAACTAGAAAAGATAAGGGTAATAAAACTTTCCAAATATTATGTTGTCATGTAAACAATTAATTTAATATTGAGAAAGGAGTTAGAAGATGATTGTGGGTCACTAGAAAGTGATTAACATTAGGGACAAGAAGATATTTTATTAAAATACAGTCAGTGCTATGAAATTGGTGGAGATCCTGATGTTCTGAATTATAATATCCTAATTAGAATGCCAGCAATCAATCAAGTTCTATATTGCCATTGTATTTAAAACTTGAAAACAAAGTAAGGTTTTTTAGAGATTTGTTAATTGAGTGGAAAGTATGGGTAGAGTACAACCTTCTGAACATTCTTTTCTTGACAAATCTAGCTCAGAATGCAAATTTCGCATTTCAATAGACTAAAAATATCTAAAGGTTTTTTTTATCTGACTTCATATTCAGTCAAGTTTTTCTTGTTTTAGAAGGATTGAAATTATGTTGAAACTAATATAGTTTTTTACAGCAATTAATTTTAGGTACATTATTCTGGCTACTGGCTCCAGGCAACCAGAAATGAATGTGTATATTGTGATGGTGAGTATGAGACAAGGTTTTCTTCAGATCCTTCAACAGACAGTAACACTATAAAATACCAAAGTCCTATTGATTATTCAAATAATGTCTAAAATACTTGGGAAGATCTTAGGTTTGATGGATTATGCATTGCAGATGGGTGCACACCTGCACTAGATTTGTTAATGGAGCACTTGTCAGCCTTTGTGTTTATAAGGCGATGTAGAGGAAATTAGGAATTGGATGTATTTCTGAGACATACTTACCCTGCAGAACCCATGACCTGTTTTGTCAACCACTGTGAAACAGATGCTATATAAGGTTCTTGTGACTCCTTGGAGGCACACATCCCTACCTTTGCCTAGTGAAATTGCCTGTAAAATTTCAATTGGCCCAGTGAAGCTGCCTGCAAAATGCCATTGTTACATGCTCAGTCACTTTTGCAGGCCTTTTTTGTCCTTAAAAAAACAAGTCATTTGTCACAACTTTCCTTTAATACGATTCAAGTGATTCTAGAATGATCTGCAAAAGAGCACAGAAATAACACAACTTAGATTGCAAAGGATTATGAAGGACCTTCCCAGTGGAGAAAGGAACAAGACAAAGGTGGTACACTTCTGTCACGTATGTTTAGCATGCTACAAAGAGTTCTAGATTACCACTCTGAGTCCTAGAGAAGGTGAATGAGGTTTATGACTTACAGGAGATATTGATGTCTCCGATCAATTCTCTGGTAGGTGGCTACTGGTGGATGAAAAATTGGAGAAGCAGGCTGGCAGTGTGCACTTGCAGCCCAGAAAGCCAGCTGTATCCCAGGCTGCATCAAAAGAAGCATGGCCAGCAGGCTGACTCTACTGCATTTCCATGAGACACCACCTGAAGCGCTGCATACAGGTCTGTGTTCCCAGTACAAGGCAGATCGGGACCTATTAGAGCAGGTTCAGATGAGGGCCACAAAAATGGTCATAGGACTGGAACACCTCTCCTATGAAAAAAAAAGCTGAAAGAATTGGGGTTGTTTAGTCTGGAGAGGAGAAGGTTCTGGGGAGACCCTTTTGTGGCCTTTCAATATAGCAAGGGGGCTTATAAGAAAGGTTCCTTCCAACTCAAACACTCAAACCATTCTGTGATTCCATGATTCCATGATCATAAATGGGTTAATCAATGTATGTATTTAAATGATGTAATCATTAATAGTCAGAAGGGAAACCCTGGGAAACCCTAATTTTTTTCTAGAAAAAGAAACATTTTTCTAAGGCCTTGTAACACTGGATAGTCCCTGCAGGTGAAAAAAGATAATCAGACTGACAACATTCAGTGACTGGACAGTTAGTGCTCTGTACCACACAAGCCAACAGCCTGGAGACAAGGGAGGATTCATGAAATCAGCTCAGTTTTCAGCATCAATCCATAAAGCAAAAAACAAAAAGTTAGTTGAAAAGAAGAGGGTATAGCATTATTAGAAACCCACAATTTACCTGACAATGAATATGCTCTGCATTCAAAGTAAACGGAAGAAAAACCCTGAAAGTATGGTATCAAAAGTATTATTCATCCTGGTTTGAGTAGGAAGCTGGACTAGAGATTTTCTGATGTTTCTTCTAGCTTGAACGATAGTATTATCATACTAACTGTTCTAGACCTTCAGAAGTCACCTGTAGGACAGATGGCAGTGTTTAGAAGATGCATAAAAATACAACAAAAGCATGGAAATCTATTAACTATTAACTGCTCCATTTCATTTTGGTGAGCAAAGCGTTAAGGTCCAGTAATAGAGTTATCTACAGAAAACTAAGACAGGACAAAATGTAGGCAAGGAAGTCAAGAGGTCAAGGTTCTGGTAAGCAACAGTACGAAAATACAAGTAAATAAATTACTTCAGAAGTAGCAAGGGAGACATCACTTGCTAGGTAGATATTCACTGAGACCAAAGTTAGACTATACTTTTAGTCTATCACTTGGAGAACACTAGATAAATCACTGTTAATTGGAAATGGGTAAGTCTACTCTGACTAGGGCCTGCAGGCAAATGTTTTGTCTGTCAACATATTTATGATCAGGTCTATGGTCTAGATTTTAGAATATGACTGCAGGGCACAGACAGTGTGTAATTTGACAGATATAAATGTTCCATGCTAGATGATGACTGGGAAGTGAGTGTTGTTATGTGTTTATACTTTCTATCTCATGCAATAAGGTGTAGAGAGGAACAGAGACTGAAGGAAATAACAGAACCACTAACATTACTGTCAGGGAAAAGAACAATGAAGTAATGATTTTTTAGGGAGCTTGAGTCTTTGAGTTATAATATTGCTACAGAAAAAAAGAGCAACAAACAACTCCAGAGACCCACTAGCATCCACATACTCATCTCTTAAAAGGGCACTAGGGTTAAACCATCTAGAAGCTGTCTCTTCAATTACTTTAAAAGGCTAAAAGAACGATGATCTTTTTCTAAGGCCTTGTAACACTGGATAGTCCCTGCAGGTGAAAAAAGATAATCAGACTGACAACATTCACTGAATGGACAGTTAGTGCTCTGTACCGCACAAGCCAACAGCCTGAAGACAAGGGAGGAATGTCAAATCCCAGTTTATTATTGCTTCACTGAGCTTGTTAACTATTGCTTTTTCCAGTTGCATAACACTGATGATATTTTGGATGTCACTTGAATCTATTCCTGCATGTTCAACTCCTCTTAAATGTTTGCTTTAAGCATTGGAGCAAACTGTAATCTCAGTTACCATAGTGTAAATCAAGAGTAACTCCAGTGCAGGCACTGGAGCGACATGGTACGAGGCTAAAGTCAGGTCAGAAAGAAACACACCTAATATATGCTGTGAATTTGTTTAAGAGTCTTTTCTGACACAGAGGCACATGTGAAATTACCCCTGAAAAACCTTTACATAGCTATCTAATACCCCTACAGCATGTGTCTTGGTTCTTCTTCCCATAAAAAAGCAAAGCTATTATTTCCTGTGTTCCTGACTCATGCTGTCATTCTCCCACTCCCAGATTTTCTACTACACTTGTGTGCCTTGTAAGGAACGGAGATGCTGAAAAAGATCCCTAAAAATATCCCCAAGAATTTTAATGTCAGAATGCGAAAGGCTTACGGATATCTTTTCCATCAGTTTTTACTTTCAAAATCTTGTTTATGGACAAAGAGAAAAAACACTTTATATACATATAAAGAAAATATTTTCTTGCTAGTATAATTTGAAATCTAATAATTGTTAGCCAGATAATTAATACAGGAAAAGGAGAATAGTAATACACTTAACATTGTTAAATACACCATTCTCAGCTTCTACTACTTCTCCTAGTATTCTGCTCACCCTTCCCCTGCTCCTGTATCGTACATTTTTTATTAGTGTGTGATGGAACATTACCAGGAATTGTTAGCATCTGGAATCCTTTGCCAAGACAGACAGATATCACTGATGATGTTGATAGTTTATTCCTCCTGTCTCTGTGGTCCACTTGGAGTCATTTTCCTGTGTTTTGTAGCATGCTCTTCCTTCAGTGGCCTGTAGCTCTAAGTAACGTCCAAATTGGCTATTTATGGCATATGTGTGTGTGTGTATATATCTATATCTATATCTATATCTGGTGCTTTTTATGTGTTAGATACATGTTCTTTGTTCTCCTTGTTAGCCCCAAAATCAGTTTTGCCCAGCTCCAGGTCTGCATTTCTTTAACAGATCACAGGCAAAGTTCTTTATAGCCAAGAGGTGTCTAACGAAAAAACCTATGTTCCATACCTATATGCCTCTATGCTGCATCCCAGTTCCACACTTTTCAGGGACTCTGCTATCATATCAGGCCTGTATTTCTCCACCCTACATTTCTACAAAGAAGTGAACTGCATCCGTAGGCAAGGGAAGACAAACTGGCATCATCTGTCTTTACTTCTGTAAGACCTTTGATAATGGTCATCCACAACATTCTTACCTCTACGCTGGAGAGATTTGGGTTTGAAGGACTGTTTTATGGGGGAGGAATTGGTTGGATTGCTGCATCCAAAGTAACAGTCAATGGCTCAACATCCAAATGGAACCACTGAATCGTGTCCCTCGAGGGTCCGTACTGGGACCAATACTATATAATATCTTCAATAATAACACAGATGGTGGGATTGAGTGCACTCTCAGCAAGTCTGCAGATGCCAACAGGCTGAGTAGTGCAGTATTGACTTGAGGGAAAGGTTGCCATCCACAGGGAGCTCGACAAGCTTGAGGAGTGAGCCAATGTGCACCTCATTAAGTTCAATGAGGCCAAATGCAATGTCCTACACCTGGGTCAGAGCAATCCCCAATATCAATACAGCCTGAGGGAGGGATGCATAGAAAGCAGCCCTTAGAAGAAGGATTTAGGGATACTGATGGATTCAGATAGAGCAAGCTTGACACAACCCCGGTCCTGAGCCTTGCAATCTTGGTATAAGGTTCATAGACTGCTACCAGCAATGACAATACTTTCTGACAAGGCTACAGATTAACAGATACAGCTTGAAGCTCCTGCTCTGGTTTATACTTTGTGTTTTTTTGTAAGTATGTCAGCAGCTGATATGTGACATAATTGGATGTGTCTGTATCACCTAGGAAAATAAGCTACTTATCTTTTTTGCATTGTTTGCTTTTGACTAAGGGTTTTCTTTTTTCTGATGGGAAGGGATCATGTAGTCTCACTATTTTGCAAATAAAGAAATAAAGAATCCCTCTGTCGTTGTCTATATTTTTTCTCATTTAAAGACAACAAAAACATAAAATAAATAATAATAATAAAAAAGATAAGATTATTGGCCCAGCTCAAAGCAAGTGAGAAGAACTGTAACATATTGGATGAACTGCAGAATGCCAGCTGCTAAAATGTCTGCAGCTGTTGAAAACTCTTGATAAAGGGCTAAGTCATAACATCTGTTTTTCTGCTGTACTCTGCTCTTGTAATTGATGTCATTTCCCCTACTTTGCTCTTTGTTGCCTGCTTGCTGTGTCATGAGGAAATATTAGCTGAGATGAAGTAAGTTTAAAAGCACCGTTGAAATAAACTAACTGGTTTGGATTCCTAAATTGGTCATAGTATAAATTGCAGGGATCGTAATAACAAAGCTTCACTCTTTTTAGTCATGAAAAAAGCTGCATGAAGTCACGCTATCAAATGTGAGTATTCACAAAAATCAGCATCATTATTAATATTCTTGATCATATCATTGCACCTTTGTGTTGGTTAATTAAGCAACTTTACAAGTATGTTAGCAAGTAATTGCAACTAAAACTTTCTGCCTCATGCAGAATGAAATTAATTATTAACCTGACATTTTCAATAGTTTGATGCTGACTAGGTTCCTGTGGAACTCTTAGATGTGCTGTAGAAACACAGCAATGCATTCATAGTGATTTGAATTTTTTTCCAATACTTTCTATAAGCAACGTTTTAGGAAGATGGTTTTAAAAAGTAAAAGAAAATAAAGATGAAATTCCAAAAATATATTTTTTCCAGCAGCCTCATCCCTTAGTAGATGCTCGAACCTTGAGTTAGGTACCTAAACAACATGAATGAAATAGTTAAATACATCAGACTCCTAGCTATACACCTCCATATTCATATTTCAGTACCTTCTCTTAATTACACACACCTACGCCACATTTTGAAATAATTAAACAGCTATCTCTCTTATTCTTCAAGGTGCTGTTAGATGGGGTTTACAAGGCAGCTAGGCCCTGAGTAACTATTTTGTTCTCTCTGCATGAACTCTGAACCAGTTTTCATTCTCCTCCTAGGTTTTTGGCTCATTATGATGTTATGAAACACTCTGTTATAATCTCTTTCCTGAGGAAGCAGTTCCATTTCCATGCCATAATTAAAGACAGAAAGAGGCAGACAATATCTGGCATTCCAGCAGGCTGTTCAGAGAGTCACCTGGGAGTAGAAGGCAGAGGTTCCAGCTTGCTCCAGGTACAGTTTATGGTCTTACATTTTTTTTACAATGGCTCTGTAGTGTTAAAATATATAACTTGTCTTTCACGCTCAGTAATAGAGTTTAAACAAGGGAAAGGGCCTGCAATCTACTTCAAACAGTCCTAAGGAAGATGAGATTTTGCTTCACTAGATTTGAAACTGAGGCAGTCACGTGCCCTGCAAGTACATTACAAAGGCACAAAGCAGTCGGTCCTATTTTCTGCAGCATCCAGTACCACAAATGTTCTCTGATGGCTGGGCAGAGGACCACTTGGTTTATTGATTCCAGTGCACCTTACTGAAAATAAAAGCATCATATCACTTAAAACTGCTAATAAACAGAACTTTACATCCCAAAATAATTTAAATAAAGACAATTATATATGAGATCACATTCTACATGTTTATTTGTTTCATATTGTAGATATGGTATTCAGATACAGGTAAGCAAACTGGCCTAACCTTATGTGCCTGGGTCCCTGTTGTGGTTTAAGTCCAGCTGACAACTAAGTACCACACAGCTGCTCACTCACTCTCGCACTCCCTGTCCCCAACAGACTGGGAAAAGAGTTGGGGGAGAGTTAAACTCAAGGGCTGAGATAAGAACAATTTAATAACTGGAATATAATAATAATAGCAATAACAATGATGATAATAAAAAGGAGATGGAAGGGGAGAGGAATAAAATCCAAAGGGAAAAGAAAGAAAAACCAAGTGATCCAGAATAAAATTGCTCATCAGCCGCTGACCAATGCCCAGCCAGTCCCCAAAGAGCGATATTCTCCCAGCCAGCTTCCCCCCCCCCCCAGTTTATATGCTGAGCATGACATTGTATGGTATGGAATATCCCTTTCTTTATTTGGGGTCAGCTGTTCTGGCTGTGTCCCTGCTTCTTGTGCCCCTCCTGCTGCCTTGCTGGCAGAGCATGAGAAGCTGAAAAGTCCTTGACTTTAGTATAAACACTACCTAGCAACAACTTAATCATCAGTGTGTTATCAACATTATTCTCATACTAAATCCAAACCACAGCATTGTACCAGCTACTAGGAAGAAAATTAACTCTGTCCAAGCCCAAACCAGCACAGCTGTATTTTGCAATAACCTTCTGGTTTGTATAAACTATATGAAATAAATTCTTCATTGTCATTTAATAGCACCCAAGTTTGATGATTATGCACCAAAAATGGACATGTTGTAGAAGGTAGATTCTGTCCAGAGTAAATTAGCATGTTGGGTAAGCAGATGGTAATTTGGAAGCTACAAGGTTATTTGTTTGGATTTGGATGTTAATACAACGACATTAATGTAGAAGTACCAATAAGTGTTATCAGAA
This sequence comes from Microhierax caerulescens, assembly GCA_035590215.1. Taxonomy (NCBI): domain Eukaryota; kingdom Metazoa; phylum Chordata; class Aves; order Falconiformes; family Falconidae; genus Microhierax; species Microhierax caerulescens. The sequence continues at coordinate 22,281,112 of JAVJGJ010000037.1, read as the reverse complement.
GCTGTTCATTATTAAAAAGTTCCTGTAATAATTCTGATTTGCATAATATTTGCTTTCTTTTTACATAACATACCACCTTTGACTATGAAAATCTGTCCCTTTACTCAGTGGCTAACACTTGAGTGTAACACATTACATGTTCATATACATCTAACTTGGTCTGAATGCATGCAGTTCATCAAAGATATATGTGTTGAGAAGTTGTGATCACGGGAGGCATTTCTATGTTTTGATTTGAAAAGCATAAGTAACCTCTACAGTGAAGATGTGAGACTGGATTTTGTCAAAGCAATTAAAGATCAGTCTTTAGCTTATACTTTCCCCTGATAAGCCCAAGCCTTAACTATATTGAGAATTTCTCAGAACACTTCCTGCTGGCTTAGATTTGGGGAAAAGATAACAATTTCAGGCTAACTGCATGTTAAAGTCCCAACTTCAGTTGTAATGTAGACATAGCTTAAGATAACTTGTGCATTTCTAGTCACGAATGTATAAGATCTATAACTATAGAATTTGCAGTCATTCACCAAATTCAAATTGCTTGGTGATAATATTCACACCAGCTTTAGTTTTGCATTCTGAAGCAAATGATTGCTCTTATTGAAGATAGTATTCAAAAGAAGTAGGACTGTAACTTTGAAAAAAAATCTAAATACTCTTATAGTATAAATATACTTTGCTAAATCTTGTATTTTTCCACTCTACCTATTTATATTAGTCTCATTTTTTTTAAGATATAACTTAGAAAAATAAAGATGAAAATTCAGTTTAATTATAATAGGCAGGTCTAGCACATGTTTCTGGAAATCTGAGTTTTGAAAGAAGAGCTGAAGATAAAAAAAGATACTTAATACAGCTCAAATTATTTTGGAATGTGAAAGGAATTTAATTGGAATTTAATTGAAGATAAAAAAAGATACTTAATACAGCTCAAATTATTTTGGAATGTGAAAGGAATTTAATGCAATACTATGCTTCATGAAAACTTTGGCTGTACAGCAACAGTGGTATCTATGTTTGAAGCAGCCAGCATTAGGAGCTGAGTTCATTTTCTAGAAAATAGAGGGTGAGTGAGACAGCCAGTAAACTGTCAGATGGAGATACGTAACCCAGCCAGTAGGAAAGAACAAAAAGGCTAAGGCCCAGGTAAGGTGTACTGAGTTCATGGTAACAGCCAGAGTAATTACTGTCAATATATTTTGGTATATCAACGTGTCACGAAATGAAGCCAAAACCTACGCAGGGTCATAAGCGTCACAACTCTCTAATACAATTTTTTTAAAAAAACCCAAAACCTAAATTATATTTAAAATAGTTTTTCCTTCTTGAATCATCCTTAAATTATTCCTCTGATACAAAAAAAATGGTCTCATTACATGAGAACTTCAATCACTTCATCAGGAGACACTATGATAGCTCCACAAAAGAAAGTCCAATAATGTAATTGAACAAGTACTGACAAAGGAGGTATGAATACAGATTCCAGCCATTCAGATGGAAATGATCCCTGAACATGTGTCTCCCATATCCAGAGAGGTCTGTAACCTCTGGTCTATAATTAACTCCAGTAAGCTTTGCAGTGATTAATTTTGCACTATTTAATATATTAAAAAAATATTACATTATTTAAATGAAATGTTAAAAGGTCTGCTTTCAAAGACCATTTTGTTCTTCAACTTATATTTTCAAATCTACTCAGATGTCTAAGATTGATACTTGTGTAAATTTACCTACTGTTCACCACCATTTTTTGGAATTTGACCACTAAGTGTTCCTTCCAAGACCCTGCTGAAGTACTTACACAGAACTTAGGAACACTTTGTAGTGTACTAAAACTGCCAAGCTCAAGTCAATGTCCTGGAAGATCCAAAAGAGTATTTAGATATCAGATACCCTCTCAGCTGTTTCAACAACGAGGCTAATCCTGGTAGACATGCTAAACCAAAAAGGTAACTGGGAATGAAAGAATATAAGAACAAATAGTCAAGCCAATGTTCAATAACTGTTTCACTAGCTTCTCTGACTGATTTAAAACAGACATTTGAAATGACATCTTTAGATGTTTCTCTCCATTGCTGATGTTATTGGGTATATACCTCTGACCCTCTGATGCTGAAGGAACATTAAGAGTATGAACCACTAAAATGTGAATAGAAGAGCAGGTCTGAATTGAAAAGCAGACATCTTATGACAAATTTAGCATAAGTTTATCATGGAGTGGAATTGCCACATTGTAAATAAAAGAAGATAGATGAAGTTGTTTCACTGCCTGACTCTAGATCAAATTCTAACAATACAATAATAAATATTTCCATTAGAGAAAACTAATATATATTCATCAGTGAAAATCAGTGACTAGCTATAGAAAACTAGCTGGACACAATTCAGTGTGACTGAAATGGGAATTAAATCTCAGGAAGGGCGGGAAAGTTCATGAGGACTTGAGACTAAATTGCATAAAAAATAGCTATTTAATGAGATTTATGGAATCACAACTTCAAAGCAATTTAAGAACATAAATTCACAGGATCACAGAATGGTTGGGGTTGAAAGGCACCTCTGGAGACCAACTAGTCCAACCCCCTGCTAAAGCAGGTTCACCTACAGCAGGTTGCACAGGATCACATAAGGGCAGATTTTTAATGTCTCCAGAGAAAAAAAGATTTCACATTTTCTCTAGGCAGCCTGTTCCAGGGCTCTGTCACCCTCAAGGCAAACAAGTTCTTCTTCATATTCAGTTAGAACTTCTTGTGTTTCAGTTTGTGCTCATTGCCCCTTGTCCTATTACTGGGCACCACTGAAAAGAGCCTGGCCCCACCCTCTTGACACTCACCCTTAAAGTATTTATATGCATTTATAAGATCCCCTCCAAACCTTCCCTTCTCCAGGCTAAGCAGGCCCAGCTCTCTCAGCTTTTCCTCATAAGGGAGATGCTCCAGTCCCCAAATCATCTTTGTAGCCATTCGCTGAACCCTCACCAGGGTAGAGCAGAGGTGGAGGATCACCTCCCTTGACCTGCTGGCCACACTCCTCCTGCTGCATCTCAGGATCCCAGTGGCTTTCTTGGCCACCAGGGCACACTGCTGGCTCATGGGCAACTTGCTGTGCAGCAGAACTCTCAGATTTTTCTCCTCAGAGCTGCCTTCCAGCAGGTCAGGGCCCACCCAGCCTGTACTGGTGCATGGGACTGTTCCTCCCCAGGTGCAGGACCCTACACCTGCCTTTGCTGAACTTCATGAGGCTCCTCTCTGCCCAGCCCTCCAGCCTGTTCAGGTCTGGGTGAATGGCAGCACAGCCTCTGGTGTGTCACCCACTCCTCCCAGTTTGGTATCATCAGCAAACTTGTTGAGGGTACACTCTGTCCCTTAATCTGTATCTTTGATGAATCTGTTGAACAGGACTGGACCCAGCACGGACCCCTGGGGAACACCACAAGCTACAGGCCTCCAGCCAGGTTCTGCACCACTGATCACAACTCTGAGCTCTGCCATTCAGCCAGTTCTCAGCCCAC
>JAVJGJ010000037.1:22254433-22277439 GCA_035590215.1 Microhierax caerulescens | reverse complement strand
TCAGGCATGATTTCCCCTTGGTGAATCCATGTTGACTCTTCCTGAGGACCTTCTTTTCCTCCACATGCTTTGAGATGACCTCCAAGCTGAGCTGTTCCATAACTTTCCCAGGAATGGAGGATAAACTTACATTGATTTAAACAGGATATAAGCATGTAAACATCTTTAATGAATGGGTTATGGGCATATATGCTCACTTTTTGATTACCAAAGAGACTGAAAAATCTTCACAATGTATTTCCAGAAGAACAAATTAATTAGGTTTTCACAAATCTAATTTTTCAAGTCTATAATTTTTTGAACTGAGAAGTATTTGTGCCATTTCAGCTTTAGGAAGTAGCTGAGTTCACCACGTACTGTCTCTTAGTCCAGTTATAAATTACTTAGAACTTTTCAATTGTGGCCCAAGATAAGAGGTTGTGGGTTTGGGTGTGTGTGTGTGTGTGTGTTTATTCCTTGTGAATAATAAACAGGCAGTTTTGCAAATCAGGCAATGTATGAGAGTTTAAGTTTTAGTCACTGGATCAGATGTTTGAGTACCTGCCTGCTTGTCTCACACACACTACTATTTGTTCATCCTCATTGAAAATAACTATAAATACCATCTCAAACTCCAGCAACTCCACGAGTTACTTATGTAATATACATGACACTGTGCATATTAAAAGAAACAGATAACTGATAAAATCGTGATTGTGGTACACTAAGATATTTTAAAAAGAGAAGATGACCAAACCAGGAGATATAATTTATATAACAGTAAATAAACACAATGTTATCATATAAGGTAAAAACATATCTGGAGAGAGGATGAATTGAAGTACTGAGATTAAGGATTGCAAACTGTTGTAGGATGCTTGGTGTCCTGGTTTCAGCCGGGACAGAGTTAATTTTCTGCATAGTAGCTGGAGCAGTGCTGTGTTTGGGATTTGGTGTGAGAACAATGCTGACAACACACTGATGGTTTTAGATGCTGGGTAATGTTTATACTAAGTCAAGGACTGTTTAGTTTCTCAGCCCCTGCCAGCAGGAGGGCTGGAGGGGCACAGAAAATTGGGAGGGGACACAGCCAGGACAGCTGACCTGAACTATCCAAAGAGATATTCCATACCATGGGACATTACGCTCAGCATATAAACTGACGGTGGGGTGGCTGGGACCTGCCTGTTCTTGCTCGGGGACAGGCTGGGCATCAGTCAGCTGGTGGTGAGCATTTGTGTTATAGATCACTTGTTTTCTTTTCTCCTTTCCTCTTGGATTTAATTCTTCCATTCTCCCTCCTTTTTTCATTATAGCTGTTATTGTTATTGATTTATTATCATTATTATAATTATCACTACCAATATTATTAATTATATTATTATTAATAATATATTATTAATAATAATTCAAATTATTAGATTGTTCTTCTCTCAACCCTCAAGTTTTACATTCCCTTCCGATTCTCCTCCCCACCCTTCTGGGTGAGGGGGAGTGAGTGGGCAGCTGTGTGGTGCTTGGTTACCAGCTGGGGTTTAACCAGAACATTTGGGTTTCCTGAAAAGAAAGAACAAGAAATATTTTATGCATACAAGAAAAGCCTTTAACAAGGCTTGAAATATGAATTATTAGGGATTACAGTTAATGTGACATTGACTACCCTGGAAGAATGTGTATTCCTGACAGTATGGTATGTTTTCATAGATTTCTGAGAAATCCTCAAACCCAGAAGCTTTAAGTAACAAAACTTTAAAAAATGAACCATTCTGTATGAATAATTAGAAACTGATAATTTCATTATTTTCACTGAAATATCAACTATTAAGAAAATTCCTGACATCTATGAAAATATCTTGAAAGATTACAGAAAGGTACATTTCAGAAATATGGAAAAGGAAGAATGATATTTAAAAATACTATTAGTCTGAACACAGTGACCTGCTTGTTGAATGTTCAGATACCTCAGTGATTAGTCTCATAAAACCTTTCTTTATTTAGGAGAAAAAAATGGAAGTTTGGAAGTAGTTATAGAAATTGAGTCAAATCAAAATAAAATTTAAAATAAAATAAGTACTCTAGAGAAGAAAGATCTAACAGAAAAGAGGAAAGGCATCAGGAACAAGAATGAGCCATCATTAAAGTACAAAGAGGATTAATGAATGTAGAAATGCAAATGTGAAATATCTAGGGGATGGTTTTGTTTAGGTTTATGTCCCACTGAGCTTTTTTTGTAGGATAAGATGGTAGAATGAAGAAGGAAACCTTTCCCTTACACATATTTTAGAAATAATTTATTCATCCTACAAAAACATTATAAACGTTGTACAAGCTTTGTCATTTCTTTCCTATGTATTTTAGTCCTTCCCTTATATGAAGTCAGTAACAAATTACTGTGGTTCTGAATGAGCAAGACTTTTCTTCAGCCATAGAATTTTGATTTTTTTAAAATTCATTTTTATGATAGTTCAATGTCATATTCATTACTTGAACTATATAAAGAATATTACTTCTGTCAAAGAACTAAAAAAGAAAAGTCAACAGAAAATATATGTATGAAAACTGATGCTGACAGGTTTTTTTGAAAAAGCTTCACCTGGATCTTTACTGAATCTTCTTCAGTAAAGAAAGCGAATAAACATCAAACAACAGATGAACATTCACTTATTGCCTCAGAAATAAAATCTCTGTAATAGTTTAGCCTGGTTGCAAACTTACTGATAGTCTCTATTTGGCTACAGCATGGTCATTTTGCTTATATTTATGTAGTCCTGTCACCTAATCGGGAATCGGGAATCAAACCTCTTAACACCACTGCAGTATTAAGAAGCAGGCACTCCTTTATTGCAGCGCTGGGTGCTTGGTGGCATCTCCACAAATCAAGCACACCTGTGTAGATTTTACCATTACATTTATACACACATTACATTACAAGGTTGTACACTCCCAGTTACAATGATTGGTTGGTAATTTGAATATAATTGTAATATTTGCTGTGTCATCCTTTTCTGTTACTATGCTTGTGCAGGGGAAGGGTCTTCACATGGGCAAGGGTCTCCTTGATGTGTGGGGGTGATTTTTAGTGTTATAATGAAGGGAGTTCACTTCAGGACACCTTAAAATTAAGTTTTGTTGCCAAGTCGGACGGCTGGATATCTGCCTTGCCAAGTTGACCAATAACTCATCCTATACACAATAGAACCTAGGCGCTCTGGTTATGGTCTAGAGATTAAAGACCAAGGTTATTATGGTCTATAGCATAGGGACTTCAAGTTACAGTCTCAGATAACAAGCAGCGCAACAATTCATATGTCATTGGTTAATAAGTGCTAACATAATTCTAACATGGTGGTTAACTCCTTAAAATCAAGATGCTCCTATAGCTAGTGGTTTCACAAACACAAAATACAGAAAGATTCAGTAAAACTTCAAGATATTCTGCAACATAACTGTCCCTAGATGGCAGTTCTCAGGTTGAAGTTATGAAAAAAAATGATGCTAGACTTGTGTTAAATCCTGATTGCTATCCTACTGATCATTTTTTAATTTGCATTTGAATATCTCAAAATTCTAAATATCTTATGTGGATCCCTAGAGTCAAGATTCCATCATGTGGCTGTTAGTATGCCTGAGCTGGCTGAAATGGTTTAACAACCCACATTTTGAGCTGTGTGAAGAACAAAGTGACTAGGAACTACCAGAGCTGACATTGCCAATTTTCTTATGGATCTAGCTGCCTGGTAACACCAGCGTAACCCTAAGAGTACCGTAGCTGGATATATGAAAAAACAGTAGACTTGGGAACTCTTTGGCTTTTTAAAGTATGCATATCGCAACCACTTGGAATCTGCAGATTTGAGTTTCTGACTCATAATACTGGGAGGGCTTAATACTACCAGTTATTAATTATTAATACTTAATAATACCAGAGATGTGGCAGTGAATCTTGCCTTTTGCCTCATTTTCAATCTATTTTTTAAAGATTCTATCTTGGTGTATGCCATGAAGACTATAGGAAAATGAGCTTTTGCTCTCTTTTTTCACAAAATACTCCACTAAGCTGCACTGGATAGAAGGGGTTTGACAACTCTGACAGTGCTGGTGTTCTGGGATCAGGGTCCAAACTTCTTTTCCCCTCACCTACCTTTCTGTCTCACCTACTGTCTCTCTATTATCATCAGAATTACAAGGAGACTGTAAGGAAGGCTCGTGTTGTGATTTTGCATTTGTACAGCACAGTAATTAATGTGTGTTTGTGGGGAAGTCTCCAAGGTACTAAATATGCAAATATGAAATTATAATTTATTGGTTCAGTACTGTCTGAGACAACAGCCCTCTAAGCAGTTTAGCTGATAAAATTATAGTGCAATAGTATAAATAACTTATGCTCTTGTTTTCTGTTCTTTAATGAACAGATTTAATTTTCATTTATGATTGCAAATTTAGAAAAAATATTGTGAAGTACAAGAGTTAATCGTATTTAACTCTTTTATGATAAGAGTAATCATATTTAGATTAAATACTTTAAAATCAAATGAAAAAACTATTATCTAACCAGCTCTCTTCAGCAAGGGAGTGGACTGTATTTTTTTTTACTCAGTTATTTATTCCAATGTGTATGTACAGTATTCATTATGTTAATATTTATGAGTGTAATTTTTGCTATCAAATTGTATGTAGAATCCCACATGTTGACTGTGGTGTTGGCAGCATCATATAATACTGAGGGAAACCCAAATTGCCCACTGTAAGATCTCATTTACAGTTTATTTACTTTTACAAACATTAACTTTTAAACTGAGATGTTATATGATGTGTAGCAGTATCAAGCCATTGGGGTTTTTTGAGTTGTTTGGGTTTGCTTTTTTTTTTTTTTTAATTCAGGAGACAGTCCTGAAGTTTATGTCTTTTCAACTGCATGCCATTCAAAAGAAGACAGATAAGTAGACGAGGTTCAGTCTTCTCATGAGACAGGAGCTACCTTCCATGTAATCTTAAGCATTCTCAAATCTTAAGGAAATCTAAGTAGTCTCAGGGATTCAGGGATTCAGCCCAGTAGGTTCTCAGACAGTTCATCTAGTGCATAACACAAATGTTCAGTTGTTGCAGCCTTCAAAATAACACAGCTGCAGGAGCTATGGATGGCTCCTGACTCATACCTAACAACCTAGGAGCTAGGAGTCATCATGACAAGTTGGTTTTAAAACTTCTGCTAGCTGAGGTAAAATTAATCTGGCAGTTCCCAGCAGGTGTACATTAAATATTAATGCATTTTTCCTAGTCACTCCCTGATTCTTCTTCCATACTTTTCTGAAGCTGTGCCATTACCTAGGAAAATGAGGGGGGGGTGGGCAGTGGGGAAGAATCGTTCATCGGGTGAAATATTGAAACAGAAGAAGGCAACATGACTCTTTAGTAATAAAGTACCCATGTGCTCAGAGAAGTCAAATTTTAGAGTTTTCAGTCCCTAGGTTGCCCTTGCCTTTGGATTAAAAGTCTTTAAATTTAGAAATACAACAAGCAAACAAAACATACTCAGGAGAAGTGCTTAAGAAGATGTTTGAAGAAGCTGGGGAGGTCTGAAGCCAGGAAGGGCACTGAAATTTCTGCTCTCCTACTTCTTGAACTGAGGCTCTAGATGTCAGGTCATTATAAAAAGTTGATGGTATCTCTTTGTCCTCCTCTACAATGAACTACATTTTCAAGCAAATACAGTACTGGCTTTATTTCTCAAATGTTCTGAATCTTCTGGTATGCTGTAGATTTCATCTAATCACTTCTTAATAAACTGGGCCCCTGAGAGAATGCAATATTCCTCTGTCTAGCTGTTCACTATTTTTTCCTGGAACTCACGCAGGATGTAGATAGCCATCTGCTGAGATATATGTGCTCTAAAGAAGATCAGATGGCTAGAAGTAGAGAACAGTAATGTGGTTAGTGACTTTTAGGTAATTTCAGGGCATGGACCTGCTGAGTACAGGGAGTGCTCAGGTTTTGTTTTATTTAAGGTCTGAACAAGTAATTTTTTGGATCTGTGCACTCAGTGATTAAGACTGAAGATATCCTTTATTTTTTAATCTGAAAGCTTAAAGATCCAGTGTTGGGGAAGAATATTTTACATTAGTAGGCAGCATGTATCTATGCTTTTACTTGTAAATTCAATATACCTGGCACTATTTTCTGACCATGAGACCAGCTACTCTGGAATGGTTAACTTTTCCATTGCATTTTCATAGTCTTAACTATGCTATGAGCATCTAATCCCTTTATTCGTGGGTAAAAGGGAGGTAAAAACAGGAGAACAGTATTGATACGGGTAATGAATATCCTGTCAAGCAGCTAGGCTAGAACAGGTTTATTAGGAGGTCATTCATTAGAGAATTGTATTGTCCTCTTATCGTGTCCAGGAGAAAGTATAGAAAGTAATGCCCAGTTTAAATCAAGAAATTAGTATTCCATTACTATAAGCATTAATTTTCTTTCATGGCCAAAAACGTCTGTCTTTCATCTCAAATTGTTGTTTGGACACCTACTTAAATAAAAAGAAATAGTAAGTCTAGGGTCCATTACATCCTGTATCTACAAGAGAAAATGATGTACACCTTGAACTATTCTCTGGTACTGAGAGCATCCATCGTGCTGATTTGAAGAACGAAGTTCGAATTTCTCAGTGACTATGTATTCTTTATTGGCAGCGCTGGATGCACGGGGGATCTTTCCAGCTAACGTGCATGCCCATTGTGACAAACTATCTCATATTTATACAATGAAAGAATGAATATACAATTAACGCCTAAACATATTCATTACATAACCTGCCTACTCTCGCTTCATATGCTAATTAGCTTATCAGTCCTTTGCGCTTGCGTAGTTCCTTCCAGGTTTTGTGGTCAGGGGTCTTCGGGACATAGGCAGGGGTCCTTGGGAGCAAGGCCGTATGTCTTCCTCATGGTATGCTTTTCACCCTTTTCCTGGAATGCAGTCATTTGGCAAGCTTGCAACATCTTTATCAGTCTGAGAAGCAACTAATCTTCATATATCCTACACCTCTTGGCCCCAGTGAGTACATTTTACAGACTTAAACAACTTCTTCTTTGACTAAACAGATAACATTAAGTAACTATTCTATTCTAATCTTAGTACATAGATAATGACTTATCCTACCGTCTAACTAGCTTTTCCTAGGTTCATTATTAACTATTGCTTGCCTCTTTCAGTGTGAACTAGCTCATCTTATTTCTCTGAATAGCATTTAATCGCGTCTAAACTGCCCGTTAGAAATTATCTCTAGCCCATACTAACCTCTGAGCCTTGTCTAGGATTTCCCTGATGCAGGTTTTGCAAATCCAAATTAAGGATAAAGTGTGAGGTTAAGTCCATATTCTTACTCCATTTGCAACAAATTGGCACAGTAGGCAGGATGGCAAGTAGTATCACTGGTTATTTACAGAGGCATAGAGTGAGTCAGAGACCCAGCTTCTCAGAAGAATGGGCTCATGACAACTGGCATCAGTGGGAAGCCATAGCCCTAGGCATTCCTGGAGCGGTGATCCAAGGTCAGACTACTGGCATTATCTTGAGTCTGATTTAAGCGTTCCAGAAACGCGATAACAGTGGAAGGAAGGTGTGTGTTTCAACTACTCCAGCACCAGTCCCCAGGAAGGCAGACAACCACGTCCCCCCCCTTTATGACAGAACTGCAGGACATGAAGCATAAAACCGAGTAATGCCCAGAAGGCAACTGCGCTGCCTGTCCAGAAAGTGGAAGCTTCCGAGTAGATAACGGCTCACACATTTTAATTCCGGTTTGTCCTCAGCCACAATCGGTGAAGTTTTTAATAGATACAGGAGCACAAATTTTCATTCTAAGACGAGACACTGAGGAGCTGGGCGTGCGATCTGGCCAGCGAAGAGTTGAGATCAGCGGTGTGAACGGAGCCAGTGTTGCGTGTCAGGCTGCCACGGTCAGTCTGTGGCTCCCAGGCCAGAAGCACATGTCGGCTACTGGCTTTGCAATTAAAGATCACCATGAAAATATTGTAGGCTTCAATATTTTAAAGGGACAAACCTGGCACCTACCAAATGGCCGCATGTCGTCTTCCAGCTCAAACCTTGATCCCAGTCCCGGTGGAAAGCGGGAGGCTGCAGTGCATGTGCTGTGCGCAGCCTCCTACACTCCTTGATACAAAAATTACTAATGTACCATATACAATTTCTGCTGCGGCATGAAATGGAATTTCTGGAGTCATAGTTGACTTGGAGAATCAACAGATTCATCTCCAGAACCTACTTTCCATATAACTCACCTGTGTGGCCAGTCGGAAAACCAGATGGGAGATGGCTTTAACAACGGATTATCGGCGCCTAAAATGCTAATACAGCCCATTAACAGCTGCTGTACCAAACACTGCAAACTTAACAGCTACTTTGCAAGCAGCTGCACACGCTTGGATGACGGCTCTAGTTGTAAAAGATACGTTCTTTATGGTTCCCTTGAAGGGGAAGGAAAAAGAGAAGTTTGCTTTCTCTTGGGAGCGAATTCAATACACCTTTAACAGACTCCCATTCCCCCACAGTTGCCCGTGCCGCACTTGCTGAACTCTTACAGTCTCACTTCCCCAAGATGTGAAACTGTACCAATATAGAGATGATATTCTGATGGGAAGAACTTCCCCTGAGAAAGTGGGGTAAGCTGCAGCAACAGTATAGCAAGCACTAAATAGAGCCGAAAATGAGATTCCAATTGGAAAGTATCAGGGACCAAGTAAAAAAGTAAAAGTTTTAGGTACTTTTTGGATAGCGGGCAGTGCAGTTATCCCTCCCGATACCTCAAGACAAATCAAAGAACTACAAATGCCCCACTAGAGGAAAGAGTTACAACAATTAATGGGAAATTTAGGATATTGGAGAAATCATTTACATGGATTTTCTATCATTTCACATCCATTACACTCACTCATGGAAAGTAAACCCTGGGAATGGAAGCTGGAACATAACAAGTATTTTGAAATACACCCCGGTGAAACCCCTGAAACTATGCTTATATATATTGGAAAAAGATGTATTTGTATCCTTTGCGATTTTATATTCATATATAATATTGCTGTAGATACAAGTAATCATTTAAATATTTGTGTTTGTAACTTTACTAAAATTATAGGGTGCTACTTTAATTATCCAGCCTGTTACGTGTTATCAATTATTACAGTCTACTTATACATTGAGTCAAGATTTACTGCCTACCCCCATAGCAATGAATGTTACAGTGGTGAAAAACTACTGCAACACGATGATCTGTGCCAGCTGCTAAAATCTGCCATAAACAATGGGCACAAAACCCCAGTCACCCCAATCACCATTCATCAGGATATTGCCTGAAGTCCCCAATTGCACAAGAACGTGCACAAAGCTTACGTCAAGCTGACCCACCCTCTCAAGTCGTTAATGCTGCAAGTACCCACCCATCTCAAGTCGTCAGAACCGATGACTGAAAGGACTTCTAATCACGGGAGCCAAGCCTGGGAAACAAAGAACAGAAATGAGAAGAACATCGTTATGTAAATTACGCAGAAAAAAGTCTCTGAGTGAAAACGTTCTGGCTGCAAGAGGAGACAAGACGATAATGTGTTACAATCACTCATTTGCACCAGAAGCGTAACACTTGTAACCACCGTCGGCTTTCTAAACTACCGTTTGCTTTGGAGAGCTTTCCTGGTTATGAGTTTTGGTAACAGAATTTTTAGCAGCGACCCAGGTGGGAGGACATAATCTCCGGGATCTCGACGGTCCAGGGGATCCGTGAGGAACCGCTTCACCGGCCGGGTGAGTTTCTGCGACTGCTCTCCGGGATATTAACGGCATCGGTCAATACCTATTAGGTTGCTTACCTAGTAAGTCGTATTGGAGAGTGGGTTAGAGCCTCCCCGGAATACCCAAGTTACGTACGCGTTGCTGAGCTGCTGGTGGTGCGGGTTTGGGCCCCGCCAGGGTATCTGAAATGCGCAGCTGTGTAAATCCCCGCGCTGTCACAGGGACTCTCGAAGTCTGGAGTTTGGGTATCGGTAATATAAAACAGTGTTGGAATTCAAAACTTTGTTGGATATTGTTCGCTAGATTTTGGGAATTGGTAATTTGACGTTTTGCTGGGTATTGTTTGCCCAGTCTTGTGTATCGGCAATTAGAAACTTTGCTGGATGACGTTTGCTGGATTTTGTCTATCGGATTTTGTTTGCCGGATTTTTCTGTCGGATTTTGTTTAAGTATTGGGTATTTGTGATTTTGAAATTTTGTAACATGGGATCCGGACATTCTACTTGGCGGGGGTGGGGTGTCTTAAGAGCTTTCCGTTGGGCTGTATATTAAGATATTGAAGTATGTTTGGGGGTGACCCCCTCGGGGAAAAAAATTAAATAAAATCAGTAGAATATTGTAATCACTGGTGGTCCTTGTATACCTTAGATAATCAGGAGAAATGGTCTAAGAGCAGAAGTTTAAATTATAATACAGTATTGCAATTAATGTTGTTTTAAGATGCAAAGGAAAATTAAGTCCTGTAGATGGATTTGGTGGCTTTTGCTTAAGAAATAATCATGGTAGAAGGAATAAATATAAATTGATGATATTTGAATCTAATGTATTGATTATGATGGAGGATAAAAAGGAATTGCCTTGGTATCGTTCTGCTTGTAATGTTGAGAAAAGGTGCTTGAAAATGAAGAAAGAGGATGTGCCAATTGATGGTTTCAGGATAGTGTTAAAAATAGGGAGATATTTTTGCCTAAGGAAAAAGAAAGGTGTTGGAGAAAGCTTGGGAAGAGAATGAGAGGACTTTTATTACTTGTCTGTGGGGCAGTCAGCTCCAGATATAAGAAGGGAAGTTGCAAAAAGTAGAGATGGTATGTCTGGAATGTTGATATCTCAGTTGATAGAAATTTCTTTTAAGGTTTATAATAATAGAGACAAATTGGAAAAGAAAAAGGACAAAGAAAAACCAACAAACAAAAAAAAACCCCAAAACAAAAAAACCCCAAACAACAACAAAAAAAAAAACCCACAGAGTTACAGAAAGAGAAATTAAAGAAAAAGAAACAAAATGCTGCAATTTTGACAGCTGCATTTACCCAAGGCCAAACCTCATCTCAGTGAAGAGTTTTCCTGAGAGAATGAGGGCATGGAAAAGGACAAAGCATAGGAGAAAATATAAGGAATAGAATCCCTTTGGGGAAAGATCAGTGCATGCTTGGCAAGGAAAAAGGACATCGGAAAAATGAATGTCCAAAGAAACAATCAATTCATTGGATACCCTTGTCTGCATCCATTCCAGAGGCAGGCTTGCTTTTGATTGGTATAGAAGATTCAGATTGACAGGGACCACGGGTGATCAGTGGCAATGCCAGCAGATCCCCTGGTGCCAATAAAGCCAGGGAATGAAACTATAGATTTCTTTATAGATACAGGAGCAACTTATTCCACAGTAAATAAGTATAAGCGGCTTCTTAGTAAAGTTATATGCCGGTTGTTGAGGTAACTGGAAAGAGAGAATTAAAGCCATTTTTTTAAACCAATTGAATGTCAAAACGGAGGTAAAACTTCAATACATAAATCCTTGTGTATACCATAATGCCCTATACCTCTCTTAGGTCGGGATTTACTTAGTAAACTACAGGCCTAAATAACGTTTCTCTGAGAATTCCATTCAGTTGCATATCCCAGTAGAAAATGCCTGGAAAGTGCAGTTATATCTGCTGCAAGAGGAGCAACAGAGTGAGCCAGAAATCTTAAGAAATCCTGTCTCTCTGATGATATTTCCAGCATGGTGTTGGCTTCCCCAGTGCTTAAACCCCTTGGTGTGCATGTAAGGAGGAAAGATCCCCCATGCACCCAGCGCTGCCATAAACCACCGCTGGCTTTCCAAACTACCATTTGGTCTGGAGAGTTTTCCTGGTTATGATTTTCAGTAACAATGATACAGAGGAGACATGCCATGTCTTGGAAAGAGTGGAGAAGAACTGAGAACACCATTGGTGGGAAACTCTTATTGGGTGGTCACTGACCTTCATGTTTCACCCACTTGCGATTTTACCTACTCTAATACGTTTATTACTTAAAATTATATTGTATATAAAGATTTGGTACATCATAAAACAAATAATACAACTTCAGCCACACAAAACATACAAATTAGTACATATCAAACAGCTTACCATGGATCTGTAAGCATGTAAACTATATACTATTTATATACTGTATGCTATTTATATACTATTTATGGCACAGAGGCAAGAGGTGACTGGACCACCACTCTGAGTGTAAGATGAGTTGATTATAGTTAGGGGGTGGAACCTGGTGGTGTGTCTACCCCCATCCCACACCCATTCTGACCTTTATTCTGTAAGGATGCTCCAGTGATAACCAACCATCAGCGTGGATGGGGCTGGTCCTGATGGCTCAAAGTGGATTTGGAGGAGACAGATAACAAGATAATAGCCAAGGACTAATCTGGACAATGTGCCCACTTAACCACAGTGCTGGTCAAGGTCTGCCTCAAGCAAAATTTGAAAAAAAAAAGCTTAACTTCTGTAGTCGCTATACAAATATGACCATAAGTCTGTTATCTCAGTCCATGAACAGTGGACATCCCAGGGCCCATTGAGCTATCCTGCAAGGTAGTGGGCTGCATGCCAGGATCTCCCCTTGAGCAGGGGCACCTCCCAAGGTTACCCCTTGAGGCTGACAGATTCTTTGATGCCACAGATTCTCTGTAAGCTATTAATAGCAAGTTAAACGCTGAAATCTTATCTAAGTGATATAAAAACGATTGATTACACATATATAATCCTTTCCATATATACTGTTGACCAAGTCTGAGACTAAGTCTGGATCCAGCTGCACCTAAACTCCCCTCTAAGAAGGAGTTTAGAACACAAGGGGGTCATTTCTGAACCTCCTGACTCAGCAGCAGGGTCTCTCTGACAGCTTTGTCTGACTCTGCCCTCTGTGCAGTAAATAATGAAGTGTACCTTGCTATGAAATATTGTTAAATCCCTGTCATGTTTACTATCAAACTTTGTTAAAATCACCGTTTTGCACCAATAAACATATTGTTGCTTTTCTCATACACCTGAAGTGTTCACTCCATCCATGACAGGACTATTCTCCCAGCTTAAAGACAACCAAATTCCGGTGTCTGGAAATATTCCTTGACTTCATTTAGCATGCTATTAGAAATGTAGGCTGTTTTCCAGCCAGTTCGGATTCATTCAGAGGAAGATGTGAATGTGGTATTTCAACAAATAGCTTGGCAGTGTTCTCTGTGATAGGTTTTCAAGAAATTATTAATGAAATTACCAAACACAGATGTCAAGTTTATTACAACTGCTTTGTTCAACATTGTGTGCAAACCGTGCAGCAAATGCAAGCTTAATATACAGTTCCAAAGGTAATATTTGATGAACTATAAAAAATCATTTATAATACTATAATGTCCGTTCTCTGACCCCTTAGCTTTAAGATTCAGTAACAAAGGGACACTTTGTTCTTCCAGATAATAGGTATTCTATACTATCAAGTGTCACATATAGAACAATTATATTTATGTACAGAGAAAGGCAGAGATCTTGTAGAAAATAAGAAATCTATGGTTTCATAAAGACAGCATTGCAAAAAATATATGCAAACAAATTAAAGAACACATGGATGAAATGAAAACTATACATGATTTATTTCTCATTTTCTAACTTCTGAGGGCTTAATTTGCAAAGAACTTAAAAAATAGAATTTGGGGGTTTAAAGTCATCATAGGTGTATGTGCATGCACATATATATGCTTGTAGACATAATGGCTTATGCTACAGTTTCAGATTACAGTGTATATTAGATTTTGTCAAGGGAAATTTGCATATAGTCAGATAAGCAATTAACTTACCATTTGCAGAACATTTTTATCATGTGCCTCATATACATTCTGAATCCAGTGAATGATAAAACCCAGCATCTTTTTTATATCCTGTTTAACATTTCTTTCATTTATAGCAGTTTTTTTACCTACCTGTGATGAGGAATTAGGACACAAGACTTTACTGACACAATACATTTGTTCTTAAAGAAAAGGTTTGTTCTTAAAGAAAAGGACAGTTATGTAAACCTATTAGCTGGGGCAGGGGGAGGGGGGAATGTTGCCCTAAAACCTGACAAAAGTCCTGTTTTTCAGAAAAGTGCCACCCCATATGGATGCTAGTATTTTTTTAAAGAATAAATCATTATAGATAAATCAGTACTTGTAAATGACAGCACTTCATTTTGTTTTCTTTTGTGACCAATTTCTGAAAATGTATTCAAAATGTCTGGTTTTAGATTATACAGGGAGATCTTCAGAGGATATCTTCTAAGCATCTGTCAAAAGCTCCTTGGGGGCACAGCATTAAGTCAGGGATCATGTTTTAAAATAGCTTTAAGAGCTTCAGTTTTAACTTGAAAATCAAAAGAATTATACTTAAAGCAGGAAAAGTTCTCATGTCTCTTTGACTTTTCCATTTAAATTAGCAGCTTTAACGACTTCTGAAGAACGACATACATTAATGTCATCAGTGGAATCACACCAAACAACTTCAACTTCTACCATGAGTTGAAGTATTATCTCAGGATGTAGGCTTTTTTCTGATTCATTTGTTTTATTTGCCTGAAACTATCTAGATGAAGTACATAAGCAGGCACTTCTTTATTGCAGCACTGGGTGCTTGGTGGAATCTCCACAAATCAGGCACACCTATATTATATAGTTCTGTGTAATTCACCTTTATATTTATACACAAAAATTATAAGGTAGTACCAGTTACAATGATTGGATATTAATTTGCATATAATTATAATATCGGCTGAATCAACCACTTCAGTTACTATGCTTGGGCAGAGGAAAGGTCTTCACCTGGGCGAGGGTCTTCTTGACCTGTGGGTGTGTTCTTTGGTATTATAATGCAGATAGTTCACTTCAGTACACCTTAAAACTAAGTTTTGTTGCCAAGTTGGACAACTAGATATCTACTTTGCCAAGTAGTCCAATAACTCACCCATACACGACAGAACCTAGATGCTCTGGCTATGGTCTAGAGATTAAAGACCAAGGTTAATATGGTCCAGAGAGTAGGGACTTCTAAATATCACAGCTTAAGTGACAAGCAACACAGCAACTCATACAGCATCGGTTAATAAGTACTAACATAATGCTAAGATAGAGACTAAGTCCTTAAAACAAGATATTCCTAAATATATAAAGATTCAGTAAAATTTGAGGATACTTTATAACAAGACTATGTTTTATTTCAAAGGTGCAGTGCATGAAAATATTTGATTAATTAACTAATTCTTCACATTCAGAGTACTTAACACTAAATAGGCTTATGAAAAAAAGTAATCTAAATCTCTAATTAATTCTTACTATTTTCAGTGTCTAAAAAAGGCACATAATGGTCTTTTCATGAAATCCAAATTTAAAGATGTGAAAGGATGAATGAATGTGACATGAAATTTTAGAAAAGCAGAAAAAGAGTGAGAAAAATAAAGGTAAGGCAAAAGTGTGTGTGCATGTGTGTCTATATATATATACATACACATATGAAATTATATAATATAAGGTAATAGGTTATGATATGGCATGATATATATTACTTTGTTTCATATATTTATGCATATATATGAAACATATAGTGAGAGATATAGGCAGATATTAAAGCATTCTGGCAATAGAATCTAATAAGTTTTACTTTTAGGAAAGCTAGGGAAGCCAGAAGAAGAAAGCTGTCATCATGAAAGTGAAAAGAGTCTTGGACGAGGAAATACAATACAGTAGAAATGAAGTTATGGAGGTGATGACAGACATGTTTGTAACCATTGGTGTCAGAGGAGAATGAAAGGACAGATCAACATTCATAACAGACGATGATAGAAGGGCAGAGTACAATTATACTTTTTCTTACCTACAATTAATATAATAGTGTAAACAAAAGCCTAAGAGAAAGTATAAAGAAAAGAAGTTCACCAAAAATGATGGAGATGAAGAAGTCCATTACTGGGTCACACAAGGACCTTGATGACTTCATGAATAGCGCTTGCCTTGTATGTCAACCAAATACATGTCCTCTGTAATCTAAAGTATAGTGAGTGATATTTGAGAAAAAAATACTGTGTGGTAAGAGCTCACTGACAATTCTAGAAGGGCACAAGGATACAGCTTTGTTTGAGAAATTGGCAGAATCATGTAAATGGTTGGAATTATTGGTGTTGGGACACTTTAACTACTTGGTAGGGTACTTGGTAAGAGGGAAGACAGCATGATATATGGATTTTGCCTGGCATAATTCTGGGTAGATACATAAACACCAGGTAAATTACCTCTCGAGGATAAAACCCTAGTTTATGTCACACCACCCACAACACTAGAATTGTCTTTTTGTTTCTTTTTTGACTATAAAAAGAATCTAAGTGACTGTTGAAGGTGCAGTAGCTATTGGCAAGGAGGTAATGTTTTATGAATTGAATCCCAAATAATATTTTTTAAATATATAGTTGCATGTAACACCTTCAGAACAGGTTGTCCTACATTTCATTCAAAAACTAGTAAGACGTTAATTTAGGTCAGAGTGGTCATAGAATGAACGTTCATTATTCTTGTGTTAAGGAGCAAAAATAACATAAAAATGCAGTGTATAAAATATTTTAATATTTTCATTTATATTACATTATTTTAGTAGAAATATAAACATATAAATATTTTATATTGTATCATAGCATATTAGGTTGAAATAACAAACTGAGAAGTCTGTAAGGCATCCAAAGAAGTAGGTCAAAAGTAGTAAAAAGTCACACAATATTGTTCATTTTTAATGAATGCTATTGAAAATATACAAAATGTGCTACTGCAAGAAAGATTGGGCATGTTTTAAAAATTCAACTTGGCTAAATCAGGATGTTCCTTCATGAATCTCAAACACAAAAGAGATGTATAGAAAAAGTGAAGCCTAGAACAAGGTTCTAAGCATAATTTGACATGAGCAAAATCAGAAAACCCAATGCACAGTACAATGAAATGTATTAAGGAAAGAAGATACACAAGCAGTTACTCCGTAAGTATGTTAATAGCAAGATGAAGACTATGAAATTTATAGTAATGGCAACAAAGGTGAAATAAATAATATCATTCTAAATTGATGAACACAGGCCTGGTGGTAAATTACAAAAGACAAAACTTTAGTCGGGAACAATCAAGAAACGACTTTAAAAGTACTCGGGTAAATAGCACAATTTCACTTTGAGGTCACTTTTATATAAAGATACTTAGACCTTGGCTAACGAAATCTCAGAGCCAAAGCCCTTTATCTGTTGAGAAGTCAAGGAAACTTGGCGAGATATTGAAAGACTAGAAGATTTATGGTCCCTATTTTAATAAAAATAGAAAGGAGGGTTCAGTAAATATAGATATACCTTGTTAATATTAGTTCCTGGTAAAATACTGGAACATGTAATCAAAACAGAAAGTAGGGATCAGTAAATATAGATATACCTCATTAATAATATTAGTTCCTGGAAAAATACTGGAACATGTAATCAAGCCAAAAATGCTGTCTAGTATTCCTGTTTTCTGTGTATGCATATGTAGCATGAATAAGAATTGTAGCAAAGAAATTCAAGAGATAGGACATCTGATATTGTTAAAAAAAAAGTAGAAAGAACACCTGCTAAAAATTACTTAAAGCTGCTTAAACAGAGAGTGAATTGGACACCTTTATGAGCTCACTTTCAAGCCAGCAATTCTATGAACTTAGTAAAAATATTAGGCAGAAAAACATTCCATTGGAAGTAAAGAACCATTCAGAATTAAGTTCCTATGTAATAGTAGTGTCTATTTTTAAAATTAATGAAATTAGTTTATCTGATTTATGTAACTTTTAAAATAGAGTAGCAGCTGACAAAAATAACATGAATTGTACTCTTGATCCAAAGAACATTAAACTTGCACTTAATACAAAAGCTTTCAGAGCATTTTTATAGTATTTCAAACTATTTGTATTACTGTAAATTTAAAAACTACATGACTTTCTATAAATAGTAACTGTTTCTAACATTACAGTTTACATTAGCTGCCACGTTATTTCATTTCTATGTGCTTGAAATTCTTTTTGTCTTGATTACTTGGCTTCAAAATCCATTACCTCTCTTATATAATCTCAAATATCATTTATCATGTTATTAAAAGTTTCATAGATTGCACTCCGTTTAATAGACAAATAACTTCTTTGGTACAAGTTCAGAGAACTACTTTGTCTAAACCAGCATCATAATAGCTACTTGCTTTTACCACAGACTTTTCACTTATTTGTGCCTTTTCCATTGTTCAGTAATATATTCATATTACTTAAGTAGAAAGGAGAAACAGTTAGGGAACAAGTCACAGATTCATTGAATTTAGTGACAGAAGGAATTATTGGGTTGTGTGGGCTGATCTGCTCTTTCCCCCCCGCCCCTTACTTGGGTGGGTGGGTTGTTTGTTTGGGTTTTTTTTTCCCCTGAGGGGTCATATAAGGAAATTTCAGAGATTCAATTTCATCTGATCAAAGACAACCTGCTAGCCTCCTTGTATGGTGAATGGAAGGAAATAAACCTCTCAAAAGATGCTTTGAGGGAGGAGTATTAAGACCTCAGATTTCCCACATTAAAGACTGCATTTGCCAGTACAATGAAGAGTGTCACAGCTGTACAAAGAAGACAAGGAGAGCTGTCCTCACTAGTTTCGTTCCTCAATGACAACCATATATTGTCTAAAACCCATTTGTGTGTGCTCAGGTGTGAACTACCTCTCTGAAACCTGCAAAACGGGGCACTAGAGTTACAATGCAGTGGTGGGAGGCCATTTATATTCTTGGCCTTTAAAATAAGTCACAGAAACTGGAAACTATCCAGAAATTACTGGAAGAGAATGTAAAACTGTCCCTGATGTACAGAACAAGGCAGGAGTAGTTCAAGGAGACCACTTTCTAAAAAAATAAATAAAACCGGAAAGGAATTCAGAAAAAGGTCTCTTCTTTTGCAAAGAAATAACCTAAGGCAGTTTCCACTTTCTTGGGTATGAAATGCAGAGGAAAAACACAAAGGGGAAGATATTTATGTAGAATAAACAAAACAATCAACCAACATAAATGCTATAGGCCTCTTATAAATAAAAGTTATTTCCAATTAACTTAGTTTTAAAACCACTTATTAAGTTGATGATATTGCTTAGCTATAGCTTTGTCTCCATGACAGTGACCACTTCCTATCTCTTCCTCTATTACATTATATTTGATCTTTTTATTGTTTAATTCTACTGAACTTCTGTACTTCTTTTTATATTCTCATTTCTTCATACTGTGTTGCACTGCATCAGAAATCAAAAGGTATATTCTTCTTCATGTCACATTATCTAAGCAATCTATTGATTTCCGTATGATCAGGATCTTCCAAATTTTATTTGATGTGATTTTACTCAATTATATGATCTGTAATTGATTTTAAATTTCATATTATTACATGTATTTCTTAAAATATTTTCTAGTATGGACCTTTTTAAGTGTGGATGGATACTTTTTTTTGCTCTTGTGTTTGTATAGTAACTGGCACAACAACTGGCTCCCAAGTTATTACATAATATCATATTATTGATATTGACAATAATATATTATTAATAAGTAACACAATAAAATTATACTAAGCATATATAATAATTCCATTATAATTAATAATTTAATAATATATCATTAACAAAATAGCTATGTATATCTGGATATATGGAAAGAGAGAGATTTATGGTTGCATCTTCATTTTTCAGCTAATAAGAGAAGATCAGGAAGGGCCTTTGAATACGTCTTTTCCCTTCTACCAAGAAATACATAACAAAAAAATTGTAAAATCTGTCATTTACACATGTGCACCAAAAATTAACAGGTCTAATTCATACAATTGAATTGCAGCATTCATAGTGTTAACATTTTACCGAATAAATATAATGAGAGTGAAATTAGTTCTAGTTCCACCATTCCATTTACTAACTGCAAAATAATACGAACAGAAAGTTGCTGACGTGACCATCTCATAGACCAGGTTTTAACTTATGGTATTTTTCCTACATGAACATTGACAGGGATCTCCTTTCCTAAAATCTATTTCTTTTCACAGGCTTTTAAGAAGCTTTATGCACAACTAATTTCACAACTATATAATAGTTTGTAAATATTTACTGAAAACTTCACAATGATCTTTCATTCTGTGAAACATGTCACTGCACTGGGCTTACCTGGCTGGTGCTGAAGGATACGCACATGTGCACGCACACAGAGGCCACACTGGATGAAGAGCGGGTCATTTCCTAGTAAATATGTTATTTAAGAAGTGAAGAAGTTCTCTGCTTGTATTATGGAGAAAATTTGTCTCTTCCAGATGCACTGGGGAAGATAACTAGCCTCCATGAGTGAGAGAATACTTCCCAGTCCTCACACTTTGGCATCCTGAAACAGATCTGTGTGGAATGAAGTCTACTGGGAGATATTAGAGCATCTATTGCTTTTCCTTTTGACTTAAATACACCATTGTCTGGAGAGAGAATTATTTGTAATCACACATGTATATAACATACATGTATACACTTATGTGTATATATGTAAAATGCACCTAGTATACATTAGCTGTGCATATGGTCAAATATACATAATTTAGAAATCAGTCATGAAATTCATAAATTATGTGTTCACTGTGACTTTTTATACAGGCTTTCACAAGTACTGCCATACTGAAGCCTAGGGAGAAAGTTCATCTGTACTTTTCCCTTTGTCAGCTTTTAATAGATCTAATTACCTAATTATCTGCTCCAGTGCAATGGTAGGGTGTTGTAACATTTCTCCTCTCCCCCAGGGAATGTGCACAGTCTCTGGGAAGTTGCCATCTGTTTCCATTTAGAATACTGGTGAAACACTCATTTAAGCACTGAGGGTTGCCAACTTCATCTGTCACCAAGCTTCGTTCAGAAAGGATTGACTGTTTTATTACTCTGATTCCTGTTAGATGTTGTAAAGCACACCCAAACCGTAGGAAGACCAGTGTATCATCAGAAATGAAAATATTTATTTGTTAATGAAATTGATCATGATACCAACAACTTCGCTGCAGGCAGAAAGCAGCTGAAGTCAGACATTTTAAAATTATTATTTTTGCTTTGCTGGTCCTGGTTTGATCAGTATATGAAACTGAATATATGTTCTGAAATGTTTCAGTCATCATGCAGAGCAGACATTCAAACCCCACCGCACTCTGCTCCACTCCACTCCTCAGAAAGTAAGCATTTCTGGTCTATTTGCAATGTGCACTTGAACTCCATTCAGTAGCTCACCTCAATTACTGCTTGTAAAATGTAGAGGAACTTAGGAACTCTAACAGTCCATATAATTTGATGGTTGTTACATGATGCAACTGAAACCAGTGCCAGGGTAACCTACCTGCTTGTGCTTCTGCCAAGAGATTTCACTTCCATTCTCTTGGTCTGGGTAACTTGCAGACATGGAACTGTTGTATACGTGATATATTTTCTGAAAGATCAGCAGCAGAAATAATGAGAAACATTTCCTCTGAAGACCTATCTGTCCATGCAGTCAGTTAATCAGAGTAAGTGCAGGTATTGGTTGAAATTTTTCCAGTTTTCTCCACAGTGGGATTGGAGACTAGTCAAATATCAGGCCCTACACCATCTAGCATTTTTTTAACAAAGAGACATAACAGCTAGTAATATTTAGAGTAGTAGGTAGGCAGCTGTAGTAAAGAAAAGCTTACCTGAATTAAGATCATGTTTACAAGTTAGAGATAGGTAAGGTCAGTCTCTGACTTTATAGCCAAGATTTTATGCCATATAAGCAGCTTTTCCAACATAAAATCTAACTACCAGTTTCTCCTCTTGTTTTCAGTTCGAGGCAGTTATAATCCTGACCTTTGCATCTCACTGAGATGCTTCCCTATTGAATACCAGGGCAGAGCCCCAAATTTTGTCTTTTTCAAGACGTGATTTGTCTGGGACGCATTCTACATGGCCAAATCATCTACTCATGGCCTCTCCAGAGCAGAGGTAAATTTGAAAAGTGCCAGGCTACTTTGTTTAGCTAGGGATATATTTATGAAGTAAGCTGTAAAATGTAATGGGAAAAAAATTCTTAATTTTATATATGTTTAGCTACAAAGGTAATGGTCATAATAGACCTTACACTTCAAAATAGTTGACCATCCTGCTATATTGTATGTTCCTTCACACAACTTCCCTGAAAGTGAAAATAAAATCTGCTACAAGAAAGCAAATTCAGTGCCTAGAGGCATTGTTTTATACTAGTTTACAGTATGAATTTTAAGACAATAGTATTTTGTTTGGGTTTTTTTCCCCAAAAAAACTTATGTGGAAGTGATTAATTGTATAATCATGTTACTGCAGTACCAAACTCCTCTAATATGAAGTAATTTTAGGTTGTTAGTTTTTCCTCAGAATACATGTTAATACCATTGTTGGAACCATAGAGTCTGTATCTTTATTGCACCACAGCATGTCTCTCTACTAAGATTGAAACTGTAAAATAATTACTAATCGTAATCACTTTGAAATTGGTGTCCTACTGCTATTATGCAGTGTTCACATAATAGAATTCAACTAGTGAGTTAAGACACTCTGGTTTTAAATTTACATTCAGAAAGCAGTAAAGAGTCCTCATCAAAAGAGAATGCTTCCATCATGAAGCAGGAGCTGATGCTGTGATTGCATTGTGATTGTCATGTTTTATTTCTGCAAATCTTGATCAAGAGGTTTTGCATAAAGACCACTGGGATAGAAAGAAATGGAGGGGATGGAAAAACCCCTGTTAATTAAAGTTAGTTACAAATTAACATAAACCCTCTCCCGGGGGGGGGGGCGCGGGGGGGGGGGGGGGGGGGGGGGGGGGGGGGGGGGGGGGGGGGGGGGGGGGGGGGGGGGGGGG
>JAVJGJ010000037.1:22218130-22254333 GCA_035590215.1 Microhierax caerulescens | reverse complement strand
AAACAATCGCCCCCCCCCCCCCCCCCAATGCTCTGAAACTAAACTGTATTGTTAAATTGTTACATCTTCTTCTCATCCTCCACTCCCAAAAGAACTGAACAAAACCTATCAGCATATAAAGCAAGCTAAATTTAATTTTTTCCTTAAAACTAATATTTATACATTTTTCTAGGCTTTTTCTTTTAGGTATGTGCGTTACATAGCTGCAAATCAACACACTCAAGGAAAGAAGAGCATAGTAAGTCTTTGTCTTACCTTGAAATGAAATTGCGATTGCACTTAGATGGATCTGTAGACGTTGTCATCTATGGCTTCTTTGTCACACCCTGATTTCCCTGCACATCACAATTCCTCTAGATCTGACAATTTCCTTTTTACAAATACCCTAACAGTTACTTACACTGTTCCCTTTCTGGTCTCAGTTCTGTCTTGTAGTTTACAGACATGGGTTTACCACAGCAACAACTGGGCTATGCGGTCCCATCCTTCTCCCTTGCATCATGTGGTTCATCCTTCAACTCTGTACAGATGAGATCAAATGGAATAATTTAAACATTTCAGTTTTTACAAGGTCATGCCTATTATTTATGAACAAGATATTTTTTTCAGTTTTCATTGTTTCCTTGTAACAGATTTCTGTTCAAAACCCAGCAAATGTTCAAAACCTGCATATTTCATTTAATTCTCAGAGTGGTTTGATGGAGAAAATACATATTTTGGATAAAAATATAT
Organism: Microhierax caerulescens; assembly: GCA_035590215.1. Taxonomy (NCBI): domain Eukaryota; kingdom Metazoa; phylum Chordata; class Aves; order Falconiformes; family Falconidae; genus Microhierax; species Microhierax caerulescens. The sequence continues at coordinate 22,253,601 of JAVJGJ010000037.1, read as the reverse complement.
TTGGTCATTTTTGCTACTTTTTGTTACATTCCACTCATTCTCTCTACACTGTACATTTTTCATGGAAGAACCATGATTCCAAAAGCTGTATTAGCGCATCAATAAAGTACATATTTCTCTCATTACCAAAACCCAAAGGACTATTGTCACCTAGTCCTAATATTCCAAAGCCTTAAAGACATCTTCCAGTTTGATGGGAAATTCTCAGCAGTTGTACTTCTATGTTGTCAACTACTTTCCCAGTCTAAGCAACTTGATACTAAACTTCTATCTAATCCAGTTAGACTCCATAAGCTTGGCACAGCAGCACTTAACAACCATCAGGATCCTGATTATGTAGTCTCTCACAAAATTGTCTACGATATCTAGCCAGGATCAGATCTTCACACAGTGAAACATGCCATCTTAATTTTGAATTCATGGTCATTGTGGCGGCAGGTACTTTTGTTCTTTATCTCTAAGAGTAAATGGATAAAGTTCAAAAATAGCTCTGAGGTCAGGGTCAAGCTGCTCACCTTCCCAAACAAGTTCCTCTGCCAAGAGTCAATAAAATCATTTTCTATCCTTTCCTGAATCCATGAATAACTATTTCTTTATAAATATCAGAGCTCAAACAGGAAGGGCTGAGTGTTTCTTCTTTCCTCCTTCACTGTTTCCAGTTCAGTCTCTGCTATGGCCTGATGTTTAAAGCTGCTCTCCTGGGAGATAAGAAACATGGTTTGCATCTAAGTGTCCTATTTATGGGGGAAGCGTGCTATCTGCAGAGAGTTCTGAGTTCATCAAAGGAATTAGTGTCATCTTATGGTAGCATAGCTAAGGTGGTAATTGCTACAGCAGTGTGGGAATTAAAGTCAATCTTAATGAGTTCATAGCCAAATGCACAAGTGTATGTGTAATTATCTTTAGTTGTAAATTTGGCAACACCACTCACTTCATGAGTCACTCCGGTGTTGCTGCTATTTTTTGATGTACTCTTCACTTTAAATTTTTCTTTTCTAAATATGTATTATGTTTTTTCCCTTCGTTTGAAGTTCCTGTTACCTCCAATTTGTTCTTAAGAGCTTGAAAAAAAACTGGTCAGTTAATTGAAATTAAATAAGCATTTGTGAAGTGCTTTCTCTAGTAACTGCACTTTTCCCCTCATATCTTATAGTTTTTGATTGGTTATTTGCAGATTTATCTTTCTGACATATTTTTCAGAATTGTCATATAGTCAGTACTCATGAGGAATTTCTGCTGGTCAGTGTTTCATACCGTCGTATTGGGTGGCAGAGCACACACATGTGAGTGTGTGTTTCTTTAGATACTGAGTGTCCAAGATACTCATATAATATCAAGATTTTTGTGACAAATATGTCTATCTTTAATTTTACAGTGAAACTTCATGCCATGCAGGGTTTCTATCAGATCAGGGTAACAGCCATTTACTTCACTGAGTTCAAACAAGATAAGCAGCAACCAAGAGTCAGATAAAGCATTAAAGAGTTCATCTCTTCCATGAGGGTGTTGTACTTGTCTGGCAATGAAGAGCGCTTCAGTCATGACATGCAGAATATTCATGGACTTTAATGGATTTCCAAGTAATGACATTTGGAGTGTATAACACTGTAGATGAGATTTATTTGACTCATTTCCCAGCTGTTACATAATATGTAAAAGTTTCTTGTTAAGAAACAGTTTCATATAAAAAATCCCCCAGTTTCTTAAGGTATAGGAAAAATTACAACTTGTGTTCTTCTAATTTTGAGGAACACATGATTGCCATTATAACTTTGCAATTAATTTAGTAAGTATATTAATAAGTAATTTAGAAAAGACTTACACATGGCAAAAAAAGCAGTGAACATTTATATTTTAGTCCAAATATCTACTGAAATTTTACATTGAGTTTACATTGCCTAATAACTTGTGCTGCCATATAGCATGCCTTTCAGAAAGGAATCTGCTTTCACCACTTCCCTTCAGGTTTTGTTATGTAGTTAATCACCTACTTTGCAACAAACGTGATTATTTGATTTTCTCTGGACACAAACTTCCTAAGCCCCATTTCTGAATATGCCTTACTTTTCTCTTAACCAACAGTTCTAGTGTTTCATCCCGTGAAAGTAGCTACCAGTTCAGGCTTTACAGAGAGATTTCAATGTTTAGAAACTTGCTTTATTTGGAAAAAGTGTGAAAAACTTATATCCGAACATTTTCCAAGTAAGAAGAGCCTCAGTTCAGGAGGGAAGGGCACACTGATATCATTCCTCATACTTTATTACTAACAACACAAATAGAATTATCTCCTGGGGGAAATACCTTGCAGAGAAAATTCTAGCTCTGCTTTTGTGCCCCCTCCACACTCACCAAACATAAAAAGAGGAAACAGTAGAAAAGATGTGCTCAAGGCAAAAATGTAGGAAGAGGAAGACTAGAATTTCTTCAGTAACATACTCTGAAGTGTTCATAGGACCAGAGAGAAGAGAGAGACAGTTTGAATGGTTGGCAGGGATAATTGTGTAAAAAGTAGATTAAGCAGCAACTAGAGACACGGGAATAAAGGGTGCCAAGTAGAGGAGCAAAGGATTTTATTTGAACCATAAGGGAACCAAGCTGGTGTCCCTTACAATCAAGAAGGTCAAGAGATGTGATTTAAACTGCAGAAGAGAAGAAAGCTGGAAAACACAGAAACACAAAAGTTTTGGGATTATGTTTCTATAACAGATTAAGAAGTGAAATTTTGTATCTTTTAGAGGATCTGTTGAATCCAACAGACTGAGGTAGGTGAGGCAGCTGCAGCTGTGTCCCCAGGTCCAGCCAATAGAAAAGCTAAAACCCATATGTACATCACAGATACACATACGTATATGTGCATATATATATATACGTATGTATGTATATCTGGCCACATAAAGCAGAGAGAGCCACATAGAGTACTCACATGAATGCAAACACCACCACCAGATTCATCCTGCTTCCCTCACTGGCTGAGCAGTATGGAGTCTCGTTAGTGGCAAAATATACTACATGATGATGCTGATGTATTACTAGCATTTTCTGTTGCAGTAGCACACCTTGGATCCTCCAAGGCCACAGCCCCTCCCCAGCTGCTGGAACAGACCATCCCAGACACCACATCCACAGCTGGCCAGGGCACCCTTGGTCCCATAGTCAATTGCCTTGAGCTCTCACCCTTAGGGACACACAAACACGCAGGTGCTCCCAGGCCTAGGGTTGTGCCTTAGAGACTCACACAAGACCCCTGGCTCCTAGGCCATTTCACCTGCTTACCGGCTGGTCCACCTTGATCGTTGTTAGTGATCACACACTTGCTCCAGCTGTTGGCACTACAGATTACACACACACACACACATACACGTGCATGGAGCAAAGAGCCCCTTAACAGAAAATAGTTGAAAATGTAGTTTCATAAGAAGACAGGACAGACTGCACTGACCAGGCTTGGGGCATGGCCAGCCAAGCATACGAATCAGTAACTATTTACACAACAGGTGCTTTTTATTCCCTTAATCCTCTGCTTTCTTGTGCTTGTCCCTCCCCAAACCAGCTACATCTTTCCTGCCTTTGGTTCCTCCTATAAACATCCAATAATACGTCCCATGTGATTCCAACATGTTCTTCCCCTGCATGCCATGTGTTCTACTGCTAGGCTGCAGCCCAGCCTTTAAGTCTGAAAGGTGATCCACAGAGCTGCTCCTGACAACTCATCTGGATGCATCACGCACCTGGACACTGGGGCTCCCAGAACTGCCCTGTTAGGGGCCTGGACACTGTGTCCTTCCTCTGAGTTGTTAACTTCTGTTCCCAGCTGCCATTGTACCCCTGTACTCCTCTGGGCTTGTGAAGATGGACCTGTGATAGGTTGACGTCTGTCTCCTGTGGTGAGCCTGGGAATGTTTGGGTGAGATGTTATTTGGGATCTCTCTCCTGCCTTGTCTCCATGTGCTCTCTTGTGGGTGTGCAGATGAGCTTTCTTGAATAACCTAACAGTATCTTCATGCAAAGGATAGTTCAGAGGAATAATCAAAGAAATTGAAAACAAATTACATAGTGTCCTAAGGGAACAGGAACACTGGTACATGTTACTACACAAATTCTAAAAAATAATATGGGAAATAAGACAACTGGGTCTTCATGAAGATATTGATATATTGATCATACAGGAAGAGAGCGAAAGGCAGCAAATAGAACACTAATATTGTGATATAAAAAAAAGACCAAAGCAGATTTTGCTATTTAAGAAGTCTGTTATATTTTAAACAGAGCTTTGAATCAAGTTAACACACTAACAATTTAAGCAGTTGAGCATGTATGAAAATGGGTTCAAGTTCCTAGTCAGAAAAAGAGTAATAAATGATGGGATATCTGCCACTTGCCTCCAAACTGGAAAAGAACTTCTGAGCAGAAAATGATTGGTAGCATGAGATTGCTAAGTATGATGCATAACAGGGGACTTCAACCACCCAGACATCTGCTGGAAAAGCAGCACAGCAAAATGCAAGAAGTGTAGGAAACTACTGAAGTTTATTTAGAACAGCTTCCTAGTACACGTGATAGAGAGCCTGACCAGAGGAGAGGCATTACTGGACCTGTTGCTCACTAATGCCAAAGAAATTATCGGAGAGGTCAAGACTAGAGGTAGCCTCAGCTGCAGAGATCATGCCTTGGTGGAATTTTCAGTCTGGAGGGGTACAGGATGAGCAAAAAGTAGAGTCAGGATCCTGAACATCAGAAAGGCAAGCCTTTGACTATTTAGGGTGCTAGTGTGTATGATCCCTTGGGAAACTGCCCACAGAGGCAAAGGAGAGAATGAGAGCTGGGACATATTTAAAGACATTTTTCATGGGGTGCAGGAGCTCTCAATCCCAATGTGCAAGAAGTCAGGCAGGGGATGCAGGAAGCCATCTTGGCAAACTCAAGACCTCTTAGCCAAACTAAAACACAAAACCAAAATGCGTAGACAGTGGAGGCAGGGATATGCATACTAGGAGGTTTATAGGTTATGCCCCCAGAGTTCAGGGAGGGCATTAGGAGAAAGCCAAGGCACAGCTGGAGCTGAACTTGGCTAGGGATGTGAAAAATAACAAGGGTTTCTTCAGGTACATAGGACAACAAAGGAAGATGAAAGAAACTGTACCCTCCCTGATGAGCAAAATGAGAGACCTAGCTACAGCTGGCATGGAGAAGGCTGAGGTACTCAACAACTTCTTTGACTTGGTCTTCACTGGCAAATGTTCCAGTCACACCACATAATCCATAGAATCAAAACGCATGGACTAGGAGAATGAAGTACTGCCCACTGTGTGAGAAAATCAGATCTGAAACCATTTAAGGAACCTGAGGATGAAAAAGTCCATGGGACCTGATGAGGTGCATCTGTGGGTTCTGAGGGAACTGGCAGATGAAGTTGCTAAGCCACTGTCCATCATATCTGAAAAATTGTGGCAGGCTGGTGAAGTTCCCACTGACTGGAAAAGGAGAAACATAACATCCATTTTTAAAAAGGGAAAAAAGGAAGACCCAGGTAAGTACAGGCTAGTCAGTCTCACCTCTGTACACAGCAAGATAATGGAGCAGATCTTCCTGGATATTCTAAAGCAAATAGAAAACGGAGGGGTGGCTGGTGACAGCCACTGTGGCTTTGCTAAAGGTGAATCATGCCTGACAAATCTGGATTTTTGCAATGGGGTTACAGCACTGGTGGATAAGGCAGGAGCAACTGACTGGAGAAGTCACCTATCTGGTCTTGTGCAAAGAATTTGATACTGTCCCACACAACACCCTTGTCTCTAAACTGGAGAGACGTGGTTTTGATGGGTGGCCCACTTAGTGCATAAGGAATTGGTTGCTTGATCACACTCAAAAGGGTTGAGTTCAGCAGCTCAGTGTCCAGATGGAGACCAGTAACAAGTGGTGCCCTTCAGGGATCCATCTTGGGAGCAGTATTATTTAACATCTTTGTTGGGGATGTGGACAGTGGGATCAAGTGCACCCTCAGCAAGTTTGCACATGACACCAAGTTGAGTGGTGTGGTTGATACTCTAGAGGGAAGGGATGCCAGCCAGAGGGACCTGGATGGCGTAGAGATGTGGGCCTGTGTGAACCTCAGGAAGTTCAGCAAGGCAAAGTGTAAGGCCCTGCATCTGGCTTGGAGCAATACCAAGCACAGATACAGGCTGGGCAAAGAGTGGATTGAGAACAGCCTTATGGAGAAGGACTTGGGGGTATTGGTGGTGCAAAACTGAAAATGAGCCAGTGACAGCTCAGCCTAGAAAGCCCACGGCATCCTGGACTGCATCAAAAGAAGCATGCCCAGCAGATCAAAAGAGGTGATTCTCCCCCTTTAGTCCTCCCTTGTGAAACTCCACCTGGACTACTGTGTTCATCTCTGGGGCCTCCAGCATAAGAAAGGCATGGACCTGCTTGAGCAAGTCCAGAGGAAGGCCATGAAGACAATCGGGGGCTGGAGCATCATCCCTATGAGGAGAGGCTGAGACAGCTGGGGTGGTTCAGCCTGAAGAAGAGATGGCTCTGAGGAGATCTTACAGCCAGCCTTTCAGTACTTAAACAGGGCTTACAGAAAAGATGGGGAGGGACTCTTCATCGAAGAGCGTAGTGATAAGAGAAGGGGGAATGACGTTAAAACTGAAAGAGGGCAGATTTCATTAGATATTAAGAATAAATCCTTTACTGTGAGGGTGGTGAGACACTGGAACAGGTTTCCCAGAGAAGTTGTGGATGCCCCATCCCTGGAAGTGGTTCAAGACCAGGTTGGATGAGGCTTTGAGCAACCTGGTCTAGTGGATGCTGTCCCTGCCCATGGCAGGGGAGGATGGGACTAGGTGGATCTTTAAGGAAAGGTCCCTTTCAACCATTCTATGATTCTGTGATGGCATCTTGCCCTGGGAACTGGCCTTACATGGCTGTTAGTGGAAACAGGATGCTAGGCTAGGTGTAAGAATTACATGATAAAAATTAACACATTGTTATATCTTTCTCTAAGTTTGAACTGTCTGTAGACAGCTTTAGCAGTGCACTGTAGATAAATACTGTATTTAGAGCCTATTGCAGAACATAAGCCTCAGTAATCCAGAAGTCTTTGTGGAGAATGTCCAAGAAATATGAATTAGACAACCTTTCCCCTTTTATATTTTATTCTGTTACCTTTAAGTCTTTCCAATGTTTTGTTTTGTGTTGCTTCAATTTCAGGGTTAACACATAGAGATTTATCACATGGATCCCCAAAAATGTGTACCTGTCATTCACTAAAACATTACCATGACTAGTTAGAATGACTTTGCCAGAGTTACTGCAACTGAAAGTATCTTGAAACTGATGCCAAATTTAGAATATTGCAAATTTAGAATATTACTACACACACTGCAGGATTTTTTTTTTTCCCCTTTAAGAAAATATCTTTAGAATTTATGAGGTTCAATGAATTGACTGAGTTTGAAAAGTGTAAATGATTTAGCAACAAGTCCTTCCAACACCCTTTTTGATAACGGCACAGATTTACCCTTTATCTGAAACAGTACTGTGCTTTGCAGATCAGTATGCAGCACTGGTAAAATGATGTCACAGCCTACAGAGAAAACTGGTTGTTCCTCGCCTCCGATTGATGGAGCTACAGTAATCTGCCCACCACCTATGGGGTCTACAGGCACATCCACAGTACACTCTCAGTTCTCTCATTCCAGATTTTAATGCAGTATTACTCCAGGTCTAAAAATAAGCAATATTGAAGACGCTAGTCTGAACCTGAGTTTAACAGATAGCTGGTATGTTCAAGGGGAAAATTTTAATTGATTCACATCCTATAATTAGAAGCCATAACAGCTCCAGAGAGTTTTTGGACTCTTTTGATATGCCTTGAAGGAAACTAAACATCATCCTCTTGGCATCTAAGGGTTTAAAGCAAATATTTACTGATAGTAGATCCACATTAGTAGTAGACACACTCTTGTAAAGTTATAATTCAAGTAGAAGTATGAAAGAACTTAAAAATAATAAAAAGGAGAACTTAAATGAATTAATTATAATGTGACTGAGAAGTTGTTAGATTTCTACATTTTCTCATATGCTCTTTGCCTCTAGCAGGAAAGGTTATTTGCTACCTTTGTTATTAAACCATCACTCCAAAATTACAATAGTGCATGTCACCTGCTATACATGCCTGGATTTTAAAGTAATTATATTTAAGTAAAGTTTTCAACTAAGTATTCCTTTGCAGTCATAATGCTGGACAACAGTAACCTATTCATTATATTTTTGTGCCAAAAATGCAACATGAAAAGGTACTTCAAAATGTCTTCTGAACATATAGTTGCAAAATAATACAGCTTTCTACATACAATCCCCTGAACTGATAGGTTTGCTAGACAGAAAACAGATACTTACAGAAGATTCTGAGCTGGTTTTAATAAGTCCTACTAAACCAATTCAATATAAGACCTTCATTAGTTTAACAGACAATTATGAAACCTAAATGTTTCACCTAAAATTGATGTTTTTCCATTTTATTCTATTATAGAAATCTTTGTACCTTTTCCAAATTCACTGAACAATCCGTCTTCACTTGTGTCTCTATAGAAATCTTCTCAATAGTTTTCTTCTCCATTTAATCTAAATTTCTTCCATTTTACCAGTGTCCTCCTTGTAATTTAATGCCAGACTTGCATGCCACAGAAGTGGTCTAACCAGGGTCACACAGAAACCATTACCTTGCTTGATTCAGAGCATGACGCCTCTGGACATCCAGTTGTATGCATCGATCAATATCAGTTTCTCCTCCATCTAATATGTCTCATCTTCACTTTGGGAATTGCAAAAAAGAAAAAGGAAAGAAGATGTTTTATTCCAAAGGACAGAGACATTAAGTCCCAGACACAAAATTCTAGCAGAAGATGCTAGGTCCTAAAGCCTGCATAGTATTTGGAAAAGAGAGAAAACAGACAGTAATCATCTTTGTGTTTATAAAACAACATACCAATCTGCAAGATACTGAATTATTCTCTTGAGGTTAATGTAAGTTGAAGACACCTCTTTGCAGGACTTGGTTTATTATAAGCAACAGCAAATTTAATAGTAAAATTAACTGTCACTCAGATAAAAAATCATGACATGAAAGAAACAGCAGTTAGAATACCACACTCACAGTGGTTGTCTTATGAAGTTTTCATGGGCTGCTATGAATCTTATTGGATTGTGCATGGATATTTCCCTGAATTTAATTAGAATAACAGACAAGTCAAAATTGTTCCAATATTATATGTCTTGCCTGATGCTTCTGAGACCCCAGTTTGAGATGTTCACTGATACAGTACTGTTCAAATAAACGCCCAGTGCAGATTTGTATAAAATTGAGAATGTAAATTACATAAATATATATGTAGCACATATAGATATATGTAAAAATATTATGGAATAATGCAAATATTCCAGAAGTTATTAATGTGACTGCTAGCTATTAATAATCTACAAATATCTATGGTGCTTATTCTTATATGTCAGATTTTATAGACCACAAGTACTAGAATGACACCTAAAGATCCAATTAAGGCAATATAAGAGTTTCTCCTGGTTTTGTATATTTTCAGAATTTCATTTCCAGCAGACGCCCTTCCAACATTAATAAGCTACCAGATATTAATATTATTTTTTAAGAGGGTTAACAGTATCTTATCTCTGTGAGTGTGTGTATATGCATGTTTACTCCTCTGAATTTTGTGCCATGTTTTAATGTAATGAAGGCAATTAAGATATTTTTAAAGACCAACATGAAGAAATGTTGCTCTCTTAAGTGAGAAATATAAACCAAAGAAAAAAATCCCTTTAAAAAATGAAGTTTATAGCATAGTGTGGGGTGGATTTTTTTTTCTTTTCTGGAAACCTGACCCTGCTACAGTAATAACTAATGAACATTTTAAAAGTAGTAGCATTTCTGGGTGTAGTTCAAATAAGCAAAGTTTTGATTTCAAAACTGAGCTGTGAAAGTTAGAAAAATGACATATTTTCACAAAATTTATCTCATTGAAAAAATAATGAATTACTTTGCTTTAAATTCTATGGTACTCCCATTGTTACACCATTTCCTATTCAATTATCATAATGAAGACTATTATAATTTGGTTTATAGAACATTTTTTTTAAAAAAAACACCCTGTTTTGATAAAAAACTCCACAAAACTACAAGAAATTGGTAGAAGCACACACATTCAGATCTGTCTCTTTCCATGATTATTAAATAGAGAGAAAAAACCAAACTAAGTTATTTCTTTTATTTTTCAAAAAGTCCCGGACTTCATCAAGCTTTACAACAAACAGTATGCCAGATCCACCACAAGAGTTAGTCACCTAAACATGTTTCAGAGCAAAATAAAATAAAATAAAATAAAATAAAATAAAATAAAATAAAATAAAATAAAATAAAATAAAATAAAATAAAATAAAAGCAATCCAAAATAAAAACAACAACAAAACCCCCAACAAAAACCCTAAAAAAAAAAAACAACAAACCCAAACGTATTGGGGCAGTGAAGGGATTTTTGATGTTCCTGAATTTTGTTTGTGTTGTTTTTTGTTTTGTGGTTGGTTTTTGTTTGTTTGTTTGTTTTTAAATGTATTTTAAATAAAGAAACATTGCAGGCAGCAACTATAAAAGTCATATTTTAAAATGTGTTATTTTAAAATCTTCAGGGAAATAGTTTTTGACCTAAATAAAAAAAAAATAAAGAAAATAAAAAGCATTTCAAAGTGTAAACATTCATGAAAGTTCTCAAAAACTTAAACAAAATGGAATAATGATTGAAGAAACCATTTATACTCTTCAGGTTTAAGCCTCAGCACCTTTCTTTTGCACAAAGTTCAGAGGACAAGTATATGAACCAAAACAGGAAAATTCAGTTTGTAGAAGTCTGAAGCTAGACAACAAAAAATGGGGGTCTCCAGTGTGATTTGTGAACTCTTGGATCTAGTACTTCATTCAGTATTAAAGAAAGGTGCTTCTACACCACCTGAGAAAACTATCTTGCAGTCCCACTCCTTGATAGATGCTTATAATCTTCCTTCCAAGTAGGAATCGGGATGTGCAAATATCCTTAAAGCTTGTTGGACTGTAAAGTATGGATGTGCAGGCTCCTGATAAGCAATTTAAGTACTGCCCTAAGGATCATATTAGACCACATTGCCAGGCTAAGGGAGGAAGGTGGCATTTAGGACCTGATGGAATGAAGAGAAAAAAGGTCTTATGCAGATCTTGAGATACACCGTCAATGCTAGTGCAGCCTACCTTCAATTAACAGGGATGAAACAAACTCAAATAACAACTGAAACACCAAACTTGATTCTTTGTGGAAGAGGTTTCTATTTAAGTCTTTCTTTACACAAAACGTTTGGGCGTATTTTGCAGGAGAGTAAATGGTATTTGAGAACAAATAGAGCAAGGATAAGAAATGCTGTAAAAGGACGGACCTCGATTTATACTAATATTCTGCTGGCCTCCATAAAACAGGAACCTGAATAAATATATGTATGAAAAATATACTGGTCACTTGTGGTGGGTTGACCCTGGCCAGCAACTAAGAATCAACCCAGTTCCCTTAGTACGAAGGGGGAGAGAATCAGAAAAGCAAAAGCAAGAACACTTGGACTGAGATAGAGACAACTTAACAGGTAAAGTAAAGCAATGTGTGAAAGCAAAGCAAAATAAGGAATTTGTTCACTACATTGCATAAGCAGGCAGATGTCCAGCCACTTCCAGGTTAGGAGGTCCTGAGCATGTTGTCTTATCAGTTACTTAGGAAGAAAAATGGCACCAAATGGTCCCCCCCTTCCTCCTCCTTTCCTCAAGTTTTACTGGTGAGCACAATGTCCTGTGGAGGAGAATGTCCCTTGGTCAATTCCAGTCAGCTCTCTCCAGTTCCCTGCACACCTCCACCCCGTTCACTGCAGGGTGCAGAGTGGGGAAAAAGAGAAAGCTGCTGTGCTGTGAAAGGGCTGCTCAGTAATAGCCAAACTGGTGTTATCAACACTGCTGTAGTCACAAATCCAAACAAAGTACAGCACCATACAAGCTGCTACGAAGAAAATTAACTTAATCCAAGCCAGATGCAGTACACCACCACATCCCAGGCTCAAACCCACCTGTATTCATCTCTTTTGCAAAACAAGTCTAATAAAAATATGGTCTATCTTCAATGCAACACTTTAAAAAAAAGAAAAAGCCTCTGCCTTTTGGGGAATGACTCATTTTGAGAGCACTGTTTTTTTTCTTCTTTAACTAAGGCACTTTATCCAAGCCACATAGTCTTCCTGAAGTCCAGCTGTGCTAGCTTTGTATTGACACCTAGGGAAGGGCAGTGAGTGCCATAGGTGTCCTGCTGTCAGTAGAGAGAGAAAGAAATAGGAAAAGTAAATTGGGTAAAGCTGGTAAACAGGATCATACTGCGGCACTTCCAGCACTGAGAACTCCCAGATCTTTTGACTCCTACCACAACAAGTTCATAACTAATGCAGAAAATGTATCCAGTCATTTTGGTTTAGAAGAAAATGAAAACAAATGCAACAGAACTATACAAGTTCCATGAAATATTAATGCGTACTGTTGGATGGTGAGGTGGTAAGAATATGTATAATTTATATCTTTTGAACTTACTGATTTAATGGCAGCTTGTGTGTAAGGTTTTCACTAGCATATATGTAGTGCTGCAATATATAGTAGATATATATGTAGATTTACATGAAGTTGATATATATGAAGTGGTTTAAAAATAATGCTATTGACCTCCTTTGAAAAATCTGTTTCATTTCTTGAAAAATGTTAATATGGTTTAGTTGGAAAACTTTTTTAAAATAAATGCTTATGTACATATATACACACACATATATAGAAATACATTGAAAAGAGGTCACTTAACAGGTCCTGTAGTACAAAGTTTTTGGGTTAAAGTATGTCAGAAGATCAAGTCATAATTTCACAATGCAAGTTAAGAAGTAGTAAATGTTTGACTTTTGACAATTCTCCACTTATTTTTTCTTGCAACAGAAACAAAAAAGTTTTATCAGAAAGATAAGTGATGATTAAGACTTGCATTATGTATTCAAGCAAGCCTGCATCAATCCTAACATTTCCTAGAGAGAAATATTTTAGAACTACTAAGCTCCCATGTTTACTTCCATTTAAACTGGACTTAAGCTACAATGCAACACAAATATACAAGACTGGCATCCTCTACTTCTTTGTTCAACTCAAACAACCTAGCCATCAGTTGCTCATAATTCTACACTTCTGGGAGTTAGAATTTATGATGAAAGTTATTATTGTTACAGAGCTTAGGAAATTTTCAGACTTTGGAGTAAGGCTTTGCTTTCAATTTACTAGTGTTTCTCATTTATAGCAATGGTGTTAGCACTGAAGAAAAGGAGGAAAAAAATTCCAGACAAGCCTTTCCAAACAGATGAGGACTGGCTAGATACAGAGATTTAGGTATCTATCTTGCCTCGAGCAAACAAGCCCGTGAAGCTTTTACACTCTTTACTTCATACCAGTCACGTTGTGAGGTGCCCGTGTTTCTGACACTTGACACCGTGGGAGGCATTAGTTATACTGCAGCTCTTTCAAACAACAAATTGAGATTTCATTTATAATTATTTCTCTGGCTTGCAGCATTAACACAAAGTTCACTGTAAAGCAGGCATTAATAATCATGCTAGTGTAAAATCATTGGTATAAATAAATATCACTTTTTGATACTTGTCTGAAAATCATAATAGACACATGGGTTAATTAATAACAATCATAAACAATAAAGGAAACAATGCAGTCAGATCTATAAGTGCAGACAGTACAGAGGGGGGATAAGAGAGCAGCTGTGTTATACAGGCACAGCTGTTTCAAATTCTCCTATATTTCTAAGGGTGTTTAGGTCTGGATTTATTTCCATTTTGCTTCATCACCTGTGACTGAACCTGCTAAAAAGATGCTAACACTAAGTTGTCAGTTTCTGGTTGGGATTCATTATGTAGTCGGGCTGAACTGGCAGTGCACTGATGGACAGCCAATCTGAGCCCCGTGCTATAACAGAGTATCAGTCGGCAAAGGCCGTAGAAGTCAAATTCACCTGGTAGTTAGTTGTGTACCCAGTAACTATAAAAAACATTTAAGAACTTATGAAAGATACTGTTTTCTTCTGCCTGTGGACTGTGACTCATCTTTTTAGACCTTTTACCTGTACAACCTTTCTCTTGCAACTTTTTGACTGCATGACAATTGTGATAAATCGTTCATAGTCTCATGCAGTGCTGCCACAACTTACTGATAACAGAATGCTTAGATAATCATGGATGTCCGTTCTAACCTGTTGTCCTGGTTTCAGCTGGGATAGGGTTATTTGTCTTCTTAGGAGCTGGTGCAGTGCTGTGTTTTGGATCTGTTGTGAAAATAATGTTAGTAACACACTTGATGTTTTTAGTTGTTGCTGGGTGATGTTTATACCAAATCAAGGACTATTTGGTTCCTTGGGCCCTGCCAGCGAGAGGGCTGGGGGTGCACGGGAAGCTGGGAGGGGACACAGCCAGGACAGGTGACCCAAACAGGTCACCCAAAAGGTGAGCCAAAGAGGTATTCCATACCATATGGCATCATGCTGAGTATATAAACTGGGGGTGAAGAAGGAAGGTGGGGACATTTGGCATTATGGCATTTGTCTTCCCAAGTAACAGTTACGTGTGACAGAGCCCGGCTGTCCTGGGGATGGCCGAACACCTGCCTGCCCATGGGAAGTGGTGAATGAATTCCTTGTTTTGCTTTGCTTGTGTGCGTGGCTTTTGCTGTATCTGTTAAACTGTCTTTATCTCAACCTAAGAGTTTTCTCACTTTTCCAATCCTCTCCCCTGTCCTACTGCGGGGGGAGTGAGCAGGCAGCTGCGTGGGGCTTGGTTGCCAGCTGGGGTTCAACAATGACACCTGTGAGCAGCTGGAAGCCAACAGGACCTTTTCAATGTAAGACCAAAGAGCAAATTCCTGTCTTGTTCTATAAAGTACAGAGAAATGGTGAGTTATTTTATTCCCACCACTACCCCCCCTGAAGCAATAATTAATGATTCCTCCAAACCAGTTTGGGTTTTTTGGTTTTGTTTTGGTTTACTTTAATTTGGTGGTTCACATTGACTTACAGAAGCAAGTTCAGCCATGTCAGTGTTCTGCCAAACTCCCAAAAGCCCCTTGCCTCTGAGTGTCACAGAAAACCCTTTTAGAAATATGTGAATTTCTAAAAAATTGTCTAGGCTGAGAGATCATGTGTCTGAGCATTTCTGAAGCATTTTACTCTCCAAAACCTATGGGAAAGCAGTCAATAGGAGCCTTATTTCAGCAAAAATAATTTATGAGTAGACTGCACTTCCCTTACTTTCAGCCTAACAGTTAAGATCAGGCTTTCCATAAAATTATTTAAAGAGTGCTTTTTATATGTTTTTTTCCACCATCTACTTACATTTCCTGTTAAATCGATTCAACAAATTTCATGCTGTATCTGAGCATTATTACCCACATGATGTTTTATATACATTGGATACTTTTTCCTTGCTCTATCCTTGAGAACAGATTTGTCCATTTCCCAGGGTGGTATTCTTCTAGTGATCAGTAATTGACAACAACTGTTTAGAACCCTGGACCCTCTCCTGTTACTGTCTCATTCCAGCACTCTCAAGGAAGTTGCTATCATATTATGCTTTTATTTTTAGGTGCCTCTATTTCACCATCTAATACTCTATACCATTTCAGCAAAGCTACCAATCGATCTCAAACTGAGTCACACATTTAAGTTACTTTTTAGAGTATTTTAGACTAAAAATCACTGTGACTTGAGACACAAAAAGTTAAAATACCCTCAAAGTTCTGAAAAAAAATCATCAAAACTGGCAAAAACTGTCCCAGACTTACTGAAAATTAAAAGGCTGGGCAGAGGGGAAAAGAAAGCAGTGTGTGACAAAAACAGGTTACATTCTAATAAAGTGTTATTTGGACTACATTAGCCAATGATGTTCATTAAGTTCTAGATTTTTTGAAAGGAAAAATGAAGGTCTTTACCATACCTTGAAAAAAGCATGCCAATTTTTAAAGACAGAAGCGTGGAGTTTTATGTCATTGAAGTAACAGCAAAAGAGAAATTCTATCATTTTTCTGACTATTGATCTATTTGAGGCATCTTCTTGTGTAAACCTTCTAAGTGTTTGGCCTGAAGAACTTCACAGTCACAGATCTGTTGCTATCTTCTGAAAAAAGACATGGTGACAGCCATGCTAAAAGAAAAAAGCCTGATCAATTAGGCCAAGCCTTCCTTTATACAAAAGAATTCTGATATTGAAATATATCACAATATTGAAATATTGTAATATTTTAAAATAAATTTATTCCTAGAATCAAGAGCAGCTGCTGCTTTGCTTCAGAGCTAGATTAATTCACTGATACTGCATTTCTCACTGGATTATTTATACATACAAAATACAAGCTAAATCAAAGCTGTTGGAATCTTTTTTGGTTTGTTTTGTTACCCCCCACCAACTTTAATACACACAGAGGAGATATTCTGACATAGATTATGTGGTTTCCTACCACAAAATGGCATAGTCATGGGGTAAAGGCATAAAAGCGTATCTTCAATGACATGAAGATGCTGGGTTGGTGTGCACATAGCAGCTGCAGCAGTAAAAAGACTGTCTTCTCACAGCCAACCTGGCTAGTGCTTTCCAAGGCTGTCAGGTGCCATTCATATGGCCCTGTGCAATCACAGATGCAGATCACATTTCCTAATAAACCCATACATAAGTACTGGTGTGGGTTTGGGATAATTAAGCACCCTTTTATTTAATTAATTGTTAAAAGATATTAGAACTTTTTTATATACCATGTAGCTGCAACCTGTCACAGAAGATGTTGATAGACTGGGTCATATGTAAAGCAGCATCAGGAAACCTTCAAACACGGCTTGACTTAATAAGCAAAATTAATTTATAAACCATACTTAGTCACAGACATTTTATTGACTATTGTTTGTTGAGCTTTTCATGTTTATGAAAGAGCCAGAGGACTAAGTTAAAAAGTGAGCTCAAAGGCAGGTCAAAGGATAACCCCTGAAACTTTACTTGTATCTTCCCTTCTATATGTAAAGGTGTGACATACTCAGCTTCATGTCTAAATTATTTTCAAATTCCTGCCTCCTTGTTTCAGGCAAAGGACTATGATGAATACTCGTTATAAAACTTAAAAGAAATATTTAAAATTAAATATTAAAATTTGTTACCTTTGTAGAATATAAGAATATATTATGGTAAAAATGAGCGTAATAAAGCCCAAAGAATCATTTAATGAAAAGATTTCTTAGATGAAGGATAGGCATTAAGATGTTCTGCTTATAGAGTCTGTGGAGTTTTTCTTTAACATTTTCTTTCAGTGAAAGCACAAGATAATTAACATATCAACATCCTACTGCATTTTCTGTGATATTTAATACAAATCTCATACTTGAAGTTTTCTAATTATTTAATTAGCTTTGTCTTTTGTCCCACTTCATCTGACAGAAAGCGTAGGGTGTTAAAAACAGCCTAACATTTATACTTTATATTATGAATGTAAATCACGGTGAAGATTATGATTTACTATTATATTAGCAATAGTAGTTCTGGGACTGAACTGAAAAGGTGGATGAAGAACTGCAGAACCACTAAAAGGTTTTCATTGGAATTTGTATTTGTGCTGGTTAAAAGTAGGAACAAGTAATAGATTGCAAGATGCAAGTTCTCTAGGATGCCAGACATAATTTTAAAAGGTAAAATATGGTCTCATACCATTTCACCAAATCATGGCCATTAAAGTAATGGATCTGTGGGACAATATCCCAAGCAATGGAAACATGCCCGAAAGCAGTCAACGAAGAAGCAGACAAAATGAATGGTCTGTGGAAAGGAAGATGGAAAGGCAATGAAACTCAATTCTCCATGATGAAAATTAGGAAAAGTATAACAGATCCTGTTTTTATAAGACCTCTGTTTGCACAGGTAATGAAACAGCCTGCTAGTTGTTAGGACAACTGAGGCTGTATGAGACTACCAGTATGAGGTCTAAACTGCCCTTTCTATAAGGAGAGAAATTTCTGTATTTCTTCAAGCGAAGAATCTCTGCAGAGTCCAGAGACAGTTCCTGAGACCAAGCACATATTTTGACACAAACCATGAAGACTGACATAAACCAAACTACTAAAAAAACATTAGAAAAAAAAATTAAAGCATAAGGTTGACAGTATATGAAGAAACACTTCATTTTTCCCACGTCATTTCAGGTGCTGCACACTTTCAGCGTTGGAGATGTCTTTACACATAAGTAAGAGTTCATATGACAAATAGCCTCTTATATTCTGAATTCTGCCTTCAGATCACGAACATCCTGGTTCAGAGGACACTAAAGTTGAAGATGTGCCTGCTGGTTGCAGGAGGGTTGGACTAGATGATCTTCAAAGGGTCCTTCCAATCAAAAATATTCTATTATTCTAAGTGGGTAAACAAACAAGAAAGGAATATGAAAGGACAACGGGTTGATGAAACTTAGCACATTTTGGGAATATATCTGTTCATACTGCCTTTTGATACACTCTCAGAGAAAATAAAAGCAAGAAGGAGGAAGGAACTAGATAATGGCCTACTCTTTTTTTTTTTTTTTTTCTTTTTGTAATTTAAATCTTATAAAAGCTTATTAATAATAATGGTCCTTTTTAAACAATATTTTGCATTTAGTGTGACTCTTGTGACCCTTCGCACACTGAGGGATGCAAGGTGCAGACATCACCCACTCTATTGTGGAGGGCAACAAACACGTAGAGACAAAAGGTTATGACAACACTGTTATTATAAATGGTTATTCTTTGTACTCCAGACTTGAACTTTAGTCTGCTCAGCCCTTCCCTGATGCTACTTTTTTTACTTTAGCTCATACATTTTTGCACATTTATAATTTTCCATAGATGTTAAGAAATCTACACAGTGTAAAAATAACAAAAAAACAGAAGAAAGGAGGGCACCAGGTCATTTATTGGTACTTAACATCAATGTTCAGAGGAATTTAAGTATATGGAAACAGCAAATGGGATCTAAAATATTAAGCTATCTATCTGAAAAAAAAAAAAAAATTTGAGAATGTTTTAAAAAAAAATAGTAGAAAAGACATTATGAAAAGAATTCAATAACAAATTTGTATTTATGAAGGATGTAAGAATAAACAGACAATCCAAATCCCTGTAGTACATCATATATTTTCTTGAAAATCACTACCACATACAGCAAGACTGCCCTTCTTTATAATGAGAAGCATCAGTTCTGAGGATGGCTATTCTTTAAGTTGAATAACTGGTATCAGTTAATCTGTTTCTAATCAACAGAATATTTCTAAGATGGGACTTTAACCTAGTTCTTTCTAAACTAATAAATATTTTATCAAGCATATCTTTGTGTTAAACTGCTGACTGTTCTTGTTACACCTGAAAAAAGGACTATTTAGTAATCTTTATGTGTCTTATGAGGCTTATATGAGCAAACTGTTGCTAAATGACAATCTAGAATATCTTTGGAAAAAAAAAAAAAAAAGAGAAGTCCATTTTCCTGCCTAGACAGGGTCATGTGCTAAAGTCATCATTTGAGTACCTTACTCCCTCCCAGAGGGCATAGTGATGCAACCAAAATTCAGTTTGGCTTTGTGTAATAAGAATTCTTCGCGCTAGTGACAAATGAGAGGAACATGCTGTTCTCCAAAACCCATTTTTACAAAGCTAAAATCCCCAAATAAAATCTACATATATGTGTACATAAGTTGCCATGTTCTTATTTAGGGAAACAAAAACCTCAGTAGTTAATAAACTTGGAAAACAAGGATAAAAAATAGAGGATTAATGTAAATCAGATTTGGTTTTCATTACCCCGATAACACCGAGTGACAGATCAAGAACATCACAAACAAAAAAAGCTTTGATTTCACCAATGCTTCAGAACATAACACTTAGTGCTGAGAATCTTTTTGGTCTGTCATTTACATTTTTTCCCCCATATAATGAATGGAGTCAGAGGTTTATGAGACTTGGCAGGACCCTTTTAACAACAAAAAGCAGACAAGGTATATATATCTGTAAGTAGGTCAAGAGGAGATCCTTTGCAACTTTTACATACCTTCTGGGATATACCTTAGCTTTGATCCTGCCATATAATCTTCACAGAAAGACACATGCAGTTTCATGCAACTGAGAGAAATCCTGCCTGGATATAAGGTCCTCCCAGCTGATTTAATTGCAGTAAGCAGGCAAGGCTCTATCATCAGTTCAGTAGGCTCAGAAGTCCCAATGATGTTTCCCTAACAATTTCTTTAAATATAATCTTGTCTTATTATCCATATGCAAAATTGTTCTTACTTAGCAATGGGAATGCTAAATTTCCTTTTAGTTTATTAACTATTTATTTATTTACTGCAGTTGTTAAAGAAGAGTTACTGCACCTTAAATTAATTTCTTCATTTTTATTTGTATTAAATTTTAGGAAAGGGTAAACTCTGCTATTTTTGCTTTATTGCTTTGCAAGATATGTTCTATTTTACTTCATTCCAACAACGACCATTCCCTGATAATTTTAATTAAAAAATAAACAAGTTTTGACATAATGCTGAGATGAAAATTGAGATTTATTGACCCAAGAGGTAAATATTGTTGGGGATTTACCTCTTGGTGATTAGTTTTTTCAGGGATGTGTTTCTTCAGGCTTGATATAAATAGTTTGTGTGTGCATATTTCTACATGTCTATAGGTATTGAATATGCTTTGGTTTTGTTATTTTTAAAAACTGCAAACCCAAAAATGATATCTTTGTTAACAAACAGAAAACAAAATCTTTATTTTTTCCATCAGAATTAATTTTAATAGTCTTCATTAATCTTGACGTGATCAATTTTTTCCATTTTGAACTTCACTTATTTCATACAAAGTTAAGAAAAACTTCCATTGTAGTTTTATTATTGTATTTAGGTGAACAAAATAAGTGAGTGCAACAAGGAAACATTCATTAGCTTACATACCCTATTATTATATACCTTTATACAATTCAGTGCTAGACTGACACATGTAATCATGAAGTTTCCACCTGTTCAAGAGCCAATATGTTTCTCACATATAACAATAACTGCTAGAAAAGCAACAACAGAAATTCAACTTTTGGCCAACTACACATCTACCAGAGTGTTTTCATGTAACACTTAAAGGAGGAGGTCATGCTGCTTAGTTTTCTAATATTGAAGTACTAACAAATAAGTATAAAATCAGGGACTCGGTATTCATTACTAATGCAACAATAGTTTTAAAGTATATTTTTGGTACTATATTTTATGCACATTGTATTAGAGTATATATATTAAAAAAAATAAGTATTCTGGAGAATAAAGAAGATCATGACATAGATGATTTGGGCACAAACTAATCAGTGGGTTTTAATCTATCTGGCTTCAAAGGCCTGAAGTATCCAGAGGCTTTTATAAATTCTCACTGAAGTGGCAAAATGGCATTTCTAGAAACTGGAAGAGTTCTATAATAAAAAGTTCTATAACCTCAAATTCTGGTGATAAACTTAAGGATTCTAACTGAGGAATGGGGACAAATACCTAGGATTCACTCATGTCAGTTGAGTGGCATCTCAGTCTTGAGAGTGTCCTGTATTGATGAACCATACATTGCATCCCATTCTAGACACTGCAGAGACTAAAAGAGGCAAAGTGTTATTGTTCTGCAGGGTGGAAGTAGGGTGCAATGGTTTTTCTGTATTTATCTTTTGCATGTAAGGTTAAGATTTCAAAATTACAAAGAAAGTCAGAGTCCAGACAAATGACTTGTTTTCACCACAGTTAAATAATAATTTTACCTTCGTAAAATATTAGCTTGTGTTTTCTATTATGATTTCTTGGCTACAAATGTATTTTGGGATGGGGAAGACTGTGAGATATTAATTGCTCCTGAGAATACAAGTACAGGGGAAGAATTATGCTAGTTACTGCTGCTAGTATTTTATTTCAACATCTTCTGTGATGCTTATTTTCCAAACCATTAATGTGGATGGAACCTACTGTGGAGAACTGAGAGGTTACAGAAAGGAGAATAATAAGTGCAGAGAACAATAAGCAATAGAAAAGGCCAATAAAAAAGAATGTTCTTTTCGATTTTAGTACAAAACCTTTTGTATAAATTTTCTGTAAATCAGAGGTTGGTTTAATAGAAACTTACAAGCACTTACTAGACTCAAAAAAAAAAGGTTCTGAAGCTGTCTGCTCATACATAAAGGGGGGAAAAAAAGGAAGAGGGAGATAAAAAATAACTAGCTTTATTCGAAGTATTTTAACAGTTTTCTCATAAATAATTAATATGTAGTGTTTCCCCTGAATATGTTTTGTATTTTTTTATTTTTTATTTATTTTTATAAACACTGAAAGAAAGGAAAGCATATAACTATGTAGAGATCTCATCATAAGGATGGCAAGCTTCATCAGAATAAGAAACACAACATAATTGAAGTAACAAACCTTCTTTTCCATAGAGACTTTGGATCTGCTTTAAGACTTAATGTTTTTTGGAGGCAGAATCAAATCTCCCAGGCAGGCTAGACCTGGAGTTATCACTTTTCTCACCTGAACCTGTTCCTAGCAGCTAAAAAGGTGGAACCTCTGATAATAGAATGCACCTAAAAAAATGTTTATTTTCATATTTAATAATTTATTGTTAGGTTGTTTTGTATAATTTACCTGTTGTTCTGTTTTAAGGGTCTTGACACTGAGATAGCTGCAGGCAGCCCTGGTGGTACACACTGTGCAGTTCCAGCAACTTCCAGCACAGCATGTGTTAATGGGCATCTCAGGTATGGACACCTCATTGCAAAAAGGCTTAGAGAAAATGAGGACTAATTGAACTTTGCATTCCTTGATGGTTGGTTGGTCAGGTTAATCAAAGCTCGCCACACCTGAGAAAAGCCCATGAAACTGCTCAAGCCCCACACTTCGCTGCTAAGCATCCAACCATGGAAGGAAAGTAGCTCTGATATAAACTAAAGGGAAAGGACAGTCACAAACTTCCCTCATTCCTCCTAAAAATCACTTTACTAACAATATTGAAATCATAAGTCCATTTTTTTCTCCAGGCATGACTGACTTCAGCTACTAAAAAGAGCTTTAAAAACCTGCTGGGGAATGTTATGCATTTTTTTTTTTTGTTCATCCTTGACTGCATTTGCTCCATTCTATATCCCAAAAAATTTTGTTTAAAATAGCCATTAAAAAAAAAATAATCTCTTTTTTCTACATCTGCTGCCTAGTTCTAAGCTAATGCCATGCATATAAGATATAATGTGACAAAAAAGTACCATAGGAGCCTTCCGAGAAACTAAGGTTTGTAGAAGTTTGTGCTTAGGTCCTTCAGACTCTCTTCTCTGCTAAGGGCCACAGACAGCTGCTCGAGACCTGATGAGTAGGACAGACAGGCGAGACAAAGACATAGTTCTGACAGAAAGCTGCACAAAATGAAAGTAGAGCATGTTGTCAAAAAATTCTTTGGTTTTAGCAAATCAGAACATTATGATGAAAGTAATACTGGAAAATACTGGACAGCAACATAAAATACAGCACATTTTCTACCCAGGTGCAAGGAATTTTTATCCATATCTCTCTTTTCTTCCTCTTTCAGTTGTCTAAAGCTTTTTGAAGGTCCATAATAAATCAAAACTAATTTCAGTTTCTGAAACTAGAAGTTCATATAAGAGACAATACATTCAATGTTAATAGATAGGCAAATATGCAATACTGCATCAAATTAATACAGTTCAGAGCAATACCTTACAACTGCACTCGAGCAAAAGCAGCATGGTGACAAATACAGTATCTTTCTACCCACAGGCAAATAAGTATCTCAGTTCTGATATTTATGAACATCTGATCTCTGAATTTTTGGTAAAAGTGGAGATGAAAGATAAGAAGTAAAAGCTAAAGAACTTCTCTGATAGAAATATGGATAATGAAGTCCTATTGGCCAATTCAGCCAAAAAAAAAAAAAAAAAAGACTATGTCCACCTAGTCATTACAGGGAGGTGTTTGAATAAAGAATCAGACTCTCAGTCCTGTTGTACACAGAGCAAGACAAAATGCCCGTGTCTCTTCTGCATCAAAGTAAAATACACTGTGGTTAGAAACACATTTTCTCCCATGACATCTGTCCTTCACTTCAGCATGTTCTCTGGAACATTTTTAGCAAAAGTACATGGTAAATTACTAGACCCACAAGCTGCATAAATTAAACATGCCTAGACCATCCTTCAGCACTGAAATGTGTGGCACAAAATTGCTCTATTTGATACTGTGTAACTTTTTAACAACCCAACACATTGGCCACACTCAAACTGTCTTAACACTTTCTCTGTGCTCATTGTTAAACATTAGCACGGTCCAAACCTGTGCCATGAGCCAGTCTGACCAATTTCACCATTTTAATAATATAGATGAATGAATACCTTAAAGACCTCATTTACGAGCTCTTAATGAAATTTGAATATGTAGGTATTTTGATACTTACTATAAACCTTCAGCTTGACATTATATCTAAAACCAGATACTTTAAAGAGCAGACTTTTTGTTAAGCAACATATTAAGGGAAAGTCAAAGATTGGAGAGGACTCTGAAAAATCAAGTCCACATTACAGTTCACTAGGGTAAATAATGAATTGGCTCATATATGAAACACAATAAAGTTACTTAC
Source organism: Microhierax caerulescens (assembly GCA_035590215.1). Classification (NCBI taxonomy): domain Eukaryota; kingdom Metazoa; phylum Chordata; class Aves; order Falconiformes; family Falconidae; genus Microhierax; species Microhierax caerulescens. Next base: position 22,228,786 of record JAVJGJ010000037.1, on the reverse strand, counting down.
CAGGCAATATTCAAAATACTATAAAGCCAGAGAGCAAATTACCATCCTAATCTAAGGGTTTCTGCATTCTGCCTCCAAGTTACCAAGAGTATTCATTCTAGCTCCTGTGGTCCACATGAATAGATTATGCTAATGGGCATAAGCTGAAACAAGAGAGGTTCAGAATGGATATAAGGAGAAACTTTTCCACCAGAAGGACAGTCAAGCATTGGAACAGTTTGACCAGAGACATTGTACCGTTTCCATCCTTTGAAGTGATTAAGACTGGAATGGCCAACCTTAGCAACCTGGTCTGACCTCATGTGTGATTCTGCTTTGAGCAGGGGGTTTTCACTACAGACCTCTTGCGGTTCCTTTCAACCTGAATCATCATACGAGCCTATGATTTTAATAGTGGATCAGACTGTTTAAGTTTTAGAAAATAACACTAAAGCATTAGTTTTTTATTTATTTCAAGTGATTTCACTTTCTCACACTCTCATACCTGCGTACTCATAAGGACCAAGAAACGTGTGCCTAAGTAGTTTGTTCAGTATTCACACTCAAGTTACTTACATACAGCCAAGTGATCTGTCTGGCCTTCAAGCACTGTGATATATGTATTCGGGTGGTCTGCGTAAATGCTTGCAATGAAACGAAGGACAGATGAGATGATGGCATCAATTAAGTTGTTATCCCATCTCCTTGGTTCCTCTTAAATTAATAACATACTGGTTTTGAATATATCTTTTTTTGTAATCTTCGGTACATGACTAATCAGTCTTTCTATCCTCACTTAGTAGCTGTGTCCTTTGTTTCCCAGCTTGTGTGTCCTGAGAAGCTGCACATTTGATGTGCTGTCATCTTGTTGACCAAGTCTATTTGCATTGATATATGCCCTTATAGGTTTCTGCCATTCCTTCTGGTGTTCCTACACCCAGATATTCACACTCATTCTCCATTCAAGGTATTTTGAAGGTCTATTACAATTCTCTACAAAGTAATTCAAAATAGCAATATATAAGCAGCGTTTCCTACTTTTGAGAGTCATCAGGTAGATCACTGACCACATCTAGCAATAAGAATTGCAAAATTGGAAGGGAGAGGAAGGACAGATCAAGAGCAGTTTGTAAAATAAAATAAAATAAAAAGGCTTAATAAAAAATTCAGAAAAGAAAGAGTAGCAGAACTCAAGAGAATGAGAATGAGTTTGAAAGGACCAGATGGAAGAATGATACCTCTGTAACTCAAGCCATTTTCAGAGCAATGTAAAGTCAGTTAATCATGATATGACAAAATGCATTAGAATGATGGATAGAACTGGTAGGTTCCTGATTTAGAACTAGAATTTGAAGAAAAGACTAGTTTTGGTTGTTCCATGTTCTACTGTATAATTCTCAGTAATAACAATAGAAAAGGGGAGTGTACACAAAACCAAAGAGTTTTATAAAAGCAAAATTGAACTATGATTAATGAGAATTAAATTCTCTTGAAGAGCAGAAAGCCTGGACAAATTATGCACTGAATAGAAGGATGCTAAAATAATTATAACAAATATACAAACCATACAAGCTTTTTACTGAGGAAAAAAACCCAAAACTTTTCCAAGTAATTATAACAAAGTTTCCTTCAAATTTATTGCAAAGATAGTGAAAGTTTACCTTTCCTTAATTAACTCACTTGCAGTCAGTAAAAGTAGCTATTTGGATTAAGTCAATTCTGCTGGAATATTCTTTAGGGGTGTCAATTCAGTAATGTATTTAATTTATAAAATTACATAAAATGGCTATAAATTCTTATTGTAATATAGAATGACACGACAAATTAAAGCCTTAGGTCAAGCTTCTTTTAAAATCTGCTACAGTAAGGCTTTCATTTAAGCAGCAAAGTAAAATGAAAACACATAATAGAAAAAAAAAAAAATGGTTTGCCATTATATCTATTAAGAACAGATAAATCTACAAACAAACTTCATCCAAAGGCCAACCAAGTTCAGAGAGACTTATTTGGCATAGATTTAAGAAACTTGGCAGATGATCTAAAAAGGCTTTTCAAATTTCAAAATTTTGCTGTCTTGGCTTTCTGTGTCCCTGCGTGGTCACTTTCTGAATTATGCTGAATTAAATTTTGTATCCTTGTATAAGTAAATTATTCAAATAACAAGGGAGTAATTTTTTTATTTTTTTTTTTAAATCCTACATATACTCTACAGGTTCTATGGGACCTTCATACCATACAGATAAATTGACCAGTAGCCAGAAGGAAAGGAGCATTTTATTCTTTATCAGTGCTTAACTACTAAAGCTGGGGAAAAAGTCAATAATTTGCTGCTATGAAAGACAACTGCAAAATATTCTACTTGCAATTAAGTTGGAGAAAAGACTGAAGCATTTATCTTCCTTTGTTCTACAACTTGGTCACTCCCTGCTTAGATGAAAATTTAGACTGCAATATCACTAAGTAACTGAGTTAATGTTTAAACAACCATCAACCAATGAAAAATTCAAAGACTTGACACCCTCTATCTCAGACAGACATGGTTTTATTTTATCTTTCTATCTGTTTTAGAGAATATGAATTCCATTGGTACATCTCTTCAGGTAGGACAGGGTCAGTGATTCACAGATTTATTAGAAAAGACAAAACAGATTCTTTCACTTGCTTAAGATGCACAATAACCAGTCAGAAGAACCATAATTTCTTGCCTGTAGGGAAGAAGTATTTCAGTTTTAATGCAGTTAGATGAGATCCCTCTTTGAAGCACACTTCATCATCATAGTTGAATAATGAGTCAACTATTGAACTTATTTTTCATTCGTTATTGGGAATGTTGTAGGATTTGGCAAGAGGGTAATTTATGGAAGTGGTAGTAAAATTTTTTCAGTGGGCGGGGTGGGTGTTGGTGTTTTTTTTGGGGGGGGTGTGTGTTGACTTACATGAGATAAACTTGTCTCACAGGCTGTTCTAAATCACTTAAATATATTTAAAACATATTTACATATTCAACCTTACACATTTAGTGAATTTAGTGGGATTTAACCATTGTAGTACTGTGTTACATTCAGGGTATTTATTACTTGGTGTTTGGTTTATTTTCTTTTTCACAACAGCTATAAGAAATAAAGCTTATTAAAGCCAACAGCTGATGACTCTGGGTAGAATTAACACCTACGTAACCATCATACCAAGTTAAAAAAAGCACAATCTTTTATTTTCTGTCAAAAGGATACCCTTTTACTAGCCATTGCTTTTGTATACAAATATCATGCAGCACAGTGAAGCTCAGATTTCAAAATTAGTTGTTTATTTTGCACTTCAGTATCATATTTCTTGTGAACCAGTGGTTTAAGGTATAAAGAACAAACTACAGTACTGTGTTAGTGAAATCCAAGGTTCAAAACTTTTTGATAGAGGAATTTCGTTTTACAGTAAGCTGCATAAGTAGGGCATTTGTTTTCAGAAAAATGGTATGTATAGCTAGTATGTTTAACGTAGTGGTATAGATATGGGTTCTGTTTTGGCACTGCCTGCTTGCCATGCTTCCTGTTTCTCACTGGAGCCCTGGTCCCTTAATCATCCCTGTGTGTATATGTTCATTTGCCCTTGAATCCCTCCTGGAGTGAGCCAGCTATTTTCTTTCCAAAACAAAATCATGTCAGATTTGACAGAAAAGCTACTCCACAGTCTGTCCCAAACACACAGTATGAATGTGTCATGCATGACTTCTTCCACCTGGCATAGTCCTCTACTGCTATCTGAACAGGACTTGAACCTTCAAATATGTCAACATGCTGTGCCCAAAGGCAACACATGCTGCTAGTCCCCTCTGATCAAAGGCATCACTCTTCTGTTATGTTAGGTACTTTGAACTGTAAAAAAGACACATGAAAAGCATGTCTCAGGAAAACTCAATTTAAATGCCACTGGCTCTGTATTAGCCACCAGTCCACTCCTAATCCTAACACGGCTAGAAGGGAAATATAAGCCAACATCTGCAGCTGGCTGCACAGCCAGCTCCTTCACCCAGAATGCTTCCCCTTTGTTGGAAAATAGCCACAAGCATGCAATCATATAGATATGCTTAGCACCTTCATAACACAAACTTTAGAAACTGCCTCTTCTTCCAGAACAGGAGTTATGATTTTATTGTTTCTAGAAATAGAGAAAAGGATCTTGTCTTTAACATCTTAGCATAGTTTTGAAGGACTTTGTATTATATTGTCTCCTGTCTGAGGAGATTCTAATGAATCTCCTTCCAGGAGAGGCCCCTACCAGTCAAGATATATATACATTAGTCTAGGTGATGTCATCCTTTACTGCCCATGTTGACTTCAGGCTGCAGCCCAGACAAAAGCACCTATTCTGAAAAACACTAACTTTATGCAATATCTCATAGATTATATGTCATTATGACAAACATTTTAAAAGGGAATGTGGTCATAAACACTTACTTCAGATTTGGATTCTGATCAAAATCAGTGTCACGCATATATAGTTAAAACTAATATATCACAATATTTTTGTCTACTCTTTTAAAAAAAAAATTCTGATTCTAACAGTTCATTTTTACTATCAAAGATTTCCAAGCAAATTGTGTGGAAGATTCTGGCAGAACATAGAACAATCTCTTAAGAAATGTAATATGTTTAATAATTTAAGAGTTCTTTTCTATGTAGAAGAGATGTAAGCACAATGTAGATATGGAGAGAGGAAAAAGGAGAAAAAAAATGTCTGCTGAATTCTGTGAGCTTTTTTCCACAAGCCTTATTGGTACGAGACAGAAAAGGGGGGGCTATCTCTTCCAAGTCTCCTAGTAACTCTACACCTTAAAAAGATAGATGTGAAAAGTCCTGAGAGTTTTTTTCACTTGCTGCTGCTGCAAGCTGTTCTTATTCACTTCTATAGTATGACTTCTTTTTATATGTAGCAGCAGACAATTAAGATTTCTGATACCCAGCAGGTTGTTCTGAGATGCGGGTGTAACAGAATATTCACATACAAAGGTTAAATTACTCACTCTGTCACTGATGCTGTTGTGGTTACACATTTTCATGCCTTGTCTGAAGATGAACATCATAGCAAAGTTATAATTGGATCCAGTCTATCCTTTTCAAAAGACAAACATATACAAGCAGCACTGTAACCACTGCAACCACCATTTTATATCAGCTCTTTCATGCTGAACAAACATGTTTAAAAGCACCTGCAGGCTCATTGCTGTTCTTCTTCCCTGTGATGATACACAGCACAATAGACTCTAATTTAGGCAGGACTCCGAGTCATTGTACACCTAGCACAAACTGCATTTAATTCCATAATAACTGGTAATAAAATGGATGAATCATGTACAAAGACTTTGTCAACTGTATTATCTCATTCGATGAGTGCTTTTAAAATACTGGTAGGTTTCTTCATGGTTTTGTAACTTAATATAAAGAACCTAATGCTACAGGATTTTCATAGTTCCACTTCTGAGAAAATATTTATTTTAACCACCTGAAGGAAGTATGACTAAACTGCTGAGAGCAGTTTTCTCCCTATGACAGAAAAATCTTATTAAAAAGAAAAAAACCCAACAACCCAACAAAAAAACCCTCCCAAGTTTGAACCTTTTAAAAAACCAATGTTCCAGATGAATAAAATTTTGAGAATAAAGTCCAAACCACACTTGCAGCTTGGATGCTTATAGCAACTGATGCTTAAGACTGTCTTAACAATTCTAACAAATACAACTAACAAATGAAAAGTCAGTCAAAAAGACCAGCTAACCTGTGTGGATGAACAAGGAGGTCCTCATCAAATGCAGATAGGAAAAAGAAGCATACAGGGATTGGAATGATAACTTGGGAGGCACACAGAAACACTGTCTGGGGCATCCAAGGATGAATTTAGGAAAACTAAAGCCCAAATGGAACTGAATCTGGCCAGGGATGTCAAAGAAAACAAGAAGGGCTTCTAGAAGTACATAGGTGACAAAGAAGACTACAGAAGAGGCAGGCCTATTGCTCAACAAGACAGGGGACCTGGAAAAACCTGACATATTGAAGGTCTTTGCCACAGGCTTTACTAGCAAACTGGGCCTTCAGACCCAAGTCCCAGATACCAGGGGGAAAGGCTTGAGCAAGGAAGATATACCCTTAGTGGGAGATCATCAGGGCAGGGAATATTTGAGCAAAATGGATATACTTAACTCACACACTCAGAGCATCATAGAATGTTATGGGCTGGAAGGGACCTTAAAGATCACCTAGTCCAACCCCCCAGCCATGGGCAGGGATACATTCCACTAGAACACACTGCTCAAAGCCCCATCCAACCTGATGTTCAACACTACCAGGGATGGGGCATCCACAGCTTCTCTGGGCAACCTGTTCCAGTGCCTCGCAACCCTCACAGTAAAGAATTTATTCCTAATATCTCATGTAAATTTACCTTCTTCCAGTTTAAAACCATTGCCCCTTGTCCTATTGGTACAAGCCCTACAAAAAGTCTGTCTCCACCTTTCTTTATAAGCATAGAGTACTGAAATGCCACTATAAGGTGTCCACAGAACCTTCTCTTCTCCAGGCTTTGCAACCCTAACTTTCTTAGCCTGACTTCACAGGACAAGTGCTCCAGGCCTCTGATCATCTCTATGACCCTCCTCTGGACTCCCTCCAACAGGTCCATGTCCTTCTTATGTTGGGGGATCCAGAGCTGAACAAAATACTCCAGGTGGGATCTCACAAGAGTGGAGTAGAGGGGGAGAATCCCCTCCCTCAACCTGCTGGTCACACTTCTTTTGATGCAGCCCAGGATGCTATGGACTTTTGGGGCTGCAAATGCACATTGTTGGGCCATACTGAGCTTTTTCATCCACCAACACGCCCAAGTCCTTCACCTCAGGGCTGCTCTCAATCCATTCTCCACCCAGACTGTATTTGTGCTTGGGATTGCCCTGACCCACGTACAGAACCTTGCACTTGGCCTTTTTGAACTTCATGAGGTTCATACGGGCCTACCTCTCAAGCCTGTCAAGATCCCTCTGGATGGCATCCCTGTCCCTCTAGTGAATCAGCTGCATCACACAGATTGGTGTCGTGCAAACTTGCTGAGGGTGCACTCAACCCCACTGCCCGTGTCAATGACAAAGATATTGAACAGCACTGATCCCAGTAGAGGCCCCTGAGGAATGCCACTTGCCACCAGCCTCCACTGTGACACTGAGCCAGTGACGGCAACTCTTTGAGTGCAAACATCCAGCCAATTCCTTATTTACTGAGTGGTACTCCTATCAAATCTCCCTTTTTAATAAGGGTAATATATAACGTACAAATGGAACTTGCACTTAAAGCAATTCTTGCATTAGCATCCTCTGTTGACTGCACTAACAATACAGCTGCAGGAAATATTATCGCAGTGTTAGAAAGGTTATTGACATTTTAAATGCAGAATTATCTATGTATTACATCAATAATTCAAAAGCATGATTGTTTCTAGATGTTTGTGAAATGCAAACATTCCAATGCAAATTATTTCCTACCTAAGAGCTAAATACTATGTGAAATTATAGCCTCTTCATGTTATATTTGTATTGGATGCAAATTGTAAAACGGCATCCATAAAGCTAGAATCTTATATACATATGACTTATTTCAAAATTGTAAGCACATGAATGAAAAATCACAGCAAGTCTAATTAGGACACTATGGGATTAACTTTACCAAAAGTGTAAAATAGGACCCAAGACACAGCTATTTATTCTAAATTGTTTCCCCTTTTTCCTTTTTGCACACAGCAAGTTTTTCTAATCTGTGAGAGAAGAGGTAAAAGAAAGGATAAATCCCCACATTACTTAGGGTTTCCTAGAAGAAGACTCTGTTTTTCTTAGAGTAATTAGTAATTTGTCTTTGAAGTTACAATATTGCTTTTTACTGCATGCAGGTGTTCTAAGTACTTAGAAATAATTTTGCCCAGCTCTACAATGAACATTTAATATCTTCTGTCAAGATTTTCACTTAGTAATTCAGTCATTTTGACTTTTGCCTTAGAACTGTGTAATTTGGAATTAATTCTTTTACAGGTGAAATTTCTCTTGTGTCATAATCTGAGGTTTGGGCATATTTATTTAAACTTAAGAAAAATTATTTATCAACTCACTGGACTTTTTTTTTTGTGTGTGTTTTTTTATATGTGTGCTTACTTTTGTACCTTTAGGAAAATCAGTATAACAACTTCATAAAGCATTACCCAAAGTCCCTGTTATTCCTTTATTTAATAAGAATAATTCTGACAGCTACTGCACTACCTGCGTTAGTGCTCATCATTATACAGCTGATTGGTCACCTTTAAGGGTTGGCTTATATTCAGTTTTTCTGCATGCTTTTCTTGGCAGAAAAATTAGTAAGCTTGAATCTCAGGTGATCTTTCTATTTTAGTAGAAACTGCCAAAAGATAGCTGGACTGTTCCCTGACCTGCCTGTCATTCAAGCTGTTAAACATCTATAGCTGTATTGTCAAAATAGATAGAAAACCTGCCTGCTACATTAATGATTAACCACTATGGAAGACAGATTACATAGGCAGAAAATTAGTTGTTCATGTTGCTTGTCATCGTTCAGAGCCAGCTGATGGAGCAATTGAACCACGTAGATGTATGCCATATGCAAGCTGACTGGCTATGCAAGCAGAACATTTTCAAACCATAGCCGGCCTTAACATAAAACTAACAAAATTGCATCTTAAAAAACAAAATTTAAAAAAAAAACCAACACCAAAACAAAACCAAAACCCAACAAAAGGTAAAATCTACCACTTTACCGACATAATTGGGTTGACTGTCATATTTGTAAAGGTGTGGATCTCATTCTCTTATTTTTTTTTTCCCATAGCAATGAGGGGAATGCTAGAAAATGGATTCTTATGAGGTCAAAAGTGTAAGAATTCCCCTTCTTGATCAGAGTTTCTTTTCTCGTCACGAAGTGTTGGATGGGTGAAACATTAGTTTTCTATTTCTGAGTAATCTCCTCAGGCTACTTCTTTTTCCTGCTGGACATTTCTCACAGTGCTCCTGTTACAACTTGTTGGAAATCTTGAAATTCTCAGGAAAAAATCTGAACAAATACATCAGTGTTGCTACTTCAGCTGTGAAGTTAAAATATAAATCCTTTTGAATGTTTACCCTGTATAACTACCCAATGAAATAATAATAGTAATAATAATAAACAATAACACTAATAATAACACTATTAAGTTTAATTTCTGTGAATAATTCTTAACTTAAAAGTATCCATGTACAAAAGATAAAATAATCTCTACAAGTCAGCAGATATTTAAAAAGGACAAAATCTCTTGCTTCTACAAGACCATAGACAATTCACTGCATATATTCCATTGGTTAAGAACTTACTTTTATTTTAAGAATAGTCAGAACATTTGGATGCTTACCTTCTTCAGTGACCTCTTAAAACTGCAAAGCTCAAGAACTTTTTTTCAGTTGCCACTTAACCTGAAGGTGTCTAAACCAGCCAGAAGGCTTTTTTCAATATTCTCCTAAGTCCTGAATTGGCCTGGTGTCATTCCCAGATGGTTAGCATTTTCTCAAATTATCAGAAAAGGAGAGATTTTTATTTTTTAGTCTCATGGAATACATTTATAGACTAAAGAGTTACATTATAACAGCCATTTTATCTTAAAAAAATTCTGCCTAAGTGATCCACACCCCTTTTAAAAATGTCAGTGATCAAATATCTCCCAAACCTTAAATTGCAATTAAAGCACTTACCTTCCCCACTCTTCCAAGGCCAATTAAACTTAAATAGTTTTTAATACCACACAGCAGGTGTGGCTGAGCATTGCCCCCATGTTCTGGCCAACATAGCCTACATGCAGGTGGTCAGGGCACTGCATTACACCATCACCTGTGGAGCTGAGTCCTTGCAGGTAAAAAAAGTGATTCAGTGGGTGTCTTCTATTTCTTGAGCAATATTCCTAGTCCATAATTATCCTGGAAAACAAACAAACAAATAAGCAAACAAAAGATTGCCATCATTACTGTGAAATTAAAGCACCTCCAATTTGCCATTGTGAAAAACAGGGTCAAGGCTTTGACCGTCAGTGCTGTTGTTTCTGACTGCAGATTCCATGCAGTCTTTCTTGTAGTTTCTCATTCACAGGGAAAAAAAGAGCATTTTCATTCAAATCTTTTTCATAATAATTTTTATTTTGCAAGCTGTCAGCACCTGACTTCAATATAATGCCCCTTTTAGCTGGTATTCCAAAACTCCTATTTCTTATCACACAGCAGAAGTTAAGCTGGGGTGCTGCATTTGGAGCTTCAAGGGTCTGTCACCAAGGGCCATTCACTGCAGCATCTGAATGAACAGTAAGAGAAAAGGTGAGGGTATGCAGGACCTGCCTGGAGGGGAAGCAGTATGCCTAATAACTAAAATTCTAAGAACTTCCAAGATGGCATTGGAATAAAAGTCCCTTCTTTCTTGGGGCTTCAAGGCAGATGTAAAATAGTGTGTTGGTTTGCATAAGATAGTCAGAAGGAATTGGGCCTCTGGTGAGTGCTCTAACTGCATGAAAGGGGTAGATCTGATAATAAGTCAGACCCAACTCTGTGGGACAAGGCCTGAAGGGCAAGTCTCCAAGTACGGTCCAACTAATAAGCGGGGATGTGCTGGAGCTTGTCGG
>JAVJGJ010000037.1:22178389-22209552 GCA_035590215.1 Microhierax caerulescens | reverse complement strand
GCAGGAGGGTGGGGGTGGGGGGCTGGGGAGAGTGGAGAGAGAGAATTTTACTCCACTCACCACAAAACTTAAGGACAGGTATAATTTTCACTTACATTAAAAAGTGAAGCACTCTCTCTCACACTCTTCCTTATGCTTTCAGGAACTTTTACATTTAGTCAGTTATCTTTGCTGCAAATGTGTTTGAGTTTTAATTGTATAATCTTCCATATTTTGGTAGACCCCTTTGTCAATGAAATTTGTGTAATTATAGACCCTATCTGATGAAATTAATAGTTGTTAAACTTACAAAGGGCTAAAAAGAAGATTTTTTTTTGTTTTCAGTTGAAAACCCATTTTACGAGCCAGTATTTTTACAGAACCCTATAACAAAATGTATAAGCCTGTACATCTATGTTCCTTAATTTACTTTCTGTCAAAAAAAGACTCTTAGTTTGTGAATATGATCATCTCTGTGCACGTTTTATGGAGAATTTGCTACCCTTGACCTTAAAGATCTCAAATCTCAAATGTGTAGGCACGGTGAGAAGTAATTTCTCCAAATCATTCTCATTTTTGCACTCTCTCTGAGTGTACATTTGGCTCTTAGTCACATACAAAAGCCCTACATATAGCAAATTAGTTCTTGCTTTGTTTGCCAAAGATTTGCAAGGAGAAATGCTTAGTTCATCCATAGTTCATCCAACCAAGCTGGGATGTGGAAGGGCTTTCACTTTGAAAGAAAGCATGAGAGTGAAGAATCTAATCTTCCATTGTCACTGACGGTAATTTTCACATTCATATCGATGTCTCATATGTCCCTCTAGTCTCATTTTTCTTTGCCCTTATTTTCTTATGTGATTCTTAGCCATGACTCATCTCTTCCACTCTTCAGCAGTTTATCCTCACATTTTTCTATAACCAAGTTGGTTTGCTTTCACCAGCAGCTCATTATATTCTCATGCTCCCTCTAACCTCCCTCTTAGCAATACTCTAACCATGAATTCTGAACTGCTCTGCCCATTATTTTATACCCATGCTTAATTTTTAATTTTCCAGTTCTTCCTTTTTTTTCCATCAGCACAGTTAATTTATACTGCACACCTTCTGCTGTTAAACCTCCTGGATGTCTATGTCCTTTTTTATATTACTGCAACAAAGATTAGCAAACTCAGTTTTACTAGATGCGGCACTTCATTTCTGTACTTGAACCTGCTATGAAGGTTCTATGAGGTAATGTGTGTTGACTTGTTTGGCTTCCATTATTAATCTGTTCTCCCTTTCATTTCTACTATATTTCATGTCAAGCACCATTATTTCTACATTCAATGGATCTTCAACATCCACAGTCCTTGATGCCTGTTCTCCACATGTCCTTTGTGACTCTTCCATGAAATTATGTATCACCATCTCCTATGTCAGTTCCTTCACCTGCCACACTTGTACTTTATTCACATGAAGCCTTCTGTCAATTTTCCCTGTCATATCCTTTTATGTGCAAGATTAACTATTCCTTGTCATTCTCATCCCACTTTGATCTAGTTCCATCACCTCAGCTTTTTCCTCAGCTACTCTTCTTTTTTTTTTTTCCTTCCTTAAATATAAAGAAAACAAACTGTATGCCCTCTCCCAGACTTTTTCTGTCTCTGCAAGTAGTTCTCTATCTTGGTGCTTCCATTCACTTCTAGCTTACTGAAATGCAGATGGTTTAAGTGTTTGTAGTATGTGTACAGTTTCCAAGTAATTTAAGCTATCAAAAACTTGGAAATCTATCTTATCATGAAGAGATAAAACAAACTAACAAGATATAAATAAATTGTATTTCTTAGTGAGATGCTACTTTAGATAGTTGTAGACGACAGTGTAATTATCAGATGTAAATATACACAAAAAGATAGAGGGATTAAGTAATAATCAGAACTGGCATTCTTCTAAGTAATTATCAGGTTGACCCTGACCAAAATTCTGTACATGCCATTCTATGCGTAATTCTTTCATTAGCAAGAAAACTGAACTTTTGCCCAGTAATCATTGTTACACCCACAATTGTTAACGGGCTAAAGGAACAAGCCATATAAACAGGAAGCCAGGAATTTATTGTTAGACTAATTAAAATCTTAATAGTTGAATCAAAACACAAGATGCAGCTCTTCTTAGTCTAGTTACAGTAATGTTAACACTCAGAGTTCAAATTAATATAAAAAGACTCATTGATAATAACAACAACCTTTAAAATTCTTGTAGAAAAAACACCTTCCTAATAGCTAACTTTTTCCTCTAGTATTTATGCTCAACCCTCCAATGTTTCTCTGGATTTCATCATCAGTGGCAACAGTCTTTCCCAAGCAGAGCGGTGACAGGTCGTCAGAGGGAGTCTTCAGTGTGCCAAGTTCTTCAGTTGGTAGAAGTGATTCTCATGGTGGGGGCCCCCGTGTTCCTCAGTCTCATAATCTGCTTTAAGATCTTGTTATGGGCTTTCTTATCACAGACTGTTTTCTTCTTTCTTTTCTTTTATACCCAGCCACAGTTTGACTGTACAATTTGTTGCACAATAGTCTTCACCAACTCAAATTAACTTGTAACAAGCATGTTACTTGTTTATGAAGTTTTTATTTGGGTTATCAGAACTTTACCATATTTGACAGTCAGAGAGAGTTACCTCAGACAAGCTAATCAAGAGTCACTTGGCCATTAGGTCCTTTTTTTTAAAAAGGAAAAAACAACTCTGGCCAAGGCAGGCCCACACAAACCCCAAGTCCCTGCACTCAGAGGTCAAACAAACACCTGTGGTTTTCTAATAAATTTTTTTTTTTTTTTTGCTAGTAATGGCAAAATCATATTTAGTGAGCTACCCCAATAAGTCTATTTAAATAAATCATTTATAATGCTGATTTAGCCTGCTTATCACAAGGGCCATCTTGAAAGTCAAGAGTCCATTGCTTGCCTCTGCAGAACCACCCTATCTGACATGTCCATTGAACAAAAAGAAAAGGTATACTCTGCAATTATGGTGTAAACAGAAAAAGATAGGATCCAGTGCAAATGTGGATGACCATGGGGATCATTTTAGATTTGTGACAAAGACGTGATTAGTCAATAATGAATGACTGCACTATTCACTTCATAGTCAGTCATCATCTTTACGTGGGGGCAGAATTTCAACTTATATTTTCACAGTTACTCTTAGAAAAGCAGTGGGAGTCACTGATAACTCCATTATGAAAATCAATGTATTAACCTAGGTTCCAAATTTTCTGCTTAGGAACCTGATTTTACACCCCTTGGTATGAAAATTCACAAGAGTTTTTCCCTGGTTAGCTAATGTCCTTATCTCCTGCCTTTGCGCTTGATTCTGCATTCTAAAGGGCAAGATTAGCATAACTTCTTTAACATGGACAGATTTTACAACAAATGCACAAACTATAGAATAACTGAAAACATTAAATAGTAAAGAAAACAAATAGCTTAATTTCATGAAAAGTTCCAGGGATTTAAGTTCTGGAATACTTTAAGAAAAGAGAAGTAGAAGCTTCTTTGCGGCTCAGCCTGGAAATTTGATTGTTACCTTAAACTTTGTTTATTATATCTATAGAAAAGAGTGAGGCTGATGTATTATTTCATAAAAGAAAGCATTGCAGATACAGGCAGAAAAAAAAATTATCAGAATTCAATTACTATAATGGAAGCTTTGAAACAGAATTAAAGTTTTTACTTTATAAAAAATAATAAAAAGGATGAATGACATTGATCTAATTAAAACTCTGTGGGTGAATAAACAAACAAAAAAAACCCCAAACTAAGAAAGACAACACAAAAATTAAACCAAACCAAAGAACAAAAACAAAGAATATACAGGAATTATGATACTGTAGAAGTAATAAATATTAGGAAATATTTTATTCATATAGAAAATAGGGAAAATCAGTGATTCTGAGCTATGATGGACATGTTTGGTGTCAATGCAGAGAAAATAAAAATACACAGAATAGAAAGAAACAAAGGGAGGATGCCTGTAGGATTATATTCACATGACATCTTGGTTATTTTCTTCTTTCTACAGATGTCATGCATAGTCTTTTCCAAGACAGTTCCCTAGTTTTGATGTATGTTTATCTCCTATTTTCATATTTCCAGTTAAATGATCAATGTTTTTTTTCTTGTACTTACATCATAGTCAGACATTGTTAAAGGCTATAGTCTCTAGCATACAACTGTCATGTTAAAAATATGTTAGGTCAGTTTTTAGAAGCCTGCTGTTCACTTGCATTACAGCCAGAAAAGCTTAGACCTTAACTAGACAGGCATTGTATAGAAAATAGTGAAGCAATTAGACTAAGGGTTGGTTTTTTTTTTTTTAAATGTTTTCATTTTTTGTTTTTTTGAACAAGGTCAGACAAATTGATCAATCAGTCAGAGTTAAAATTTTCTTGTAATATATGTTGTTGCAAGACTTTGAGGTTGAAAAAGGTATTGATGAGCCTTCATTTATTTCATGTGGCTGTACTGAGACGTTAATTTTGCCAAAGCACTTGGTGAAAAACTACTAGCATTGTCATTGATGGGAAAAGAGAAAAATAGAAATATAAGAGGTCAAGAATTTCAACAGAGGCTCAGGTCTATGTTTTTTGGTAAATGGCATGTTCTTTAAAGTTTTGTGTAACCATGTAGCTTATGTCCTATTTTATCTGTCATATACATAGCAAATTCCTGGCTGCATCATGTAGAAAGAGCTGTCTCTGATCCCAGAATAATAGAATAACAGAATTGTAGAATCATTTAGGTTGTAAAAGACCTTTAAGATCATTGAGTCTAACTGTAAACCTAGCACTACCAAATCCACTGATAAACCAGGTCCCCAAGTGACACAGCAACACATCTTTTAAATACCTCCAGGGATGGTGACTCAGCCATTTCCCTAGGCAGCCTGATGCAATGCTTGATAACACTTCTGGTGAAGAAATTTTTCTTAATATCCAATCTAAACCTATCCTGGTGCAACCTGAATCTATTTCCTCTTGTCCTATCAGTTGTTACCTATGAAAAGAGACTTGACACCCACCTTTCTACAACCTCCTTTCAGGTAGCTATACAGAATGATAAGGTGTTCCCGTACCTCCTTTCCTCCAGGCTAAACAGCCCCAGTTCCTTCGTTTGCTTCTCATAAGACTTATGCTCAAGACCCTTCACCGGCTTTGTTGCCCTTCTTTGAACATGCCCCAGCACCTAAATGTCTTTCCTGTAGTGAGGGGCCCAAAACTGAACACAGGATTCAGTGTATGACCTCACCAGTGCCGACTACAGGAGGACAATCACTTCCCTAGTCCTGCTGGCCACACTACTTTAGATACCAGCCATGATGTTATTTGCCTTCTTGGCCACCTGGGCACACCACTGCCTTGTGTTCAGCTGGCTGTTAACCAATACCTCCAGGTCCCTTTTCTACTGGGCTTACCAGGCAATCTTCCCCAAGCCTGTGTGTGGTATTGCATGGGGTTGTTGTGACCCAGTTGTGGGACCTGGCACTTTTCCTTGTTGAACCTCATACACTTGGCCTCAGCCCATCAATCCACCCTGTCCAGATCCCTTTGCAGAGCCTTCCTTCTCTTAAGCAGATCAATACTCCCCCACCAAACTTGGCCTTGTCTGCAGACTTACTGAGGGTGCACTCAATCCCTTTGTCCAGATTGTTGATAAAGATATGAAACGGGACTGACCCCAATACTGAGCCCTGGGGAACACCACTTGTGACCAGCTGCCAATGGGATTTACCTCTGTTTACCATCACTCTTTGGGCTCAGCCATCCAGCCAGCTTTTTACCCAGCAAAGAGTACATCCTTCCAAGCCATGAGCAGCCAGCTTCTCCAGGAGAATGTTATGGCAAACAGCATCAAAGGCTTTACTAAAGTGCAGGTAAAGAACATCTACAGCCTTTCCCTCATCCACTAAGTGGGTCATGATGCATGTGAAGGAGTATAAAAGTAGGATGACAGCAGAGACAGATCTTGAATATATGGGCCAAATAGTACCAGAGATGAAAACAGGCTAGAGAATTATCAACAGCTCATTCATGGTAAGTTATTGATAGCAATGCAAACTCAAAATGCAACAAAAAAGATAAGTATCTAACATATATTAAAAAGCCATACATAGCTGAAAATAACGGAGAGCTGCAGAGTAATGGAGAAAGAGCAATGTGTGTGAAAAGCGGTTAATAATGGGTCTAAGTAGACCCCATGGAAAAGAAGAAGAAATAATCACCATTAACATCATGATCCTCCAGACGAAGAGAAGGAAGAAATGCTCACCATATCAATAATTGTCTTCCTGAAAAAGACATCAGAACGCTCACAGGTTGCCATAATCATGCTCCCCAAACTTTGTCAATATACAGGAGCTGTGGAAGGGTGAATGTAACACAGTGAAAAAGTAAGAGGTAGTAGGGGAGACCACTTTCAATTGCAACAATGTCTGAGAGATCTGTTTTATATTAATAAGTACTTCTGACTGAGTGTTAGCATCTCCATAACTGGTTACAATGTTTTGGTTAAACTGTTTAATCATTAAGTAGGTCAGAAATAAAGTGTAACAATTTATTAAGTAACAATAGGTTCTGTTGTATTTTAATCAAATGAAATGGCATATTCATTTTCTGATCTCAGAATTCATTTTCTTGTTGGCCTTCTGAAGCCTTTGCAATCAGTACCACTTAAGATTGAAAAAATTACTATAAAGTTGTGATGAATTACAGCATGTTTCAAATATAACCAACAGAAAAGGATGGAACAAGTAGTTTAATTTTTCAGAGACTAAATATTTAAATCAATGCCTTTGGAACTTGATATTACAGATAATTATTGTCAGGATAAAAGATAGTAGCATTTAGAAGACGATCAGAATAAGATTTTCATTGAAATGTATTAAAATAGCCCAGTAGTTGTTCTTTTGAACGTAAAAGGACTTAACATGAATGGTCCTTTAAAAATACCTCTGGCTTTTGGGAGAGATTACAGTTCATACCTTAAATGTTTAACAGACTAGATTAATGGCTTATATAGATTAGTGTATAATCACTAGAAATAAGTACACACTGTATATGCAAGACTCTAGAAACTCCCTCCCTTTACAGGCAGTATGAACAACAATACAATCTGTTTTAAAAAGAACAAGAAATTACTCACTAGAGGCACCATTGCTCTATTTCTGAGAGCCAGAATAACTACAGGAATCTTCTGGCTTTTAATATATTGGGAGCTATGGAAAATTCTGGTGGTTAACCTGTAATATTTAATAGTTTTGTACTTCTGAAGTTTTGCACCACCCACAACACTGGCATTTAGGTTAATCATCTAGTCATTGAAAGCATATAATGAGGCAAGTATATACTGAACATTTAATTACCACATTTTTGTTAATATTTTTTTTTAGTTGAAGAATGTCAGATCTAATTGCTCATATTAAGTGGCACTGTGTTAGAAAGTATACATTTGAATTTTCTATGAAGTCCAGTCTCCTAAATCCAATACTTAAGATGTATTGTGCTGTATATCTTTAAAAACAGATATAAAGGCCTCTATGTTGATAGGAAAAAGGTCAACAAGGCTTAACAGAAACTGTAAGCAGAATATAAGATGCTGAGCATTTTATTTTTTACTGTCTCAGATTAGCAGAAGACATTTATTTTTAAACCCAGATTCCAAACAGACAGACATGAAATTAAACTGAGCTGTTTCAACTACTCATAGTTCGTTCAGAATTTGGTAACTGTTTAGCTAAATTATTTTAATTAATAATCTGACAGAAATATCTGATTTTAAAATAGTTGGCTTACTTTCTGTTGCATGTCTGACCTGAAAAAAGAGTTGTGTGCCCTTGGTGTTGATAGCTTTATTAAGCATAAAAATAGTGTACATCAAATATTTACTCCTGTTCTAATAAACAGTTTAAAAACTGTTTAGTCTCAGCCCTAGAAATGTACATCACAAAACATTTGGGAGAGCAAGCCTCTATCACCTTTGAGAGAAGTTCTTTTTTAAATTATCAGTTTACTTCTCTGACTTAATACTAATAACATGTCATGTTAGTCATTACTAACATTACATCATTAGCTAGTGTCACCAGTTTGTGGTTTAAACATTGATTGACTTTTACTACACACATAGAACAGAGAAAGGATCTTGCTCACATTTCACAGCACTTTTATTAGGGTCAGATCAAAACCAACAGAAATAAGGATCACAGAATCACAGAATGAATGAAGTACCTGTGGATCAGTCTGCAGTCCACTACAACAGGGTGCTCAGGGCTGTGTCCGGTGGGGTTTTGAATATGGCCAAGGCTGAACACTCCACAGCCCCTCTGGGCAATCTGTTCCAGGGTTTGACTGCCCACACAGTAAAAAACACACAAACAAATAAACAAACAAACAAACAAAAACTTTTTTATTTTAAGTGGAATTTCTTACATTTCCATTTGAACCCATTGTCTTGGGTGCCACTGACAAGTGTCTGGCACCATTTTCTTTACTTCCTTCCATCAGCTATTTACACATGAGATTTCCCTGAGCCTTCTCCGGGCTGAAGAGTTCCAGTGCTCTCAGTCCTCTAGAACAGCACTACTGACAGACCTCCAGCAGGACTTCGTGCTACTGATCATGATGCCTTGAACCTGGCAGTTCAGCCAGTTTTCAATCCACCTCATTGTCCACTTTTCTATCAGACTATTAAGGGAGACAATGTTGAAAGCCTTGCTAAAGCCCACTAAGCAACATTCACTGTTTTCCTCTTATCATCAAGTCAGTCCTCTCATTACAGAAGTCTTATCAGGTTGGTCAGGCAAGATTTGTCCTATGTAAATCCATACTATCTACTCTCAGTTACATTCTTGTGCTCAAAACATTTTGGAAATAGTGTCGAGTAGGATTTGCTCCATCACCATTGCAGTAACTGAGGTAAGGCTTACTAACCTATAGTTCCTTGGATCCTCCTCTGTGTTCTTCATTTAGACAGGAGTGATGTTTGCTTTCTTCCAGTTTGAGTTGTCATCTCCTCCCATGTCATTCCTAGTTTAAAGGTCTCCTGCCCAGGTTGGACAGCCTATTGCAAAGATGTTTTTACCTCACTTTATCAGGTGGATTCCATCAATTCCTAGCAGTCCTCAATGCTCAAAGCCTGTCCCACAGTTGTAAAAGCCAGATCCCTCTGTTACAAACAGTATGGGATCTACTGAGTCAAATGGACTCCAGGGACAGAAGATTCCCCCTTCCTGGCTGCTGAAGCCTGAATAGGTGCAGTCTTCTTTCTATATCTCAGTCCCATGGATGTGTCTGACTCTGTTCCTGCTCGCAGGTTCAGTCAGTGGCAAGGCTGAGTGTGTATCCCAGAGAGGCACATACATATACACACATATATATATATATATACACACATGTGTGCAGATGACATTAACATATATGGCCACGCAGACTGCCACAGAGCACTGCCTTTAACAGCATCCACATATAACAATACCAGAAATCATATAAAACTTAAGTACAGATAGCAAAGTCTTGTTCCTCTCACTGATTAGGAATGAAGATCAGAAGAGAAAATTTACATCCTCACTTTCTAGATTTCATTACACAGGCACCTTCACAGACCCCCTCAAATACCATCACAAACACTACTTTCAGCTAACATCCATGCCCGGACCTGGGGCTTCCTTACCCACTACGCAGGTCCTCTACTTTCTGCATAGTCCAGCTTGATGCATGATACGTGCAGCAGCACACTCATAGCAGGAGCACCTCCATAATCGTATATTAGTATAGGCTTTCAGTCTCTCTAATATACACTCCCAGAAACTGCTTCTCACCCAACTACTGGTTCAGATGTTGCATCTTTCCAGGTACAGGTCTCCTCCCACTCTTAGTTAGTCCACTTTGAAGTTTGTTAGCGAGTTAAACATACACTGATGTACACACAGGATTAAATTCACTGGGGAAATGCAAACACTTCCAGGTAATACTAGCTGTGGGCATTTAGACTTCTCATACTTGCACATACAACCTGGCCTCTCCAGTGCTGGTATACAGCCATATCAGTCCTGTGGCCCGTGGTGTCCCCAGTTGCTGGCACTTGTACATTTCAACTCATGTATATTGAGACCCCAGTCCCTTCAGTTGCTGGCACCCAGACTGTTTTGCCTTGTAGAAGTGCTAGTTCCTTCAGGTTGCCAATAAGAAAGGCATAAATCTTGCAAGGCAGATAATTATTTATCAATAGCTCAGAAAAGGTGATAGCTGGTTATAAACTCTTACATCCCTTCTGATGCTCAGAACCCCAAGATGGTAAAGCATCGAGTGTACCTCTGGTCAGGGAGCAGCATGCTGCACAGATTCCATCTGTGGTGTGGCTTGTCCACCTCTAAATTCACTGATATTCTGGTAGGTTCTTGCTCACAATACAGATTCATCAGTCACTGATGGCAATCAAATCTGGAATGTGGGCACAACTTTGAAGAGTCTGTTGTACAATACACCCTAATATTCTCATCTCACTAAAAAGTTTGAGGTCATGAACAGGTGCTTATAATATTTCAGGTGGACAAGACTATACATATAATTAAATGCACATTGACTGTAAGTTGATTAATTATGCATTGACTATGCATACAACAGCTAATTATACTGTTGATTAAATATACCTTGATTAAGTAGCAGTCAGCTGGTATCCATCATATAGAGATACGACCCTGGATTAGTCATTATGTGGATCACTAACTGCCCATAAACCAGTCTTCTAGCTGAATACACAGACCTGCAGGACGTGTAATGCAAGGCCCCTCTTCCAGTTCCTACCACTCACACACCTTGCAACTATCAAACATAGGTTAGGGTGACATTACATAGGAAAAAATAGTTACAAAAATACTTAATAATAGTTCACAATATAGAATAGACTGCTAGTATCAGGTGTAGGGCTCAATCAGACAGGTTTATTGACTGGCTGCTGGCTTACAAACCATTAGCCCCTTTAGGCCTCCTTTTTCCCCTTTTCCTGTGCTTGTTCTCCTTCAGTCCACCTGGACTCGCCCCTTTTCCCACCTTTGACCCTTCACCTGAATATCCCACAAATCCACTCAAATATCTGACATTAAATTTTACACAGTTCCAGAAGCCACCTCAAATATCCTGTAATACTTGTGTCAGTCTTGTTTCCTGCTTTGTACCAGTGACAAATTCACGCTGTCACTGACACTCTTCTAGGCAGTGTCTAAGCTTCTCCTCTGAGGCCCATCGATCCGCAGCTGATGAGTTCTGGTCTTCTCTGT
This sequence comes from Microhierax caerulescens, assembly GCA_035590215.1. Taxonomy (NCBI): domain Eukaryota; kingdom Metazoa; phylum Chordata; class Aves; order Falconiformes; family Falconidae; genus Microhierax; species Microhierax caerulescens. The sequence goes on along the minus strand of JAVJGJ010000037.1, from coordinate 22,198,265 downwards.
TGTCTCCATTTCCACATAATCCTTAATGTTTATGGGTCTGTGTGCTTAATTAATCAGTTTCCTTCTTACTTGTTATTTTTTTTATGCTAATAGTCCTTACCCAGATTAAAGAACCAGATGCTCTGACGTTTTTCATATCCTTACATGCTCTGGTCAACATTAGCTGTGCAAACAAGAGTTAACTTGCAGGACCCAGTGGCACCTCAAGCTTTTTACCCTCATCAACAGGATCAAGGAGAAAAAACATCCGGGTCCCTGTGCCCTTTGCTCTCACCTCCAGAGATGGGTAGTCAAGACTGATACTCCCATGGCAGTGTCAGCGCCCACATGGAAGAGGAGCAGTGGGTAATAATCTGAGGAATGGACAAGAACCAGTGGTTTAGACCACCCTCATCCTGTGCCCTGGCAAAGCAGTAAGCCTCCCTGGACAGCAGGTCAGGTCAGCCAGTGGGGCCCACTGTCTGCCACGGGGAAGAATCTCCCTACAGCTTTCACTCATGTCACACACATCAAGTTCTGTGTAAATAAAAATCAGACTTACCATGTTCAATGGGGAATGCTTATTTACAACAGATTCAAATTTGGTCTTTTCCTTTCAGGCCATATGTTTTGGTCTTTTCTAAAGAAATGCTAATTTTTTTTAGTAAAAGAGATGTCTGGTCCTAGCAGTCAAACTTGCTCCTCAGGGGGGATCTTTATAGACAGATAGTTCCTTAATTGCTAATTAAGAACTGTGGCAGCATTGTGAAATCCACAAAGCAGACTATACTTTTGATCCTGCTGTTAGAAAAATGAAGTTGGTATAGATCTGTAGCAATGTTGCTATCTCTAGAAGGTTGAGCCTATACTTCTGTTGTGTTTTAACCCTGGCTGGCAACCAAGCACCATGGTGCCACTTGCTCATTCCCCCTCACCCAGACAGATGGGGAGGACAATCAGAAAGGAATGTCAAACTCAAGGGTTGAGATAAGAACAATTTAATAGGTAAAACAAAAGCCATGCATGCAAGCAAAGCAAAACAAGGAATTCATTCACTGCTCCCCATGGGCCGGCAGATGTTCGGCCATCCGGGAAGACAAACGCCGTAATGCCGGGTGTCCCTCACCTTCCTTCTTTGAACACCTCTTTGGCAGTTTGGGTCACCTGCCCTGGCTGTGTCCCCTCCCAATTTTCTGTGTACCTCCAGCACTCTCTCTGGCAGGGCCCATGAAACAGACAAGTCCTTGATTTAGTATAAATATCACCCAGCAACAACTAAAAACCTCAGTGTGTTATCAGAATTGTTCTCACATCATAACCAAAGCACAGCACTGTACTAACTACTAAGAAGAAAATTAACTCTTATCCCAGCTGAAACCAGGAAACAACATTTTTGTAATGTGGCCAAATTGCCAAGATTCGAGGTTTTAGCAAGGATACACAGCACCACATTTCAATACTTTAAATTAATGTATTAGAAGTGTCAGAAAATAGCAACTATTAACTTCATGAAACAATTATTATATTATTAATATTAATAATTATTATTAACAATGTTAATGAGATGAGGCTGAAGTATCAGACAAGAATAGTAAGTGAGAGAAATACCCTCAATTGATGTGTGATGAACACTCACAAGAGGCAGTTCTGATCCTACTCTCATTTATAAGAATGAGTTATTATCTTCTTAGCACTGACCTGGTTTATTGCTGCCATTTTTCATAAATAACCATTGCAAAAGTATCCTTCCTGAACCATCATAACTGATTTTCTTCAGTAGTTTCATCTCAATATATAGCAAATATATTGAGATATATTTCACTCATTTAATACATTCAATTATTTGTTATGTCTCCTGACATTTCAGTGATTCTACTCCATATGTTGTCACCCCAAGAGCTGTTGGTGTTTTTCAGAAAGAATGCCCAAACAGATCTCAGCATGTATCTATAGCCTGAGGCAAAATTTACACAAATTTACAAAGAATTCTGAGGCAGAAGTATATGAGCCTTTTTTTCCCTTTTCACTATGTTACACAACAAGATGTGAGCTCCTGAGGCAAACTTGGGTAGATTTGTGCCTGTCTTATGTTTTATTTTTCTCATTTAAGTTTCTGTTCCTCCCACCCCCCCACCCCAACACCTAGAAATTTTGATAATTGGAAACGTTCCTTGCAATCTTTCTGGATGCTGATTTGATTTCTTCAGATGATTTCTTTACTCACTGTTTCTATCTTTTGAGAGGTTTCTTTATTTACTACATGAAACACAGGAATGTTAGAAATGTTGGAAAGCTCCCACTGAAACTGAAGTCTGTACAATATGTTAAACGTTCCTAAAATAATCTCATTTAATTGCTTCTCTAGTAAGGGCTGCTTCAAGAATCTTGAAGGCTGACTGCAGGAGTTGCTTGCCCAGTGGCCTCCACTGTCAGCAGCAGATGGGTGGAAGACAGGAGAAACTACCTCTATTTTCCATATTTCCCAGCTGGGGCATCAGAAAAGCATATAGTGTTTCACAAAATAAGAGTAAACTGTCTATACTGACCTCAGTGAATTACAGTCATACCCCATTGAACATAAGTTAATTTCACATCATTTTTGGGGGGGACTTGTTGTTTTTTTTTTTAAAAAAAAAAGAAGATGCTGTATCACCTAGTCTAGTTCCCTCATTTCTTACCACTGTCTGAAATTTCATTTTTCTGCTCATTTCTATTACATTTTTACATTACTTACCATGTTTTCTTTCTTCCCTGCTGTCTTGCACATTTAAATCACTTCTGCATAGGCAGGATCTGCCTGCTAAACTTCACATAAACTACCAGAAATGCAGATCTCAGCATTAATCATGAGTACTGAAGAAATGGAAGATATTATGCTAGGACAATAAAAATGTTCAGATTGTATATTAACAAAAGCATATAGAATCTGAAAACCTACTTCTTCTTCAGTCTTCAGTGAGGGATTTCTTTTCTTCCAGTACCTGTAATTCCCAGAATGGTATCCAGAAATGAAAATTGTATATAATGATTCAATAAAACAGAATTAAAACAAAATACTGCACTCTCAGTACAAAATGCTCATCTTGGATACTCTAATTTTCTTATCTCACATTATGGGTCTCTCAAGTTCACTACTTTGCCTCTAATTACAAGTGGTGTTTTCAGAGAGTCATTTCCATAAGGATTATGTAAGGCAACAGAAAAAACATCATGCAAGTTAAGTGAATCAAAGTGACTGTTGTGGTTTAACCCCAGCTGGGAACTAAGCCACTCACTCATTACCACCCCACCCCACCACACACGCACAGTAGGATTGAGGAGAGAATCAGAAGAGTAAAAGTAAGAAAACCCATGAGCTGAGATAAAGACAATTAAATAGGTAAAGCAAAAGCCATGCATGCAGGCAAAGCAAAACAAGGAATTCATTCACCACTTCCCATGGGCAGGCAGGTGTTCGGCCATCGCCAGAAAAGCAGGGCTCCGTCATGCATAACAGTTACTGTGGAAGATGAATGCCATAATTACAAATGTCCTCCCCTTCATTCTTCTTCCCCCAGTTTATATACTCTAGCATGATGTTTTGTGGAATGGTATTGAATATTCTTTTGGTTAGTTTAGGTCAGCTGTGCCCCATCCCAGCTCCTTGCGCCCTCCCTCAGCCCACTCGCTGGTGGGGTGGGGTGAGAAGCAGGAAAGGCCTTGGCTCTGGGTAAGCACCGCTCAGCAGTAACTAAAACATCTTGGTGTAACCAACACTGTTTTCAGCACAAATTTGAAGCGTACTAGCTATTATGAAGAAAATTAACTCTACCATAGCCAAAACCAGCACAGTGACCAATATTGCAGTCCCAACAAAATTATGTGAAATATCAATTCTCCAACTCGAGCTATCAAACATCAGTTATTAAGCACTCCATTTGCTAAAATGCGTATAGGCTAAAGAGTCAATGGAAAACTGGTAAAGATGATTAAACAAGCAAAGCACAAAACCTTCACTTATGTGTAATCAACATAAAAGGCATGGATGCTATGAATAAATTATTAATTATTCATATTATAAATTATTACATTCATATAATATAATTATATATACAATATTCATATTATAAATTCAAATTATAAATTCTGAGTTTTCTAGTTAAGTTTACTAGCACTAGTTAAGTGATAGTAAAAATTTTGGAATATGGTTAATAAAACATTAAAGAAGGTTCTAGTAAAATCAAAGACAAAGAACTAGATAGAAGTAGAACCATTTTTTTTTTTTTTATTACTATCTAGTGCCAGTTGGAAGTTAATACCAAGGTGGTGAACTTCTGCAAGACTATTTAAAAGATAAAAATGGTGTTTAGAATATGATGAGTTAAAGGAAAACTGTCCATTGTTTTATATTGTTAATTCTAAATATTTCTAGTAATTTCATATTGCAGATATATCACAGGAAAATACTATTATCTACTTAATTATTTCAAACTCAGAGAATTGACATCACATCAAAATTTAGAATTGAGTGAAGGTAGCAAGTGAAATTCTGATGAGAAGTCCGAATCATTAATACTGACTGAAAGAACGAAAGATGAATTTTTAATCACTGCACAGCAGAAAGAAAATAACTAAATAAATATTCAAGGAACAGTGTCCAGGCAAACATATCTGGCCTTGATTAAAAAAAAAAGAGCAGAGGGCCAAGTCCAGCTTTCCTTCTCACATTGTTAATTCTGCTGTAGTTAATTTGTGTCCTGTGTAATTTTATATTTTTTTTCTTGATATACCCATTTAAAGTCTATTTAGGAATATTTCTTACAAAGCTCTGAAAAGTCTTAGCTCTATTTGCACTTTCAGACATCTAAGTTTTCTGTAAGTAAAGAGAGGTAATATTGAGGTACCTCATTAGTGGCTTATGGCTAAGCTTTAGTTCCTAATATCTAAAATACCTTTATTAAGGATCCTCTTCACCTTAAGAAGCCTCTCTCTTCACCTGAAGTCAATATAAACCATCTTGTTTTACTTCAGCCATGTAAAGAAAGAAAAAAGTTATAACTCTTAAAATTCCAGATAAAGGATACACTGTCTTCTTAACTTGTTCAAGAAGCAATCAAAAATTCAAATAAGAAAACATGAAGACAATTATCAATGCTTTACATTACTGGTTCTCTTGCTAGTATACTTCTTTACATGTTTTTGTCTTTCACCATATTGCATGAATTAGAATTTGTAAATATATAAATATATATTTCATATATAAATATATATTTCATGTGTAAAACTGCTGTAAATTACTATAATATAAATAATTATAGCATCAATATAAAATATATGTAAATGAGAGGCAATTTTTGGTATTGGCACTCTGACATTAATATCTGCTTAAGAAATCACTTACTATACTTAGCTGCTTTCCCAAACCCTGGAAACAATCGGTCATGAGCTAGATAAATGAATGACATCAGTACCTATATATGTATATGTGCATACATATATATATATATATATATATATATATATATATATATAAACTTGGGGGTGGTGGTGTCAGGGTTTTTTGGGGGGTTTTGTTTGTTTGTTTTGTTTTGGGTTTTTTTGTTTTATGTAAGAACAGTATTGGCAAAGCAGGACAGTGTCAATCTGTGTCACAGAGGTGAGAAGGAGCAGCAGGGGCAGGAAAAGAACAAGAATTTCCTATAATATTGCTGTAAGACCAGAAAATTAATTAGTCAGAGATGACTAAGTTCCAACGCCATTTTTCATGCTTTTATCTAGCTGAAAATTCAGACATTTGAGCTTTTATTGAGATGTGTTTTGTAATCACTTTGTGTGTATTTTGCAAGATTCCTGTCACATACTCCTGGCAAGATTTTAATTAGTTGGAATTTCCAGCCAACTGGCAAGAAGTTTTGAAAACTTTCTGCAACTTTAACAATAGATGACCCAGAACAGCACAGATTGGGATTCCAGTATTTTCTAGTTTATGTCTTAACTATTTGATCCTCTCAGCCCCTTTCTTAATGCCATAGCTTGCACATTGTTGCCAAACACAGGCATATTAAAGGATGCAACACACACACAAAATAAATAATCCAGCAGATCAAATGCTAGACAGTGAATCTTTAGACTATAGTAAAGTACAAGAGAATCATACAGGTACTCTGACCATCAAATGAGAAAGGATGAACCTCCAGAGACAGACAAACACCTACCTGAGTCCGAAGGATAGAAGCCCTTGGGCTGAAGTTAGATAGTAAGAGTCACTGTGGTATTGTTTATGGTTCTTCCTTCTGTCTTAGCAGTGTTGTCAGTGCACATGACTACATCATAGGATTAAATCACAAGGAAAAATGATCAGAAGAGGTATTGATGAAGAGTGTTGAACAGAGGTAATGAGGAGGGAAACTATCTTGGGTATGCCATTGATAAAAAGAATGATGAATCCAGAGACTATAAAATTTGAAGTGGCATCCAAAATCCTTGGCTTTCAGTACTTTCTGTTTTCAGCAAGTATTTGTTGAAGAAACAGGCAAAATTAACCTTTTGATACACTCTCAACTTAAGGAGTAAAATCTGGTATCATTTAACTCCGTTAAACCAAGTGGCAGATGTCTGATGTACCACAAAGTTTCAAAATTTCTCCCGAGAAAATCTTTGAGACATGAATATAATATAACCAATAGGACTTTCTGATTTTCAAATTGACTCAAAACCCCATCAGTTGTAGCCCAGGGTAATGTGCTAGTAGAAGGATACAGATTTTATATTGACCTGTCAGAATAGAACATGAGGTCTTATCTGAGATTACTGTGGGCTGGGCTGAGCTGGACTTGTCTTAGCTGTGATAGAAATTGTGTGACAGTCAGAAAGCTTCTGCCTTAATTGTTTTCAGTTTGCTTTAGTTTATAGGAACAGTAGTTACTTGTTCTGGAATGAACTATCTGCGACACTAGAACAAAATGTGGCATGGATGAGCAGAGAAATGAGATAATACCACAGGCCTTAGATAGTCTCACATATCACCATGGTCCATTTCTGGTCACTGAAGCAGAGCAATTTTGTGAATTAGGTAAAACTAGATTTATTCATAAGAATAGAAAAGAAAACCACAGTATTTAGGAAGAAAAGAAAGACAACATTAAGAAAGCATAAAAATAGACCCAAGTGGCCTGAGACTGATGAGGAAGAAAGTTCCACCATGAGCATTACATACACTCTTACTGATTCAGAACTCAGGGCTTTAATGACTTTGAATGTTACAGCCATGTACTGAAGAAAACTATTGTATGTAGGAATCGACATTACTTTTTTTTGGTAGTGAAATATGTAGTGAAGAAAGAAGGAGGGAACTGCAAGCCAAAAAAGCCTCATAGTCAAGCCAGTTAAAGGGGACAAGGAAGTCTAAATTTTTACGAAAGGGGTTGGACTACCTCCTGAAACAGGAAAGCTACTTAAAAGGCTTCAGTAGACAGCCAGGCTTCAGGTTCTGTCTTTCTATGATTACCTTCCTGAGAAAGTGAAAGAACTGGATGAAAATCCTTCCCTGGAATTCCTAGCTGAATGCTGTATAAGGCTCCTAAACCGACATTTCAAAATGATATTACAGTCAAGCATAAAAACCCACACATACACATGCAAGAAACACTTACACATCAAACATTTGACAGGGTTTTAGAATGCAGCAGCTAAACTGCAAAGCAGTACTGCTGGATAATTTGCAATATAAATGATGTAGAAATTTCATTAAGTTGGACTGAAAAGTTACATTTTTTTAAATAACCTTGATGTCTGTGAGTTTCGTGTTTTTTAAATGTTTCGAGGCTCTTTAAAAGAAAATATAATATTTTCAGTTCTTCACATTTTCATTACAATATAATGTATAAGAAAATAACCAAGATTAGATGAATATTCCTGGGTGGTTTTTTTCCTAAGGAACTTGATTTGGTCAGTCATTGGTATTTGTTTAACCTGCAGGAAGACATTTCTCTTATTTCAAATTTAAATTTACATACTTGATGTATGAGGTTCAGTTGTTTGTTTACATAGGTGGCTACTTACTAATACTTTAGGTAAGTAAAAGATCCCCATGACATGACATAATTTAGAAATCTTTGTTCTGCTCTGCTCCAAGTTAAAAATCAAATTAACATCATCTTTTTTTCAAAGCAGCAAAAATTCTGGAGTGTATAATATTAAAATATTCTGATATATTTTATGCCACTGCTGATAGAATCATGCTGCTGGCATATTTAAAATGAGCCATCAATCACACATGCAGACAATAACAAGCACTTCACTCACAGTTTTCTGACCCAGATAACCTTAAAATGAAATATTAGAATACAGAGTGGAAAAAATAGCACAATCTGTTCATTGTATGTATTACCATGACCTAATACATTGACTAATGTGTAATAATAACGTATGTACGAACATGCTTTTGTTCTTTGTATAACTAACTAAATATTGTGGTTTGTGTTTGTTTGTTTGTTCTCAGAAAGAATTCATTTCATTTCAATTATTTCTTAAGGGTTTAGTCTTATTTCTGAGCTACATAGTCAGAGATGGTCTAACCAATGAACATTAAGGGTTGTGCTTAAATCCATATTGATCACTGTATTCCTGTTGTTCCTACGTTAGGATGAGTACAAAAGCTATTTATGATGACAAATGATGTTAAAGTATTGGAATATCATTTTTTTTTTCCTTGAATGGAGGACAATGATGTGTTCATAATAGAATTTAAGGTCTTCCACTTCAACTGTCAGACTACCACAAAGGGCATAACATTTCTGTGTTCTACAGCCTAATGAAAAGGAAGCCTTTTTCATATTCATGTCCACAGAAGGCATATAGGAATCCTGCGATTTGTATGCAACAAAGAAGAACCAAGGAAACAGACATAACAGTATCAGCTTGAGCTTGACAAAAATCAGGTGTAAATCTGGGCCAGTTACTTATCAAAATGAACGATTTCACATTTTATCAAACCATGTAGGAAATGAGACTACTGATTAAGAGATCCATAAGTTCTTTCAAAATAGATCTTACAAAGGTTTATTAGAGTAAGAAAACTAAGATTTTACAAATCTTAAAAGTAATGAGAGATGTGTGCCATTATGCCATAGAAACAGCACTGAGATTGCAGATAATCTAGGTATTGCTTAAAAACTACATAAATTCCTTATTTTAGATATCACCAAAGATGATGATTTTGAACACAGCAAAAGTAGAATGGTTAATGGAAATGGAAGTGTACTTAAGAAACTGTGCTGTGTTTGCAGTTCATGGAGTTCTTCATCTCCCTCCTGTAACACTAAAATAAATGTATGACAAAACTATTGAGACTTTTAGCAAGAGATCATACTAAATCTATTGATTCAGGTATGGTATTATCAAACTGGAGAATTAACAGTATGGTGAACTAAAGAATCTGTCTTGGGATTGATCATATTAATACTACATCTTTTTTAGCTTTCTTGATGCAAGTATGATAATGTAATTAATCTACAAGATGAAACTAGAAGGCATAAGCAAGACATTAGGGAATTGGAATATTATTCATGAAGAGATAGATAATCTTTAGGGATGGAAAAGGAAGAATGAAATTCTGTGGAACAAAGCCTAGTCATTTATTTGATGCTAGTAAGAAACTCAGGACTTACTGGATAGAAGCAGAAGAGAGATAAGACCAGGATGTATTAGCTGGTAATAAGGTGATTATAAACTAACAACCTGATAAAGATACAAAAATAAACAAATGTAATGTCAGGATATAGCAAACACAGTACAGACATAAGGTAATAGTACTGTCAACGTACAAAACATTGATTACAACTCATCTGTGTAGTATGGACTTCTGTTTAAACAATATTCAAGAAACATGCATTTGAATTGGAATAAATGCAGAAAAAGCCTGTTAAAAAGAGCGGGATAAAGAAAAGTTTTATTAAAAGAAGAGAAAAGATGTCTGGGACTTATTTCTTCTGTGATTGGTAAAGTTAGAAAAGAATGTAGGTTCCTTTCTGTAATTAAACTAAGGATGCAAATAGAAAGAAGAGGGAAATATTTAAGCTAAACAAACACAACAAAATAATAAATATTGACAAAGAATAAACTCAAGTTTTTTTTCTAAGAAAATTTAAAAAAGTAAGAAATTAAGTACAGTATTATGAATAATAGCATCAAATCTGACCAGTGTAGCAAGAGAGGGAATTGATCATCCCTCTTGCCAGAATTCACATCTGCTACACAAGACCAGAAATTCCACAGGAGGCTAGCAGAGCATAGATGCTCTCTGTCTCAAACTGGACATGTGTTTTGTGAGTCGGGTTGAACTCCTAAAACTTGCTATTATTTTTCTTCCAACTAAACCCCCTGAATTAATGCTGATGGCTCTCTCCTGACTTACTCAAAGTGAGTTGATTCATTACAATCCAGTTCCCACGGGAAAGCTGTTCACCAGATTTGAAAATAAAACTATCAACACGATCACCTAATGCTATAGAAAGTATTACGTGACTCAACATGGTGTGGCTAGGAAAACTCTTTTATCCTAGTAGCAGATAGCTGTAGTCCAGGTTTGAATTATATTTGCACTAATAATCTTGCACTGTATTTTCCCTTTAGTGGTTTTTTTTTGTCATGGATTTAAAATAAAAGTAAAAATAAAAATAAAAATAAAAATCATCCTCCAAGTCCGATCACTCCAAGTGACTCAGGCACTTTCACTCAGGGACTGAAAAGAAGTCATGCCTTATGAAAGAAAGCTGTATAAGCACTGAGCTAATCACAGAAATTCTGAATGGAACTGCATCACCAAAGGAAATACTAATATAATTATTTCCTTTTTAATTGTTTTTGATCTGTTTCACTAACAGAAATAGAAGAGGCAAACAAGAGCCCATACAACAGTCATACTATGAAGCAAATCTTTTTAGGGATTTATTTCAACAATGGGATAAGATGATGGTATATACAATATACTCCATAAATTACAACATCTTGTATAAATACATGGATATGTAAGGTGTTTTAAATAACCTTTCTTAAGCAGATTACTTAAGTAACATAGAAATATCTAGTGCTGGTATAATGTGTTCAGACGTATTTTAAAGTTTTGGTTACATTAAATTATTGAAAAGATTTGATAACATGAATAACTATGAAGTTAGTCTCTTCATGTCTATGATGAAATTACAAGCAGGGCTCAGATTAAGATTCTAGTTTTTCTTTTAATTTTTAGTATACTACATAACAGATGATGTTAGCTACTCTTGAAAGATGTGATACTGTAAATAATGAAATTAACAAAAACTCCATATTTTAAATGTTTCATGTTTCCTTGCCATTTTTGCAAGAAAAACAAGGCAAGAAGAACTTTTCATTAAAAATTTTCAGACCAGTAAACTTGCAGTTATAGCATACTGCCCACGCTCTCCAGTTGTCTAAGAATTTGTTGCACCATCTCTTTTTCACCTACCACTATCATCAATCAAACATAGAAAATTCAATGACATATGCAAACATAAATGCACCATTGATTAATCTATTTTCTCTTGTTACAGTGTTCAGCACGAGTGCTAGTAAAATCTATTTGCAATTCAGCTTCATTTTTGGGAAGGGAGTTTGGGAGAAATTTTTTTTTAAAAGAACAGTTGTACCTGAGATGTAGAAGCTGTACTTTTAATCATAAAACTCAAGGAAAAGTAAGAAGAGTACTTTTGTTTCCACTAATTATTTACTGGAACATGTGACAGGAGAAACAAAGCTAGACACTTTTCTCAATGTGAACTGAACTTGAAAGTATGAAGTATGTCCTTATTTCAGATTTAGGAAGAGTAGAAGACCCCTGCACCATTCTGCTTAAATGCCAGTGAAATAAAACAGCAGTGTTAAAAATGGAATGTATGGAGCTGTCTCTGAAAATGAACAACACAAATACCATTGGCAGATATGTCAACATTTCTATCCATACCTTGATTGTGAAGTTTTGTACAGTAAGAGCTTTATCATTATCTGTGTATGATAAGATTTCCACATTTGGCATTTTGCCATTATGAAAACAAGTAAAATTAATGCAAAAAGATTCTTACCTGTCTTTGGAATAAAAAAAAATATATTCCATTTTCAACAAGATCCTTTCACATTCTTTGAAAGTGATGATGTCATAAAAAGAAATGAAAAAATAAAAATAACTTAAAAAATATCTGTTGAGAGTAGATTTTGGTAATGAATTTTCTGGCAAATCCAGGATCCAAGGCACAGCCAAATCCTGCTCCACATTCAAATTCTAGAGATGGAGGTAGAACAATGTTTTCAGAATAGGCCTTCAGGAATCATCTTAATGCACTCTTTCCTGAAAATCAATTGTTAGAATAATCCAGAAGCTGTTTAAAATTTCACTATATTTTAAGTAATTTATTGCATGATCCCAGAAAGAGAGAGGTGCACAAAGGTGGTTTAACTTTATTTTCCTCCTTACTTTCTCTGAATCACTCAGGCACACAGTCAGGTGATAAAAAAGATAGCCTTCTATAATGGTTTTATTGATTATCTACAATAATGTTGTTAAAAAAGGTTTAAGCATTTCCAAATACAGCTTGTCATTTGCCAAACATTTGATTCTGCAGACATACTTTAACACCTTGACAAAGAAAGGTCACTTTAGATAGAGCCATTTACTGAAATTCTGTAATCAGAGTGCTGGATGTATGCCATACTGGATAAGTGAAGGGGGAACTGCAGACTACAGAGGGATCACTGATGTATAGCAAGTTTAAATGACATGGTATATGATGGAACCCATGAAAACTTGCAATAGAGTAACATGAGTTACTCTAGGTTCTACTCATTAATGAGCAAGCTGATAAAGACAGCAGTATATTTCTTGCCCTTGGTTCTGGCATTTCAATTCATTATGTCTGTTGATGCACTATTAAATGCCTCCATAAAAGCTCAAAACTATTTTGAAAGGGATTCATTTTGACACTTTACTTTTAGGTGAGCTAATTAGGTGAAAATAATTTTTCCTCTCCTCCTCCCTCCAAAGGATGTTGCTTGTGTGTCACTGTAAATTGAATTTGGATTTAACCGGGAACTGCTAGATTCTGTATGGATTCCTTCATTGTGTGTCATTTAACATCTTTCACTGACAAAGAAAAAAGGGTAATGTTATTTTCTCACTTATAGGGGTTGTTTCTGTTTGTTTGCTTTACTAAATGAATTGCTATTACATGAATAAAGACAGTGTGTAGTTTAATGTAGTGAATTTTCATATGACATAAAAAGGAAAGTTTTCTGCAGTATTTAAAACGCAGGTCTTCTAGAAGATTCTATGATATTTAAAATCTTTGAAAACTTCCAAAAAACATTTCAAGATGAAGCAGAATGCAAAAAAAAATACCCCCAAACCCCTGAAAATAGTAAGTATTTCTCTTTTGAATCAGTTTGATTTAATACTACCATTCCTTAGGTAATCCATTCCTTCTCAGAAATTCTCATCTGGAATAACCCTTACTACTAATATGCATTAATGTGTCAAGGAATTTTGCAGTCCAAAGACTAGAAAAGTACTTGTTCAAAGTACATATATAGAGTACTCACTGGGAAAAAAAAAAACAAAACCAAAAAAAAACCAAACACCAAAAAAACCACCAGCTTCTTTCACATCTTTGGCCCTAGGAAAAGCTCTGAAGCACAGTATGATGATGTAAAATCACACTAGCTAGACCAGGGGTCCTCAAACTATGGCCTGTGGGCTGGATACGGCCCCCCAAGGTCCTCAATCCGCCCCCCCTGGTATTTACAGACCCCCCTGCCAGGGGTTGCAGGGGGAAACCAAGCAGCCGCAGATTCAGCCTGCCACTGAATCCACACGCCGGCCCCCTGGTTAAAAAGTTTGAGGACCCCTGAACTAGAGAGTAAATTTGAAGCTTGATAGATACTCATTCTAAGCCCAGATGGTCATCACATGTATTTAGCTGAAACATTTTGATAAAAGTATGATTATTCAAGTCATTCAGTACATTAAGTACTTACACTGTAAAATCAGATTTCTAAAGAGAAGACAAGTGGAAAGAATGCTATTTTTCTATGCAAAAAGTTCAGGATATTCTTAATTCAAAACCAAATGGTTTATTTTTTCTAATCAAAGAAGAATTATGGTAGCACCTTCTGCCTTCTTTGATCAGACTAAGCCATTTAATGTAAAAAGAGACTATTTCAATGCTCTTGTTCATGTACAGTCTCGGAAGGAAAGGGCTTGCACTGTAGTAACAGGAAGCAGGTTTGGGGAACATGAAAAGAGCACTGTATAATATTTATATTTGATATTGCAATAGCACATGGCTTCTACAGAAGAATAAAGTATATCTATATAGGAGAAAAAATGCATTGTTTTCTTTTGCATTTCTTTCTAATAGATTAAAAAAAGGATGACTGTACTTGTACCAACAAAAAAAAATAAATCTGCTTAGAGAGATTTAAACCCTCATACAGCCTAGGAAACACAAATTTATGTCTCCATTGCAAGATTTCAATGTTAGAAGAGACCATTCCTTACCTGGCAAAGCACGGGCTTTTGATAGAAGAATAGAAATTATATATTTATGCTTGCAACATCCCAGTCTACTTATGAGCACTATCAGGATCTCTGGAGTATTCTGAAACTGGACCGGGAAAGTGGCCAAAGCTAATACTTTGACATAGGGAGATATCTCAACATGAGAGTTTTGTAGATTTGTATATGTGCACATGAGTGTTTGTGTGTCTGTATGCATATTTGCAAGTGTGTGGGTATCCCAGGCTGCATTAGGAAGACCTGCCAGGAGGTCAAGGAAGTGATCCTTCCCCAAAGGCCACTGGGATCCTGCTGTGCATTAGGAGTGTAGCCAGCAGATCAAGGGAGGTGATCCTCCACCTCTGCTCTGCCCTAGTGAGGCTGTACCTGGAGTGCTGTGACCAGTTCTGGCTTCCCTGGTTCAAGAGAGATGGGAGCTGCTGCAGAGGGTCCAGCAGAGGCCTACAAAGATGATTTGGGGACTGGAGCATCTCCCTTATGAGGAAAGGCTGAGAGAGCTGGGCCTGCTCAGCCTGGAGGAGACTGAGAGGGGATCTTGTCAAAGTATACAAATATGTTAAGGGCAAGTGTCAAGAGGATGGGGCCAGGCTCTTTTCAGTGGTTCCCTGTGACAGGACAAGGGGCAGCAGGCATGGACTGAAACACAAATTCCTTCTGAATTTGAATAAAGAATTCTTTAATTTTAGAGTGACAGAGCACTGGAACAGGCTGCCCAGACAGATTGTGGAGTCTCCTTCTCTGGTGACATTCAAAACCCACCTGGACATGATCCTGTTCCACCTGCTGTAGGTGAACCTGTTTTAGCAGGGGGTTGGACTAGATGATGTCCAGGCATCCCTTCCAACACCAACCATTCTGTGGTTCTGTGATTGCCCTCTACTCAGCACTGGTGAGGCCACATTTGAAGCAGTGTGCCCAGTTCTGGGCTCTCTAGTATGAAATATACAAGAATGTACTGTACAAAGTCCGATGAAGGTCTATGAAGATGATTAAAGGACTGGACGATCTTTCATAGGAGGAAATACTGAGAGAGTTGGGACTATTCAGTCTGGAGAAGTGATGGCTTAGGGGGATATTATCAATGTATAGAAATGCCTGAAGAAAGGGTGCAAAAAAGACAGAGCCAGGTTCCTTTGTGGTGTCAGAATAAGAGGCAATGGGCACAAAAATGAAACACAGGAGGTTCCATCTGAACATCAGGAAACACTTTCTTGCTGTGAAGGTGATTCAGCACTGGCATAGGTTTCCCAGGAAGGTAAGTAGAGTCTGTCTCCTTAGAGATATCCAAAAGCTGTCTGGACATGTTCCTGAGAACCTGGCTCTAGGTGGCCCTGCTTGAGCAGGGGGTTGGCACATGACCTCCAGAAGTCCTTTCCAACCTCAGCCATCCTACAATTCAATGATTTTATGTATAACACACCAGCAGTTAATGAAAGCAATATGGTATGAAACAATAATAGTACTGGTTGCCCATTGTCAAGATGATGCTAACAAGACATCAATTTTTAGTTAGAAAGAGAAATAAAGGCCATTATCTTGTAAATGACCTTACAATCTTCATCACATCCTGAGTTGTCCCATGTTTCTGTCTGAACTTGGGGATGGATAACTAGAAAAATACCTCATGAAGGGTTATTACACAGGCACATGAACACATAAAAACTCTGTAACACATTTACCAACCTTGTTTATTTAAAAGAAAATATAATCTACTTGATTCAGATTCATTATAAAAGGGAGGGTTGAAGGACACAGTTATACAGTAATTCTCATTACTCACCTCATGAACAGAATGAGCACCCATCCTGAGCTCTCATGTGCCCATCTTTGTGACTCTCGGTACAGCCATGGAAATCTCCACTGAGAGATAACGTGCAGGAGTAGTGTGCTTCCTATTTTTTTCCACTATGTACTTCCCATTTCTGTGTATTGTCTTCTTAGCTGGATTGCTAAAATCTGTTACCTTCATGCTTTATGCAAAAGGGAACTAAACCACTGAAGATTCTAGGGAGCATTATAATGTTATAGTGTAGATGGATCTCACTATTTACAGAGGTACCTCTTACTAGAGATAATGAAAAATTTAGGCTCCTGACTCCAGTATGAAGTTTAAAGCATTATGAACTTAATGCAAAAGTTTTCTATCCAGACAGTGAATGATCTAATGAATTCATGAAAACCAATTGAGTTATCATACATGATGAGTAGAGCTACCAAGCACTAGTCAAGAACTGTACACAAGAAGGGCAAGTGTAAACTCCACCACTCTGTACAGTTAAGACATTTGACTCCAGACTTCATGTACAATGCTGCACAACCCCCCCCGCCCCCCCCCCCTGAATCTTTGCACTGTCCTTACACAGCTGCTGCAAGCAGAGATCTTACAAGTCGGGTGTGTGCCACTGAAGAACAGTGGAGGAATTTTTGGTGGTCATTGGTTGCTGGGTTGTTTCAACACCTTTATTAGATAGTAATTGCATGAAATAAATATTCAGAAACAAATTGAAAGACGTTTAACTCTTTTCAGGTGTGCTTTGAATATGCCTAGTGGATATGAACATCTTGGAAATAATAATAATAAAAAAAGACATATCTAAAACTTAGTTCAGGTCATAATGAAGCACGTGAAGAACTCCATATTTTTAGGCATTTCTGCACACATGCTTACTTTCAAGTGCTTAGAAGACTCAAGTTAAATTAGAAAGCCACCAGTAGGTATTTTCTTCCAAAGCAAGCGGAAATGTCACTTTCTGTTCTTTCTGGTTAAGCCCCTTAAGAGAACACATTAGATCTATATTTCAGACATTTGGATGAAAAAAATAACTGCTTTGGAACCTAGGTACATGTAATATCAATCAATTAATTTAGGTCACTTTTTGGATCTGTCCTACAGCAAGACTCAGAATCTTTTTTCAAATCCTGAAGTATATTACAATGATGATCTTTAGGCCAGAACTGTAATAAAAAAAATTATATCAAATAGAGTTAACAGATCTGCTTTACCATCAAGGATTTTAGTAACTGTTTTTTTAGACAAGGAACAGCCTATCTAAAGTCAGAATGCTCTATTATCTTGTCAAAGGTAAGGTTTTTTATATAAAAGCTATGATTTTATATATAAAAGCTCTTATTCAGTCCATTCCATTCCTTTTTTTTTTTTTTTTTCAGATTTCAAAATGTTTGCATTGCAAGAACTTTCTTAACCTTCTACATCACTGGCTACTTCTAAGCCTGGATACCCTAGTCTCTGTAACCTAAGCTGTTTCCCTCAGTACTTGGCATCTGAATGCTCTGAGAATTTATGTTCTATTTGGAGTTTGGTTCATCCCCAAATCCCTGAGGAAAACCCATCTGGAGCTATTACTGCCAAACTTACTAAGTGTCTCACTGCAAATCAGATTCTAGCTTTCTTTTACATTCACAGAATCAGTCATAAATGTAGGGACCTGCTATAAAGCTAAATGAAAACAACATTGTCATACGATCCACTCATGTTTTTAGCAGCAACAATATTGACAAGAAGGTAAGTTTTACTAAAGAGCTACTGGGAAGCTTCTTATTGACAGAATTGTTTTTTTTAAATGTGTTTGATCTGATTGTTATCAAAGGCATATCATGAAAAATGAAATTTTCCATAAACTTGACATCTTATGTCTCTCTACAATCCTAAATGCTGAAGCCCTTGTGACATGATCTTTGTGTGACGTGGAAATTTCCACCCCACCTGTTACTTACACACCACACACAAACACATATATGCACAGACACTTCTGATTAAAATGTACTAAAAGTTTTCCAGTCATCTGTTTAGCACCATATTTAATATAATGCAAAAAATAATGAATTGGAGCACAGCAGCTCATTAAACAGAGACACCTGCACACACTGAAGCAGATGGATAAAATGAATTTAATACAACCATTTTGTCTCAGTCAAAGAGACATCTTTGCCTTCACTTTACTTTCATCAGATTTCAATGTAATCACATGGTAAATCCCAGGGAAACTCTTCTGTTCTTCCAAAGCTAGGCTGTGGGTATGCCACTTATCACATTATCTTCCTCTCTTCATACTGATATTCTTATGTTGTTCTTTCAAACTACTTAACTCTCTTCCATTAATTATGCCTAGACAACAAGCTGTCTTAGGACAGGCATTGTCATTAGCTGACTTCTGTCATTTACTTAGTGTTTAAGTCCTCAATATGAATAAGGCAATCACAGCTATAAAAAGTTTCTCAACTTTTACAATCTTTACTGTAATATATCTGAGAAGGAGTTGTTACTCCTCAGTGAACTCCATGGCTATATATATCACATTTTTGTACTGTCTGGCAGCAGCTTATCATGATCTTCTCCAAATGAGTCCTAATTTTTTTTTTGTGTCAGAAATTATACATCTCAAGAAATACCAGCTATTTAAGAAAACCCTGTGAATAAATCTATTTTTCTGAAAGTGGTATAAATTAGGAGTAGCTCTACTGCTGTTACTTGAGCAGGAAATTGTCAGGTCTTTATGTTCCTTTTACATTTAGCAGAGGGAGGCTAGCTTTAGGGGGACCTAAGTTAGACTTTTGAATTACCCTTCGACTGAACCTTTCCACTGAGTACATGTGAAGGCAGCCTATGCTAACTTCATCTAAATTGAATATCCACAGAACATGGCTTCACTTAATGCTGCAGCCCTTTCCAAGGATTTGATAAAAAAGACCGCATACAAACCTTTCCTATTGACTTTGTCAATAGAGAGTTTGTCAGAATTATAACCAAAATGTGGCCAGGCGAATGAATACTCGACCCACAAGACACATCAAGATAAAGTCTGTTAAATGACAACTTTACACCACAATACACAACCATGACTCAGAAATAAATACATCTTGACAGAGTATGTATATATGTATTGACAGTATATAACATTGGTGGCATTTTTTTTATTTGGAGGTAACAAATACAATTTGTTCAGGAGCTTGATTAGATTACATGTTGTCCTTCATAAAAGCAATATCCTCAGGTTGAACGGTGAAAGTCTGGCATGATTCTCCTACCTTTAGCAAATCTGTAGCACAATCAGTTCATCTTTTTGTCTGTCTACACTCCTATCCTTTCCAGTGGCATTGTGCCTGTAAATGATTTTTATTTTTTTTTTATTTCGGTGCAAAGTATCTGCCAAGACAATGTGCATTCAGATACTGTGCAAATTAATTCAAAACCTTCCCCCTTTTCTGCAGAAGCTCCCTTCCTTGAGACTTCATTGCCTCTATTTCAGGTGTATCTCTTCTGGACAACATGTGATTTGCATGAGCCAAAAAAACCCAAAAACAAAACAACCCCCC
>JAVJGJ010000037.1:22163685-22178289 GCA_035590215.1 Microhierax caerulescens | reverse complement strand
TCTCTTCTGGACAACATGTGATTGGCATGAGCCAAAAAAACCCAAAAACAAAACCACCCCCCCCCCCCAAACAACAACAACAAAAAACCCTAAATAGAATACAGGCAAAAAGATGCGTTTTACATATGCATGTGGCTGCCAGTAAGGCAAAATGTATTCTACTGGGCACATGGGAAACCCATTAAAAAGAATTATGATGTCAAAATACATGCAGTTCAAGACTGCAGTCAGCCATTTCATCTTAGGTTTCCAGCTGGCAAACAGCAATATCAATGGAAATTGCCATATCAGGAACCAGAACACACATATGCACACACACACACATTTACTTGACACCTGTGATGTGGGATTAAACATAAAAATAGATTATAGTTTCTAAAAGCAACTTTTAGTTTTTGTGAAAGGTGCAGATTTTCAGACTCTAGGAGTTAATTTGCATGAATAAATGGTCTGGGATTTGGGGTAAGGATATATAGTTGTCCACTGCTGAATAAGATTGTGTAAAATGAACATCTGAATCCTCCATCCAGACTAGTTAAGTTATATTTGAATTTTAACTAAACTGTGAAACAACTACTGGTATTCCACATCCCTACCCACAGACTTACACTTCCCTGATTCTTGAATCTCACCTTAAATCTCTCTTTATCATCAGTTTTGTTCGTGACATTGGGAAGATTAAATTCCACAAATCTATCCCAGCATAGCCAATTAGATGTGATTTTTGTCCCACCTCTAAGAAAAGGCCCCAGGCATTGTCTGGCCTGCCTGTACTGGGCTGCATGAACTCTCTGGATTTGTTTTGCCCTGAGCTATTTTAAACCTGACTTTAACCCCTTAACTTTCTGTGTAAAATATACTGTGGACATAAGGACTCAGAAGGACACTGGATTGGTGAAAGTAAAACCAGAATAAAAGGGATTAAAGGAATAAGATTTTTTCATTTGTTCAGAATTGTTTGTTCAAGTTTTTAAAATATCTTTGCACTTTTAACTGTGTTATTTTTTTTTTTTTCATTAATTCATTTGAACTAAGTGTTTTGGCTGTAAATCACCTGCATTTTTAGAATTATTAACATTTTTATTTTGATTAGGTTAACACTTCAAGTAGACTAATAATATATTGTTATCTCCACATATAAGTTGTGCCCCCTTTTATCTAGAACAACTTTGACACTTTAGGTATGCCTTACCACATTTTGGTCAAATAAATGTATAATGAGTTTCCCACATTTGTTACGGACTCTTAATAGACATGATAGATTAACCTGGGTTTTAAGGGTACAAGGACTGTGTGGTGGGCTGACCTTGGCTGGATGTCAGACGCCCACCAAGGCCGCTCTGTCACTGCCCTCCTCAGCTGCGCAGGGGGGAATGAAGATAACGAAAGATGTGTGGGTTGAGGTGAGGACAGAGAGAGATCACTCAGCAATTACAGTCACAGGCAAAACGGACTCAACTTGGGGAAATTAGTTTAATCTTTTGCCATTCAAATCAGAGTAGGATAATGAGAAATAAAACCAAAACTTGAAACACCTTCCCCCCACTCCTTCCTTCTTCTTCTCAGGCTTAACTTGACTCCTGATTTTCTCTCACTCCTCCCTGACAGCAGTGCAGGGGCACGGTGAATGGAGGTTGTGGTTGGGGAATGGAGTTTGTGGTTGATTCATCACACGCTGTCTCTGCTGCTCCTTCCTTCTCAAGGGGAGGCTCCTCACACTCTCCCTCTGCTGCAGCATGGCGGCCCTCCCATGTGAGACAGTCCTCCACAAACTTCTCCAATGTGAGTCCTTCTCGTGGCCTGCAGTTGTTCACAAACTGCTCCAACGTGGGTCCCTCCCATGGGGTCACAGTCTCCTTCAGGCATCTACCTGCTCATCTGTGGCGTCCTCCACAGGCTGCAGGTGGGGATCTGCTCCACCATTAGTCTCTATGAGCTGAGGGGCACAGCGTGTCTCACCGGGGGCTTCACCACAAGCTGCAGGTGGAAATCTCTGCTCTGCTGCCTGGAGCACCTCCTCCCTCTCCTGCTTCACTGGCCTTGGTGCCTGCACAGCTGTTTCTCTCACATATTCTCACTCCCTTCTGGCTGCAACTGGTCTGGCATGTTCTCCCCCCACCCCCTTCTTAACTATTTTATCCCAGAGGCACTACCACCATCGCTGATGGGCTTGGCCTTAGCCAGCAGTGGGTTGTCTGGGAGCTGGCTGGCATTGGCTCTGTCAGATGTAGGAGAAGCTTCTAGCAGCCTCTCACCAAAGCAACCCTTATAGCCCCTTGCCCTGCTACCACAACCTTGTCATGCAAACCCAATACAAGCTGCATTCCCATAAATGAGAAATAACCCAGTTTCCACAACTCATAGAGGCCAGTATATCAGTTGCTGGATTTGGATTCTTGCACAAAATTCTCCCCAACTGAGAAACATAATTTATTCATTCCAATTTACCGAATTGAATTACTAATATATAGCTACCCTTCAGACATACATTCATATCAGGCTGATATGGCGCTTCATCCTAAAACATTACTATAATTATGCTTTGGTTAATTATCTCTCTCTGAAAACAATATGGCCAATTAGCTCAATACAGAATGATTTTCAGATCTCATATTGGTAACTCAACATTATTGTGGGCTGATCACATCCTATTCTAAGTGCATTTTCTTTTATTATTTATACAATGGCTATGCAACTCTACCAGTTTATCTGTAAGATTAACCACAGGCATATTTAGATTATCTCTTAGTTTCATTTTCAAATGTATGTGACCTGCAGGTATATTCAACATGGACTTGAGTCTAGGTCAGATTCAAATAATAACTCTATAAGAAACCAAGATGATATAAAAATACTCAGAATCATGTGTTTAATGTAAAGTTATATTTTCTTATAACAAAGCCTGTCCTCCTTAGTTGCTGAACTGGTAATTCAGGAAGAAATCTGTTAAGTGATAACTTCAGTGTCTAAGAATAAAGCAGAAGAGTACATTAGCCATTCTATTATGCAAGTAGAAATTTCCAGCAGCTACTATTTAAAGTGAAGAGGTGCAAGGTGGAAAGATTTTTCTGAATCACATTCCATTTTCCATTGAAAACTGCATAGTCTGCATAATCAAAGTCACAGAACTCACTTTATGCTGATTATGCGCTCAATTATTCAGTAGACTCAAAGCTGAGCTTTCACTAATTCACAGGGAATTCTACCTATTAAAGGGCATACATGAAAAAATAAGAATTTATGAACATTTTCATCATCTTAAAATATAAGTAGCAGGAAAAAGGAATGTTGTTTTGAATTTTTTTAATATGAAAAAATGTCTATAGTACACCTATTTTGAAATGGTAGGGGCAGAAACAGTTTACAATTAATTCCTAGTATCTTAAAAGTTAATTACCAAATTTTGACTCAGCCAAACCACCAAAATTTGAAAGATCATAATTCCTAGTCATGGATCCACATTTTCTATACAACTTGGTATCTAGTTATGAAGGTAAATTTAGTTTGTAGCCAGTACACTACACATGCAGCTCTTCTTATTTCTCCTAGTATTCCCAGTTCAGTCCTCAGGAAAACAAGTACAGCAAAAACTTGAGTCAAGGTGATTTACAGCCTATGTGATAGAAGATGACCCTTTGATTTAATAACATGAATATGTAAAGCCAAACAAAATGCTGTCAAAATGGCATGTCATACGCAGTTGAGAACAATATTTTTAATTTGATTTTGTTGCAAGTAATACTATATGTGCTTTATTTAATTAATTAGAGCATTTAATACTATTACATTCTTTATTTACATCTGGATTCTCCCACTAAAGTCTAGCAGCAAATCACATGTAGTGAAAAATGCTGCCACAGAATAGAGAGGTATCAAGGCAATTCATTTTTTTAAAAAGATTTGTATATTTGAATTCACAAAGTGAGGATTCTGAACCAAAGTGAGAAATTACTAAATTCATATCTCAAATATGATCTTCCTTTAAAAAACCAAAGAACTTAATACAAAACTATCTTTACTCATATATCAAGATATATTTATTCTTGGTATTGTTGTTATTAACTACAAAAAAAAGCCAGTGCAAATGTTTTTATATTCACAGAATACTTTTATTACAAAACTTGCTTGTAGGTTTTTGCTGTTTGACTAGAAAACTGTTAGGAAAAATTTGCTTCACCTAACACCAAAAATTTATTTCTTATGTTTCAAAATTAAATGAGCACTTACAGTATCCTTCTACTCTGGAAAACGTGTTTTTGAAGTTAGCATTTTAGAACTTGCTTTTTTCTCCTCTACATCAAATGTGCTCATATATTCAAAATATTATTTTATTTCTACCTGGGAGCTTTCTATATCTGTTTATAAAAGTCCATGGTATTAACATTATTACATTTGGACTTTAATAACTGAAGTGCTCTAGATTGTTTCATCAGCAACTGAGAGCAGTCGGTTGTTGACAAGAGGGCTGGAATGCTGACAGTAATGGTTTCCAGAGTGGACTTGCACAGGATGTGAAGGGAAATCAGTTGCTGTGAAGTTATTTTTAACATCTGAATATGCAAGCAATATTTCTGGAAGGAAAAATAATAGATTAAGAAATCAGCCGTGGGGAAAAAAACATGTTTTATATGTTTCCAAAGATAAACTTTATATTGAAATCCTACATTATGATATGCATCAGAAGAAGGCTAGATACTGTGTAAGAGGAATGCTAGCAGACTTATTATCAAATAACTTTTATTTTAAAAGTTATCCACATTATTCTGTATAATAAAAAAATCTTAAAAATTACTAAAAATATTTTCTATGTAGGGTGGGTTTTTTCTTCCTTGACTGGAAAATTATACTTTGAAAGGCAGCAGGGAACTACTGTTGCATGCTTATAATTGCCCTGAGGTTTGATTCCTTTTTAATACATTCTGAAAAGTCAGACTGCTGATCTGTGCTTCAGTAAACTGATCCCATCTTGTCAAGGGAACAGAGCAGCTTCTATTGCTGTGTTCAGTCTTCAGATCACCACAGTCTGCAGACTTGAGGTTTCTTTGTTCGTAAAGGCTAACTGCACAGAAACCTTAAGCAGACTAATACCTATTTGAAAAGCACCATAAATAATATTACAAAGAATGGCTAAAATGATGACTGTTTATGCATGTAACGTCTCTCAACAGCCTGAAGGTATAAACAAGGACCTCTTGTTGACAACAAACCTCCAGAGATTTCTGTACACTGGGAAGCTAGAGTCAGAACAGATCTTTTTACCAATGCTAATATTAACTGCTTGTTACAATCACATGCTGGTGCTGTATAACCAAATCGAGGTGCTCTTACAGAGGAATGGCTCACACCATTCCTGTTTATAGTTGAAGGTAGCTGGATGCTGCTTGCCCTTATGGAGGAGTGCTCAACAGAAGCACAATGTTTTGCAAGTGAATAGCAGATGGCAAATGCAGTCATTCAAAGGATTCATGTAGTATCACCCCATGCTGCTATAGCTAACTTGGTAAAGAAGATAATTATGTGTTCTGATTTTGGCATCTGTTTTCCGCAGCTTCTTCTGTTAGGTCACTCTAATCCAGGTCACAGCATGACCAGGTGCAGGCTTTGCATCAGGCATTAAAAGAAACATTTAGTACTTGTTTAACAAAGCCTTGTGAAAATGGAAGACACTTGTCTCTAGTTTGGTTGCAGTAGGTGGAAGGCATTGCTTTTCACAGTATATATCCTGTCAGGGTCCTGGGCTGGCATGTCTGCCTTGGGCTTCAGCTGCTGGGCTCAGGGCGAAGCATTTGACCAGGTGGTAAATGGTGCTGTGAAGAAAGAGCCCAAAGGGGCCTCAGTGAGGGCCTGTTCCTGCTTCCCAGGGGAGCTGCTTTTAAGCTAAGGTTTAAAAATAAAAAAAATTAAAAAAGAAAAAAGAAAAAAAAAGAAAAATAATAATTGTTTCCTCTGATCTACAGCTCCTGCCACATTGCTGCCCAGCCCTGCCCAGCCATGGGACCCCCTGACCTTGGCTCCCACCCACATGCTGACATCCTGGCCTGGTCTCAGCCCATCCTCACAGCTCTGCCCACTGACCCCAGGGCTGTGTTTGACCCGTGTTCCTGTCACCAGGCCTGATCAGGACGCCAGCAGGCTGATGGCCTGGCCTGGGCCTGCCCTGTCCCTAGGGAGGTGCCTGGTGGCCAAAGGAGGCTGCTTCTGGCTGCACTCCAGCCTGCCCTGCTCCCTGGCTGGGGTAGTGGGGCTGGCTGTGGTGCCTTGTCCTGCTGATACCTACGGGGACCTCTGAGCAGTCATACTGCTCAGCCTTTCCCCCTCCTCCCATTCCATACATCTATCTTTGTACTGGCTGACCAGCAATCTTTAAAAGGTACAAACAATTTATCAAGTCACCCTTATTGGTAATACAGATTAAGGACTATAGTTCTGCTTTCTGATTTTACCAGGCCATAAGGGATAATCCTGTTGCCTCTGAACTGGATCCCACAATAAAAGATCAATGACAATGTTTTCCTGATGAAAGAATGTTTAAGAATGCATTTGTTTGTCTGCTAGTTTGTTCTAATGACTAATAACCTCTTGCACTTAAAACTTATTTTTTTTATTTCTCACTTAAATTTATTTCTTTATTTCTCACTTAAATTTGACTGGTTTAGTTTAGTTCTCCAACCTGTTTCAGGTACTTCTCAGGCATATATTGATGGGTACGTAACTATAGCATTTGACATCCACTTGAGCTCTCTCATGGTCAGTGGCTAGACACTATTTCATTAAAGCAAAATTGAATGTAGCAAGTGTATTTCTCACATGAAACACTTCAAAAGCATTTTACTGTTCCACATTAACAAAGAATTTTGTCACAAGTCACCTTATATATGGAGAACCAAGAAGAAGACACCCATTTATGGATGAAAAAGCGAATAAAAGATGAAGACATGCCAAGTCAAGTCCAGGCTGATGCAATACTTCACCCATCCAAAAATGCCACAGATTCTCATGATGTTTACTGAGATATGCTCCAACACAGTGCTTGACAAAACCTACAGATGTTGGATAATGGGCAAAACAAAATCTGGTCACCAGAAAAACAAGAGCTGTAGAGCCTTATCGTTGGTTCTTTTGAAAAAGTGAACCTCTCATGCTATGAACTGTTCTGTCCAAATCAGTCCTGCTTCCAGCATATCATATCTATTGTATCAGAAATTAAGAACATATTTCTCAAAATAAGGATGCAAAAATTATCCTAATTTACTTTTGAAAATACAGATTATTAGAATACATTCAGTTTTTTTTGTAAATAAATATGTATGGAGGGTTATGTGGAAACATACAAACATAAAATATGAGAAAATTCCACATAAAACTTCCTGAATATCCCACTTTTATTATTTATGCCTGGGAAAAGCTAAAAACCAAATAAAAAATTTAGTCTTTAATGTTTTTCTTTGTTTTTCAGGACAGCCAAGACACTGTTTAAAGACAGACACAGAATTAAACACAATGATAGACATAGAAAGGCATTTAATAATGAATGACAAGACTCTCTGTGAGCACCAGGCTAACAGGTGCTAGGTTACGCCTGTGTGAGAAGTCAGTTTTCAGAAAGCAGTGATCCTACAGTGTTTTTCTTTTGGTTGGTTGGTTGGTTGTGGGTTTTTGGTTTTCTTTTACTGTTCTGTATGTTTCAAAAAAATAACAGCCTGGAAGCATATGTTTTACATTTTTCCTGATTACCTAATAAAAGTTGTGTTTGTTTTGTTTTTTCTTCACTAATATCTGTTGTATAGGTCATCCTGTTATGTAGGTAATTTTAAATTAAAAAAGCAAGATAACATTTTCCATAATGCAGTGAGAAACATGGATCTGAAACATAGCCCAGCCTGTAAACCTCTTGTTCTCAGAAACAGCATCATGTTATAATTTTGTGTTATATCTGTTTCTTATGAGGAAAATGAGACAGCAAACAAAACACCACATCCTGTAATGCTGTGGCACAAAACATATAGTAATGGATAGAAATACAGAAGTATCATGCATGTCTTGTATACAATTATTTATTTTATATGAATTATTTTTTTAAGGGTTGGGGGTGCTACAATCTCCTCAGACATAACCACTACTTATTTTTAGACTCTTCAACATATGTGATAGAAATTTTCCGGACCACTAAAGGGTGTATCTACAAAGCTCTGCCAAATAAAGCAAGCCAACAAAACCCAAACCAAATAACCCAGACCCCACAAATAAAAAAACCCAAACCATCGAAATCAGAACATGTAAACTTCTAAATGATGTAATGTGACGATGAAGTTACATGGCTAAGGCCTATGAATCCTATGGTTACATCTGAGCTCCTCCTGGGTGATGTGTCTGCTCATCTTACAATTTAAATAACATGTGGCATCTTTACACATTGTCAAAGGTGCCCATCCACTCATTTCTCATTGAAGCACACAAACATCTCTGGAGGTGCCTTACAGGCCTGATTATTTCCTGTGTAGGAAGAAATCAAGGGCTCAGATGTGTTTTTCTGCAGCATTTAATTCTGTTCTATATATCTGCAGTTGGATGACTTCTTTTAGTCACAGTGAAATTACTGCACCAGACACTGACAGAGAAAAGGATTCTACCTTGTTCATTACAGCACAGAAGCATGAACTGAAAATTTCAGAGTGCCTGACCAAGACTCTTGTTCTGGAGGCCAAAGACAGATGATGTTCTAACAAATTGTTTGAAGTCTGTTAGACTCCTTTGAAAATCAGGAATGAAAAAGTTTGGCATAAGTCTGGCAAACCAACACTTGAGAAAATAATTTAAATGTCTAGTATTTAAATACGAATGCTAAGAATATTCATGATACTTAGGTTAAATATAACATATAGAAAAGGGTGACAGGGTAGAGAATGCCTTGAAATAGTAAAAAAGAATGGCAACTAACAGTGTTAGCAGGAACTCTTTTGATTTGAAAATATAGCCCAGGCAGTACAGAAAATAATTATAAATAATCATCAGCAGAAAGGTTGCTTGCACTGTGACAGTGAATAAATGTTAGAATCTATGAGAAAACAAATTATTCAGAAAAGAAATCTTGAGTAACATAATCAATGGAACACTTTCTAATATTTAAGGCTTTGCAAGAAATGTTACACATAACGGAAAAGCAGTATTATTTGTAATTTTTTACCTTGTCACTCAGTCTCAACTTCATTAGAGCTAATTTACTGAGCTTTTTGAAGACCCAAGAACAAGTCTTTGCTCAACCCTGCTTTGCCTCTTGATATTTCACTTGTGCCACTATGTTATAGTTAAATAGCCTGGTGTGGATTATTGATTATAACATAAAAGGCATTCACAATTCAGGACTGAATTTATAAAGCACTATAAGATTGTTTATGGTGATAAGGACTATTGATGACTTTGCACTATTCAAACGCAGGAACACAGATTCTGCATTGAATTTCTGTTAAATATGTCTATGAGGTTATGTTTGTCATTCGATAATTCAGTGCATTCTGCTTTTGAACTATAATTTAACCACAGGGGTTTTTTGTCTTTTTTTTTTTTTTTTTAATTTTATTTTTGGACCTCCTTTGCATCCTACAGCTTCATTTTCACTGTTCAGTTATTGGGCATACATTTATGAAAACCTGGAATTTCCTTGGAAGCTTCACAGCTTACTTGCAATCTTTTAATAAGTCAACATTTTTCAGGACAAAGCCTAACATTGCTTTTGTTTGAGATCTCATGACCTTTTCAAAGATCTTTATCTGCATTTCTGTTCTTTGGTGTAAACCAAATACAAGCAAATATGAGCAAATACTTGAAACTAGGTACATGCTGTAGTTCACCAGCTAGATGGAAATTTGCATTGAAAATGTATACATAAAGCTTCCTTTCAGAGGAATGCCTAGACTTTTAACAGCTATGGAGGTGTTTTTAAAGAAATACAAATTTATTCCAAGCACAAAAATCCTCCAGGCCAAGTGAAGGAGACATTGTCACATTTAGCTTTTGTTTCTGTGCTGCTGCTGTTCTCTCTGACTCACACTGATTTGACTGGATTTTGAGATTTGCTCTTCCAACATGTTTCCTACTTTGTCAATTAGTTTTGTCTCCAGCAGCAAGAAATGTTTTCTGTTTTTGTCAGAAGGAAGGTACACAAGCATTTGATTTGTGGAGTCCATTCAACATGTCAATGTGTTTTTTTTTTGTTTTGATTTTGTTTTGAAATACAGAAATGAACAACCAGTATCTGATTCTGTTTTTTCCATCTTAGTTTCTCTTCTCCTTGTACATACTCCATGCATATATGGAACACATTAAAGAAGGCATTGTTCATTCTCATGTTTCTCTTTAATGACTGCTCCTCTACTTGTTTAGTAATTTGACTGTCTTGCAGAGACTGCACAGAGAACCAAAGGATAATCATTCTGGAAATGAAGAAAATCCTCAAATAAATGTGTGGAGAATTAATTTTTACATTGAAATTTGGACCTCCAGGAACATAAACTCATAAATACTTTCTAGAATAATTTGTAGTTTAATCATAAACATGGTCAAAGTCAAAAAGTTATTTATTTAAGATAAACAGGCTTTACCCTATACTAAAGCAAAAATTCAGAAAATAATATTCTGCATCTTTTCTTTTTTCTTTTATTTTCCCCCTTAAATTTAAGTTTTAAATACCTTGGAAAAAACTTTCATTTGAACTTCAAGACCTTGTCTTCATTTTATGCTTATTGAAGTTATAACAGTAGTAAGACTAATTTGCTGACTCCTGAGATCTCACATAATAAGATTTTAATGGCAGTTTGGCATATAAATCCTACTGCCAAACACAGTAAATCATAGTTATATTCTAATCAGCCATGGTGAAGGACAGTTCTTGTCCATGGTTAATTCGGATTTTTTTTTCCAACATTTTCAAATTGAGACTCATTATGTTGTAATTGAGTGTTATGTTTATACTATTTCAGGGAAAAACACATCACTGAAGTATCTTAATTAACAAATTAACTCTGTCAGTGAGAAGCAAAACAAAAAGAAGAAAAGCAGAATCTACCATGGAAGATGCCATGTGATACCTTTTCAAAAGGAAAGTGCTCGGGGAAACAGCCTTTTCTGTATTATGATAAGGAAGTTCTGTTCTTGACGATACAGAGCATTTGTCATACCATTCTTACAGGGAGTGAAAGCATATGGCATGGAGAGAAAGAAAACCTTCTGTTTTTTGTCTTTCCCCACTGTCAACACAGTACACTTATAGGAGCTTCAGACTAGTATCTGTGCTAGTTCTCCAAAACAGCTTGGACCTGCTTTACCCAAACAGTATTTAGCAGAGTTTTGTTTAATTTGGTATTGCCAGTTCCCCAAGTGAGGCTTAATTTGATTACTTTAATCTCTTCATATTATATCTCCCCCAAACCAAAAATCAAATCATACCTTAAGATCTGATTTCAAAGGAATTTTCCATTGAAACATGAAACAGCTCCTCTGTGTTTATAACTTTTAACTTTTGGATCTCTCCATGGTCATCTCTATAGTACTCTATTTTCTTCTTTCCTTCAAGTCTTGGAGTTCAGGCAGTATCTTCCTGTTCCTGAGAGACTGAAGTTCAATAGAGAACTTAAAGATGGAATGGAAAATGGAGATGGGCAGAGCAAGTGTGCCTGTTAGCAAATCCAGGGTAAGGAGAACTTATATTTTCCAGCATCATTTGTTTCATCTGCCTACTCTATAAGTGGAGACTGGAAATTAGAGATTTCATTTTGCATAATGGAAAATAAAAGCCAGTGACATTCTGAGAGAAATTCCTTGAATCTTATTTTCTTATTTTTTTCCACCATTGTAGGAATCCAGTTCCTGACCCCTCAGTGACACCAATATCTTAACTTATCGTTTCCAAGGTGAAACAGGTTTTTAGGAGTTTGTTGATTTTGTTTGGTTAGTTTTGGGTTTGCTTTGATTTTTATCCCTGAACACCTCTACACACACACACACCGCCAAAGGGACATACTACCTTTTTGCTATTCCAATTTTTAACCTTGCTGATTTTTTCTTCTGTGTGATAGTCAGTGATTTTCAATAACAGGCTCTTTACTCCTTCCTTCCAGTTCATTATTCTATAAAGTATAACTGTAGCTATTATTGACTACAAAGTTCTTCCTTATTTCCTTTCCATTTCTTAATGTTTGATTCTTTACCATACAAAATAATAATTTGTTTGCAGTATTCAGGGCTTTTTTTTTTTTTTTTTCTCCAATAACTTTCGGTGTTGTCACAAGCATTATTAACAATTAAACATCTTACTTGTATGTTCTCTCTTATGCTGGTTCTTTTAAAACTATGGGGAAAATTAGATGGTTTTTAAATATTTTTTTTTTTTGGTATATTTATACTGCCTGTTCCTGCTGTCTTTAACTTTAAAACACTCTTTTGCCATTTAATACTTTGTTTTACTAGAACTAGGACATACACAATAATATGCAAACCACTGAGCCCTTTATGACTTCCTGATACCCCAAGTTTGTTCTTTAATGTATTGAAAGATAAATAGCATATTTACTTATCTTGTGCCAAGAGCTTTCTCTAGATTTCCAGTGCTTTGATAGGTTGTTGCTTAATTTGCTATTTCTAGTTACACACATTGTCCACATAAACTGACCTCTTCTTTGCAATTTTTATTCTAATTTTCTTTATAGCATTTATTGAGAAATTGTCATTCTTATTTCTGTTTCTTTTTCATTTTCAATATAATGAAGAGATTCTAAAGATATCAATTTAGAAAAATCAGTGAGTATATATATAATCACATAGTTATATAAAAGTATCAGAATCATAGGACATCTGAAGTTGGAATGGACCCATAAGGGTTATCTAGTCCAACTGCCTGCTCCTTGCAGGTCAATAATAATTTTCAAAGTAAATTATTACACATATCTCTCCTCACCTTTGATATTAAAGTTTTCTTGTGTATTTCCCCTGAAATATTTTCATATAGTACTGTTTGTTATTTTCTTTTCATCTTTTCCTTCGTTTCAGGTTATGACTTGCAATGTATGGCAGATTCAACATTCTGCATAATATTTTCATAAAGTTGTGTCCCTTTTAAACCCACTATAATTTCTTCCTTTCCTTTGTGTTTTCCTTTTTATGTTCCCTTTTCAATGTCAGTCTTGTTTTACTACATTCTTTGTGCCTCTGGCACCTTAATTTAATGCGTCTATTCACCTGCCACCGTCCATTGATGAGTGTTAACTCTTCGATCATACATTCTTTAGTAGGTGCCTGTTAGGCAGTATTCTCAGCGAAAGTGTCATGATTGCCAGCTTGGATTCAAGTGTTCCTGAAATCACTTATTCGCTTCCAGAATTATGCCATTTTATGATGCCAAAAACTAAATCCTTTTGTCAATGAGTCATAAAAGAAGTCTGAGGGGTGACCTCATTGCAGGCTAAAGCTTCCTCTAGGGGGGCAGTGGAGCAGGAGGTGCCAGTCTCTTCTCTTCGGTGACCAGCAATAGGACATGGGAAATGGGATGAAGCTGTGTCAGGGCAAGTTCAGACTGGATAATAGGAAAAGGTTCTTCACTGAGAAGATGGTTGGTCACTGTCACATGTTCCTCAGGGTAGTGGCCATAACACTGAGCCTGTCAGAGTTCAAGGAGCATCCGATGATGCTCTTAGTCATATGGTTTGGTTTTGGGTAGTCCTGTAAGGAGCCAGGAATTGGCCTTGAATATCCTTATGGGTCTGCTCTAACTTGAGATATTCTACGATTCTATGACAACAGCTTGAGATCCTCCATAGATCAGAGAGAGGATTAAAGAAGATGTGCATACATGAAACTGGGATCTACATTTGTCTAAGTAATAACTTAAAATTCAAATCCTGGATATGTTAATTTCCTTAGTTCTAATGCCTAGTAGTAAGTAAACAAGCAAATATGTTTTGGAAAAGACTGCCTCTTTACCTCTGTTGTTTTTTGTTTCGTTTTCTTTTTCTTTTTTTCTCTTCCCTTAGTTAAGTTTTAAATGTGTTGGAACTTCAGAAGTTACTGGTAACTGTGTGGGCTGTGTAACCACTGCGCAATAATCAGTGATTATGTCTAGTAAAACTCCAGTATTACACTAGCATAACTCTACTAGTACATACTGATACAGTACTAGATTAAGCTGTGGTAGTCTGGCTGGCCAGAAACTTGAACATCACAAGGTGATCCATATTAGAAATTAATGCTTAACACCCAACAAAATCTTAACTATCTTATTTTTAAAAGGCCAGTGTGACGGGCTGACCGTGGCTGGATGCCAGGTGCCCACCAAAGCCGCCATGTCACTGCCCTCCTCAGCTGGGCAGGGGGGAGAGAACACAACAGAAGGCTCAAGGGTCAAGATAAGGTCGGGAAGAGATCACTAAGCAATTCAGTCACAGGCAAAACAGACTGAACTTGGGGAAACTATTTTAATTTCTTACCATTCAAACCAGAGTACGGTAATGAGAATATAAAACCAAATCTTACAACCACTTCCCCTCACCCCTCCCTTCTTCCCGCGCACAACTTCACTCCCCATTTTCTCTCCCCGCTCCCGCCAGCGGCGCAGGG
>JAVJGJ010000037.1:22113591-22138881 GCA_035590215.1 Microhierax caerulescens | reverse complement strand
TAATATAATATAATATAATATAATATAATATAATATAATATAATATAATATAATATAATATAATATAATATAATAATTATATATAATAATATAATTCTGGTGACTGTGAAAAGACTCCACAAAGTTAGCTTTCTACTCCAGGTCTCAGGGAGCTCTTTATTTTTCAGAGGTAATTGCTATATATCACATAGAACTTATTGCCAAGAGAGACCAGGTGCTATACACTGTGGTGGGAAAAAAAACCCAAAACAGTCTCTTTGGTGGAGGCTTACTGGATCATAAGTTAAAGATAATAAAGACCTAAATGCCATTTTATACTCCTCCAAATGTCTGGAGTGTCAGACGTTCTGTATATATATTGATATAAATCTATCAATATTCACCTACCACAAAATCAAAAAGGTGATAGCACCATTCAGTTAAGTAAACTCAGCTACAGAAGCACACATGGAAAAAAAGTTAGCTCTTTCTCACACAAGGAGGAGCTGATTCTTGAAAACTCTGTTGTGTGGCATGTCGAATGAGAATTATATAAAATTGTATACAAAAATCTGTATTGTGCTTGTATGCAAATATCAGCACATTTCTACATGTAGCTATTCAACTTGTGCTTGCGGGTTCAATGACTGGCAAACTGTGGTATTTTAACAGTTCTCCTGATGTTTTTTATAACCTAATTTTTATAAGAAAGAACCCAGCCTAATTGCTCTTCTCATCTTTTCTTCATATTTTGTTCTAGTATCTGGAAACATGGCTGAAGACAGAAGGCTGGCTTGTAGACTGTAAGAAATGACAGTACTTTCCTAGCTGTCTTCTTCTTTAAACTTCCAACATAACTGGACTTGAATAATTTTTTCCTTTGATATGTATCTATTGTGTGACTTATGCTATGTGTCTTAACTCCTCATTCCTCCACACTTCAGTATTATTTCCAAATATGAATGCAGTTAAAGCTGTATTAGTATTTGTGTTTATGACATTTTCCACAAGAACTTGGTCTTTGGATTGTTAAATATTGGAAATCCACTATGGAGAGCATAAAGCCTACAGTATCTTGAACATACAATAATATGCCAAATTCAGTTGTGATAACCATTATTCTCATGAGACTAAATTTTGTAAGCCATTTGTGTGTGAAAGCCAAGGGTAGAAGAAAGAAGGGTATGAATGATTCTGTTCTCCTTTGTCAGTTTTAAGAATCAAACATCTTTGCCTATATTCTAGAAACTATAAAGCATGGTTCTTGCTTACTTTCCATGTCTTTGGTGAGGGAAATCCAATCCAGTTAGTCATCTAGGAAAATGAACACAAGGACTTTGCAAGGGCATACCTCTCATCTGAAGGAAGACTGGTCACAGGATTGTTGCAGAAGGACACCCTGTGGCCAACACACCACCACAAAGTGTGCATGCCAGGTAATAACAGAGCCTGTCAGAAAGCAAAATTCCATGAATAATCAGAACCTCAGCAGTAGCACTTCTAGCACATAACCCCACACTACAATTACTGAAGCAGGATAAAAAAAAAAAACTGTAAATGCAGGCATCACCAGGGCACGGGAAATGGGAGCTAAACAAGACCATGCACAGAGCTGAAGACTGACCAAGTCCATAAAGGACTGCAATCCAGAGTGTACCAGAAACCAAACTAAAGCTTAGTGTTGTTTCCTCAGGAAATTCTGGCAATTATTTTAGCTTTGCTGAAGCTTAAAATTGCACATCTAAAATGCATGTAATGTGATATGTACTGTGTTATCATATCTGTTCACACAAAGAGTAATTTAGATGTCGTAAATGTTTTATATCAGGGTCAAGCTGACTAATAATGAGGTCAAAGGTAATCTAAAATGATCCACACGTGTAGTGAGACTATAAAATATCAAGCTTTTTCAAGAATGTGGAAACATGGAAAAAAATAAATCTCATGGAAAGTCTGAGAACAACTGCAGTTCAGTGTAAGCTTGGTTACTGTATCTGCCACTGCTGAGGCTGGCGGTTTTACCTTGCATTATATAATATTTCTCTGCCTTTCATTCTGTATAGTTTTTGGATTGAGTTCATTATGATGGTATGTGAGTGTCACGTCATTTCCACAGCATGTTTCCTGCAAGTATTATGGAAGGCTGGAGCCAGACTACATTGTCAGATTCTCCTTGCAGCTTCTGATTGCCAGGCTTAGCTTCACAGTGCTCCAATTCTGACCATGTCTTTATAGCATAACACAACCGATGACTAAGCTTGCACCAGGCCAAATTACTGAAACAAAGTCAGAAATGACAAAAACTTGCATCCCAAGCTTTAAAGGAAGCTAACAAAGAGGAAAGTCACATAGTCTCTGTTCTTAAAAGCAGGATCACTGAAGTAATGAAAGAAATACCTAATGATCAATCCCACAATGGGTTAGCTTTCAGGCCACCCATAGGAGAAGGAGGAATAGTGACAAATGCAGTGCAAGTGCAGAAGTTTGTGAACAGGAGAAAATAGTATTAATTCAGCTTAGGGACTTAATCCTTCAAAAGCATTCCAGGTTGAGGACCATAAGTGGGAAAGGAGTTTCCCTCCAGCCCATCATTACACAATTGTCTGAGTTTATCAGTAGGATGAGGCCCAAATTCAGAGATTCATTCACATATCCCTTAAACTCCTCCTTTGGAACATTCAGTGGTTTGACGTGAGTCAGTGTTGATCTCTCTAATATCTGCTGCCCTGGAACAGTATTAAAATTAAAATAGATATCATGTGGTGTCAGATGTAAAAGTACAGAACTATGTTTAAGAACACAGAGCCTGAGCGTATATCCTTAAATACATGTAAGATTATAAAATCTAAACCTAAATAACATTTTACTAGTGGAATTTCAGTATCAGACTGAGATACACGCAGCCTAAGCATTCTACCGAGTACGTGACAAACTTTTTACAGCTCTGAGACTAATTTGAACAAATGGCTCATGCCTGTATTACTAAATTCTATTTTTCTCTGACGTAAGTTAAGGAAGGAGAAGCCATAGTCCTGTAGCCCCATAACGCTGTATTGCCATTGCTAGTAAAAGCCCACAGGCCTTATAGTGAATTTGCCTAGTCTCAGAACTGAAGTATGTCAGGCTTTCTCTGGACTTTCCTTGACCTGCTTGTATCTTTGTTTAGAGTAGGTTTATCTATAGTAGCATTTAATCTTCCAACTAAGTGGTTATGGCTAACTTGTTTTACTTTGTCTTTCTGTGGTACAGCCATAGCTCTGTTATAGGTAGTATTAAAAAATATTTTTCTGTATAGGACAAAAATAATTATTAATCTAAAAGAATGATGGAAGAGAGAGGATGTAGAGAAATACAGGCTTGATATGACAGTAAAGGCTTTGAGAGGCAGGGATGCAGGATATTATATAGAGCAGTACAGGCACAGGATGATAACAGATGGGACACAGGCTTGGTGCTGGAGACCTGTCTATAAGAAACTCATCCATGGTCAGTTAAACAAATCACATGGAGCTGAGGCAAACTCATTTTAGGGGGAGCAAAGAGAATAATGAGGTAGTATCCAACGTACATAAAAGCCACCATTGGTGGCTCAGCATCCACAAGGAGATGAATAGTAAGTGGTATCCCTCAAGGGTCCGTATTGAAACCAATACTATTTAATTCCATCATTGTTGGTGCAATGGACAGTGGGATTGAGTGCACATACAGCAAATTTGCAGATGACACCAAGTTCAATGGTGCAGTTGATACACCAGAGGGAATGAGGGACCTTGACAGGCTTGAAGAGTGGGCCCATGTAAACCTCATGAAGTTCAACAAGGCCAAGTGCAAGGTCTTGCACCCAGGACAGGACAATCCCCAGTATCAATACACACTGGATGATTAATGGCTTGAGAGCAGCCCTTCAAAAAAGGTCTTGGGGGTATTGGTGGTTGAAAAATTGGACATGAGCCAGCAATGTGTACACGCAGCCCAGAAAGCCAGTTGTATCCTGGGCTGCATCAAAAGAACCATGGGCCAGCAGGTCAAGGGATATCATTCTCCTGCTGTACTCCGCTCTTGTGAGAGCCCACCTAGAGTACTGCATCCAGTTCTGGGGTCCCCAACACAAGAAAGGCATGTTAGTGTGTGTCCAGAGGAGGGCCACAAAAATTATCAGCGTGCTGGAACACCTCTCCTGTGAAGGGAGGCTAAGAGACCTGGGGATGTTCAGCCTGCAAAAGGGAAGGCTGTAGGGCCACCTTATTGCAGCCTTTCAATATATAAAGGGGGCTTTATAAGAAAGATGGAGAGAGCCTTTTTACCAAGGCCTGTAATAACAAGACAAGGCGTAACAGTTTAAAATTGAAAGAAGGTAGGTTTAGTTTGGAATAAGGAAGAAATTTATAGTGAAGGTGGTGAGACACTGGACCAGGTTGCCCCTAGAAGTTGTGGTTGCCCCATCATTTGAAGTGTTCAAACTCAGTTTGGACAGGTCTTTGTGCAACCTGATCTAGTAAAAGATGTCCCTGCCAATGGCAGAGAAGTTGGACTAGGTGATCTTTAAAGTCCCTTTCCAACTGAAACCATTCAATAATTCTACAATAGACAGCATATTTGGATATAATTGGGAGCTGCAGACCAAGGAACATGTAAAAGTAAGGTGTAAAAATGTGTTAGCAAACATAAAAATGATGTCAATTGGATCCTAGAATGAGGAAAAGGAAACCATCAACATCATATTGCTCCTGGAAGGACTCATGATACTGGTGACATCACATAATAATTATGACCTCCAGTATTAGGACTCAGAGAAGCCATGAAAGGGTGGCCATAATATTGGGTAAAGGAACAGAAAAAAGGAAGTATATGCAAATCAATTTTAGCATTATTATTATTATTAAGACTATGTTTATAAACACATAAGTATTGATTTCTTGATTTTATTTTTCTGATATTTAGACCTAAACTAATAATGATTTTTGGATTAAGCTGCTAAGATTTTTATTACAGTAACAACAAATTTCTAGGTTTATGTATAAGGTGTTTCCTTTTTTTTTCCATTAAAAAAAATATTGAACGTAACAAGACAGCTTTTTGATAATGGGTCCTGGTCAAACTGTGCCTGGGGAATTGTTGCTGACAAGGGCAAGGATGACAATTGTCCTCTACTCAAAAGCTGTCATTACACAGCTTTTGGATTCCTATCTATCATATGTTTGAAAGAACAGAGCCAACAATTTACTCCTGAATGCCCACTGCCTTGAGATAGCATCCTCCCAAAGGCATACAAAAGACCAAGATTCAAAACCTTTTTTTTTTCTGGGGGGAAAAAAAAAAGAAAAAAAAGAAAGAAAGAAAAAAAAGAACAATTTCTTTCATCCCTAAATTCCCCTAGTTCTTTGATTATAGAGCAGAACACGTCTGCCAGAGGCATATACAGAGATACCTCAGAACAGACAGAAGCCTGATACTCACCCTGGACATCTGTGTTCAGCTTCAGCTCACACAGACCTGCATATTTTTAATCTCTCCTCAAACAGCCGAAGCACGCACTAGATAGCTTCAGATGAAAGAGTCTCTTCTGAGGCTAGCACCTGGGGAGCACTTAGCTTGAAATTTTCTCTCTCTGGAGAGGTCTCAGCTGAATTCTATGATCTTGTTCCCTTAAATAGCTTGGTTCACATTCATCCAACAGACAGGTACCTATTGAGTTAGTGATAACTAACATATATTTTGAAATGTACCACAGATGCTGGAGTAGTGGATTTAGGCACCTAATGAAGCAGAAAGACTAATTATCTTGCATGATCTGGAATGAAGGGACAAGGTTAATAACGTCTGTTTTAAATATCAGCCCGTCTACTACAGTACAGCATTAAATAGCACAAATCACTTAACACTAAGTCACTTTCTTTACATTTACAAGCCTGGGGTGACAGGATTAAGTAAATACAATATATTTTCTAGGACATTTTTTCTCATATAAATGATTACATTATTGTAATGTTTATTCATGCTCTGGGGCTATTCTACTTGCTTGCCAGGGCTATAAACATCTCCTTTGCTCTTTTTTTTTTTTTTTTTTTTTTTTTTTCCCTTTTTTACCCCATGGTGTAGCAAACACTCCCAGCTTAGACAGCTACTTAATCAGACTGTATTGACTGTATTGGGCTACTATGGATCACAGTTCAATGTTCTCTTGCTTAGGTAGTTTTCCCTACTTTTGCAAACAGTAGACACCATGAATAAAGAATCAAATAACAAAAGAATAATATCAAGAATTTTCTAGTTATAATGCAGATATTTTCCTTGTGATTTATATCTGATAAAGATGTTATTTAAATAATTTAAATTAATTCATAAATAAACAATGTAATTCATCACTGCTTTGAAAATCCATAAAGTTGTAACGAATAAAAACACTCAAGCTTAAGTAAAATTCATTAATAAATTTCAGTCTAACAAATATTAGCTTGGAAGAAATAGGCTAAAGAACATTTTCTGATTGCACTTTTACCCTTCTGATTCTATTCCACATCCCACCGGGGTGAGTGATGGAGTGGCTACATGTTGCTTAGTTGCCTACTTAGGTTAAACCGTGACACTGGTTTTGGTTTTTTTTACATTTCCATGGGCCTTATAACTCTAAGATTGCATTGGTTTGTATTACGATTAACTTTTATTCAGAATAATTATTATTTGGAAGGCAATCTTTTTGAAAAAAGAGTTCCATAGTTTTAATTGGGCTGTTTTCTTTACAGATAATCAGCTAGGTTTTACTTGGAGTTACAGACCTGAACTGTGGCTTTAAAAACATCCATGGATATAAATTAGTCATGAAAAATGGTCTGACACACCTGTTGCAAAATACTAGTACACTGAACGAATGGATTATCCAAGCTGCTTTTGTTCTCTAAGCACATAGTCCTGTAGGTCTTTGTTTCCAGTGGCTGAGCTTGAAATTATATCTTCTGGCCTTAAAGCTGATAAAAGAATCAAAGACCAAAAAGTTCCTGAAAACAGAACCTCAAAATAACCTTTCTGTTCTTCACCCCAACAACATAGTACTTGCAAATGTGCTTTGCGCTTTGTCATATCATAGGGAATGTGATAAAGTACAGCTAGGCAGGTGAGAAAATCATAACCTAGTGTAGCTAATAGTACAGAAACTCACATATGGAAATTTCTACCAGTGACTCTAGTCACTGGCCTGATAAAGATTTTCCTTTACTGTTGCATTACATTCTTGGCTTGAGAGAGCAGCCAGCAATCCTGCTACTGCTTGCTGTCATTGCCTGTCACAGCATTTACTTCTGCTCATGAGACAGAACGCTGGCCACACATCTCCACCCACACCACTGCTTCATTCCAACTTCATGTATGCAGGCAGTGCCTAGATCAGTGGAGCTCCATTCTCATTTGCACCTCAATCACATGATAACAAACAAATAAATATGGTCATATGCTTACATATATATTTTTCTACCTCAAGTACTCCTAGCAATTGGATATAGATTTAAAATTATTTATTTTTGCATTACAGCGGCAGCAAAGAGTATCCCTCATGCCGCATGAGGTGATGAAACCTGCGAATAACATATAATGCTGGACTGGAGAAAATTTTTTGAGGATTCAGAATAAGTGGAAGAAAGATACATAAAGCAAAATGATAATGTGGTTATGTACTTGAAAAAAATATTATTGTTGGTGACCCAATTATGTCTTGTTAGGTATAGGAGCCATTGTTAGAATGAGTGTTTATGGGAATTTTAAGCTTTTGTGCCCTGTGTTTGCAGAAAGCAAATTTGGAATTATATATTTTGATTATGGTAATTAGATTTCCTGCAGAGTTCATTAGTTACAAAGTCAGCTAATCAGAGAACAGAAAAAGTACATAGAAACACACACAGCATGCATTTCAATGTTTGAATAACAACAACTTTTTTTGTGAAGTAATCATGTATTTCAGGAATAAGCCCCCAAAGTTCTTGAATTTCTAGAAATAATCTAAAAGTTCTGGAAATTTCACCACCTTCTAGTAAAAGAGAACTGGTTACTTTTGATTAATAATTTTATAGTTTTCATTTATTTTCTCAATTGTTTAATGAAATAAAGGGAAAAAATAAGGCTGAATTTGATTTTGCCGTATCAGATACTCTGTGGGGTTCATTTGCAGATTTGTTTTCCCTTAAAAAACAGCACATCGATTTTTTACTTAGTTAAACTTTTCAGTTATTCCCTGTGGAACTAAAAGAGACGTTGTGCCTATTGCAGAACACCCTCCATACAAATTGATAATGTACTATTCATTCAACCATGTATTTACTTGCATCTGTTTGGCATCTCTACCATCTCCCAATTTTGTGAACTAATTAATTTGTATGACTTTAATTTTCTTTGATTATGCATTTCCATTGCATGCAAACAAGGACATTTATCATTATTAATTTTAATGAATATGATTTATATTTCATTTAGAATAATGTAAACATTAAACTGAATTTTGCAAAAAATGTATAAAGAAAATTTTTAAAGCAGATTCTAGCGGCAAATCAGTGGATTAGTGATGCAAACTAGTGGGAAGACACTGAATTATATTTCTGGAAATACTGCATGGATGATTGTTTATTATTCTTAAATTATTTACAAGTTGAATTGTTTCTGGCCTACCATTACACCAAGCAGTCTACTCTGGATATCTCTGGGGTGTTTTTTGCTAACACACTAGAACAATAGGATGCTGTAGTGAGACTGACCCACACTCAGATGTGGATTGCTTTTCTTTAAATGCAGAAACCTTGTCAGCTGGGAAATTCTCAATGAACCCATACATCATTAGGCACTGAATATACCTGACAAATTCCTTTCCAAGTCACTATTTTCACAAACCCATCCTCTAAGTGCAGCACTGCCCTCATCACAGTGGAAAAATACAAATTCAATTAAATTATTTTCACTTCATGAGATTATGACAGGTGTTTAAACTGAGATTGATCTGGTTTATCCTTGAAATCTTCTGGTACCTGCAGTAACATTTATGCTATATAGATATTTAATTTATAGCAAAATGTTGTAACACAAGCATTGCCAATATTTGTGACTATTTAAAAAAATAGAATTTGTTATTTCTGTATTGCAGTACAGGTGAGAACAAGATGACCAAAGTGAAGAATTATTGCTTATGAAAAATGGTTGTTTTGCAAGAATGGCTAACGATAGTAGAATACTGAAAGAATGTATTTATTCATTTAGACATTAGAATAATATGTGGAACAGATAGCCTTGAAAATGTTTTATTCCTGATGAATATAAACATTCATTCTCCAAATCACAATTACTGATTTTATATATATATACACACACACACACATTTCCTCCCTGCCCCCCCCAGCTATTGGTATTTAGCTGCGGGA
This sequence comes from Microhierax caerulescens, assembly GCA_035590215.1. Taxonomy (NCBI): domain Eukaryota; kingdom Metazoa; phylum Chordata; class Aves; order Falconiformes; family Falconidae; genus Microhierax; species Microhierax caerulescens. The sequence goes on along the minus strand of JAVJGJ010000037.1, from coordinate 22,129,507 downwards.
GGATACACAAATACAAGCCAAACAGCAAAATTCCTATACTTTCCTTGAAAAATTGATTGGCTGCTATATTTTTTTGATGAAATTTCAACAAGAAATCCTGTATTTACAAAGGAATTAGAGATTCCCCATAAGAAAGCACTGTATCAGGACATTACGTGCAGCCACAGAGCCTTAGAAGTACTATCTGTTCCATGGATGGTTTCTTGTCAACAGAGTAAACACTAGGGGTGACCACCTCCAGCCATTTCTCCTGAGTTCATATGATGAGCATGACACCATATGGTATGGAATGTCCCTTTGGTCAGTTGGGGTCAGCTGTTCCAGCTGTGTCACCTCCCAACGTCTTGTTCCCCTCCAGCCTTCTTGCTGGCAGGGCATGAAAAGCTGAAAATTCCTTGACTCTGTATAAACGCTACTTAGCAACAACTGAAACATCAGCGTGTTATCAACATCATTCTCATGCTAAATCCCAAACAAAGCGTTGTACAAGCTACTAGGAATAAAACTACCCCAGCCGAAACCAGGACATTGGCCTTCTATGCTTGTGGGTTTGGTTCTTTCTTGCAGTCATTTTTCAAGTGCAGAAAATCCCTAAAACCACTGGAAGATTGTTTAAATAATGAGTAGCCCCATTGCTGCTCAGGCTGCCATGTCTCCTGCCCTCTTCTGTTTCTATATTTAACATAAATTGGCTGGCTGGGAGAAGCACCCTTAGGCCGAGGTATTGACAATGCCCATTGATTGAATTACTTATTTCCATTCCAGATTCTCTGTTACTAAACAGAGTATTCCACAGAAACTCAGTGCTGGAGAAATACAAAAGGTATCATTACACTAAAACAAACATTCAAACATACACACAGATGCACCCTAACTAAGATGTGAGGCATTCTTTCAAACAAACAATCAAGCCCCCCCTCCGAGAAACTCATGGTCAGTTCTGCACCATGCAATCAATTTCTTAAAGTTTCTTAGCTGTTTAAGATCAGTGGCATTTTTTTAAAATTGACTGTGTACTGTGCATTCACTTGTCACTTACTCCAGCGGGAAAATCAGCCATTTTTCTCTGTCTATTGACTTTTTCACTTATAATTTATCACTGGATCTCTTTACAGTGAAAGCATACATACAGAATGTCAACTTAAATTTATCTGTACTGAGATTAAAAAGAAATAATTCTTATAGCAATTTGTTATATCACTAAGCCACATTTTTTGGTCTTTTTACCTTCTTAGTCCCTTGCCAATCCATGAAGACTCTGCTAAAGTCTGAAGAATGTGAGACCTGTCATACTGAAGTAGAGCACCACCTGGATCATTGGTAGTTCTGTTTTGAGGGTCTTTCTGTAGGAGAAAGGTTGAAAGGCAAAGTCTGATTGTTTCACACATAGCGTAAGAATGGTTTGGAGATTCTCTGTCTGTGTTATTATCTCTCTCTCTGTATAGCTATATATGATCTATCTACATCTACATATATATAAAAATTGTGAAGTACCCTTTCAAAATTTTTCAACTGGGAAAAAAGTACTCTGTATCTCAATGTCATTGATGACAATTCAACTTCGTCTTTGTCCAATCTGAAGAAATATTAATTATTATTCTTACACAGTGTGAAAAAGCATGCATTGAAATGCAAAGAGTAAAGGGAGAGTGCATTTCTTTCTATGGATAAAATAGAAAATGTTTCTTTATTTCTGCTACCATTTTTCTATCAGAGGATCAATTAATTTTCTCCTGATTACTTAGGTGAGGTACTTCTGTAGGAAGTGAGATATGAAATGTAAAATCCACCTGCAGAATGGCTTTGCAAAGACACTTAATAAAGATGACTGTACATTGATGGAATAGTGCTATTTACCTCACCACATTATAATAATAAGTCATATTCTCTTTCAGATGACAAACGTTACCCAGATGCCAGCTGAGAAAGATATTTTCCCTGCAGTAGCATCTGGTTCATTGGCAGACTCTTCAGACAGTTGCACCGACATCTTCTGCACTGCCTGTAGGTCTCATGACATTATGTTGATCATTTGTCTGGGCTACTGTGCCCTTCTGTTAAAAACTTCTTTCTTGTCTGTTTTGTTCTAAATAATTTGTTCAATATATTGGTTTATTAATTAGCTATTTGTTGTACACAGGCTACCATCTTTGGAATCACTCATGGTAAAATCAGTGATTACACATTTCTGCAGGGTTTCCAGTTTAGTTATTGTGTGAATCAGCACTAGAACAACTTAAGTGCCAATAAATTCTTTAAGGGCTGAATTTTATGAGAAGTTTAAAAATCACCTTTTCTGCTCTGTGTACTTTAAAAAAAAATGTTTTAACTGAAAACTGCAATCCCAAATCTGATCATCAATACAAATTCATTACTATCAAACACCAATTCTTTTTTATCTTTAAAAAATAATTCATATGTAACTACATGTCATGGGAAAGCTATCTCCTTAAGTGCATTACACTTCAAGGAAAAGAGTACACCAAAGAGATTATTTTCACCAAGGATAATTGTGATTGCAGCACTGAACTACTGCAGTACTGTCAGTAACCTAGAAGTGAAAACAAAACAAAGACTAATATGAAGCAGAAATAAGTAAGAATATCAGAGCAACATTATAGGGTTAGATCAAATATCCATCTAGATTTGTTTCCTGTCTCTAGAAGTAGCAAAAAGTAGATGCCAGTGGAAGAGTATAAGAAAAACACAAGTATATGTATTTCCCCCATATACTTCCTAAGTTGCTCAGGAATTTCCAAAATCAAAAAATATTTCTATGAGTTTAACAATTCTCAACAAATACTGCCTTTACAATTTTTTTTCTAGTTTTCTCTGAAACAGTGTCATCTTCTGCATCCAACGTATCCTGTAAAGGAGCCCCCAGAACTTTATTTTGTGTTTATGAATGTTATACGACATCCTAGCTATGCCTTCTGTATCACTCTGTTCAGATGGCCCCAAAATGACAGTTACTCTTAAACAGAATGAAGGAATGCTTTTTTCCCCTTAATTTAATGATCACAGTCTGTCGACTTCCTTAGTTACGCTATTGCCAATTAAAAAGTGTTTTTCTTGAGACACTGGTAATAGCTATCGCCTCATTTCCTTAGCAAAGAAGTCTCAGTTTGCTTGAATTCTATTGAAGTGACCAGATTTCCTTTGGATTGATCACCGGTTTGCACAGTATATCTTCAGAGGACAAAGAAAAGTCTTTCAGAAAATCAAGTTGCAGAAGTGATTTCCTTTCTTTCTGTAATCATTAACTGCGTACAGTCTATCTAGGACCATGTTATTTGTCTGCCCTTTTTGACTGGTCAAGAATTATTACTTCCACTTCCTTTCTTATGAAGAAACAACAGAAAGAATCACACGGCCGTGTGGTCAAGTATTCAACTGTGTCTGCTACACAACTGATGTGGGAGCATGAACAAACTGCCCAGATTAGCTAAATGAGAGAAGTAGCCACACAGCTTAATGAAGACAGATAAACATACAAACTTACCAAAGATTTCCACACACCCTCCCCGTTCCTCCTCCCCACAAAGTACAAGGCTTTCTACATAGTTGACTACACCAGTTACATTGGCAGTGAGCAACAGATCATTGATCACTGGATGATTTAGAGGTTCCTTAAAAAAAAATTACGCAAAAACTACTCTCTTGCCTATCCCACATGTGAAACATAAAACCAAAATGAGTCTATCCTTGTGCCTTCTAACAGCCTCAACATATTAAGAAATTCAAATACTTTTTAGTGCAGTTCACTGACACAACACAATAATCTCATACATGTTTCTGACAGAAAAAGCACACCTGTGCCTATTTGAAAGCTTATTTGAAAAATTTTACATACAAAGGTTTAGATTATAAGGTTTTTCTACTCATCTGAAACTTTCTTCATGTGTACAGTGGGACCTCAGTACGACATTGACTTCTCAAGAAATGTCATATTGTCAATTTTTACCTTATGTAGAAGCTAGTAAAAGAAGAAGTGAAAGAAGAGTTCTGTGGCGTTGAATACTGTATCACTTTATGCACATTACGCACAACAGAAAGTATCAGTCCGTCTATACCCTGTCTATATGGATGGAATATAATCTTGCATATAGTTTGTTTCTTCTTCCAGCAGTGCCCCTCATTCATGCTACAACTGTGGGAAAATGCTTCATTTTTTGGTAATAAAATCTAGTAGCAAAAATAGATATTTTTTACATAGTTTCTAAATTAATTAGGATATTAGTAACCAGCAGTGGTTGGAGCAATACAGTAAAATTTCTAAGTTGTTTGGTATGTTGTTTTGGTTTGGGGTTTTTTGTTGGTTTTTTTTTTTTTTTAGAAAACAAAAACTAATTATCTGCATAAATGCCATATGTTATTTGTATTTTAACATTTTTATAAAACCTGTGTCACTGCAGTTACCCATTTTGATCTTCCTGTCATGCATCTAGGTATTTGGAGGTATCTGTAAGAACAGATACAAAAGGATCTGAATGGTGAACTGTGAAACCACAGGACATTCAAGAACAAGATCCATATCAGGCAGCCAAGGAAACAGTTGGTCCTTTTCTGTTTGACCACACCGCCTGGTGTGGATGGGGAACAAGTGGAAAGTGAACATCTTTATTCCATACCATTGTGTGCATTGTGGTCATGACTGTATAAGAAGGCCAAATTGTCTACCCATCTGTCCATTTTAACGTTGTCTAATGAATTTGCAGTGCGGAAACCTTCAAAAACACAGATGGCTTCTTTCATCCACTCCTACTTGACAAAGAATAAAGCACACAAATACAGAAGCTCTCATATGAAGTTGTATGAGTTGATGAACTTCCTGGAACACTGCTCTAGAAATAAAACTTTAGACTGTATTTTTAATTGAGGAAGAGGAACTGTCGGGAGGAAAAAAAAAAGGAAAAGATAAATCTAAAGTGAGAAAACAAAAAATACTGTGTTCACTTATTTTCCTTCTATTCTATGTAATTTCGACTTTTCCACAAAATGTTCACTAAAAAAAAAAAAATGCAATGTTTAATTTTGAACAACCTTGAGCAAGGAGAGGTGACAAAGAAATAATTTTTGCATCATTCTTGTGACCAATCATAATTTTTGTGACAAATCTTCATCTATAGTTCTTCATGAAGTTCAATATAAAGCATCACAATTCCACAGGCCACTATCAGTTTAACTCCAGTTGTGAAACAGGATCCACATTTCCATGAGTTGTTGAAGTATTAGCAATACGTCAAGTGTACTATCCTGATCTCAGTGAAAGCCTAGCAGGAAAAAAAAAACAACAAACAAATGAGCAAAAAAAATCCACAAAAACCCGCAAAGCAAATCAGTATTTATGTTGTATCTAGATCCAGATAAGAATGAACGTGTTTGTATGTCTTGCATTAATTAATAAACAGGAGGATATTTAATTTTTAATGAGCAAAATGTTTCAGTACAATGTTATTCCACATCTTTACGACTTTAATCTTTCATATGCAGTACAAGAATATGGAGTTCTGCAGGGGGAAAAAAAAGGAGATGTTAGAGGTAGAAAACAGCTTTCTTGATGTGGAAATTCTCACCCAGGCTTGATCTAATATCTGTGAGCTATTGTAAATATTAACCTTATGTCAAATACTGGGCCTTGCATTAGGCTGCCTTTTCCTACTACAACCAAGGGCAGGGAGCCTTGCTAACAAAAAGTCCTCCCAGATGGGAGAACACAGCAACAGATAATTTTAACTCCCTCTGTTCTTGGGCAAACAGAATCCATTTCACACCATTTATAGCAGCTACAGCAAAGACTGCGTAACACATTTTCTGAGTACCATCCACAACACTCATTGGCAATTCTACCTTTTACCAGATGAAACAAGAATATTTTGTATTAAAACATTAAATAAGTTAATGCATTTGGATGTTCATAAACCAACCACTAAGTTTAAGAAACCAAATTAAACAACAAAAGATCAAAATTATTCAGCATTTTATGGTTTCTACTTTAAAGCTTAAGTACAGATAATAAAGTATAAAAACAAGCATAAGAAGTATAGAGGCAGGTATAAGAAAAAGGCATATTCAGCATCTCTTTTGTACCTGTATGGTACGTAGTCCCATACTAGTATATAGATGTGTGGATCATCTTTCTGTAAGTAGCTCAGGATCTTTAAAGAGGCAGTCCAAACTGCTAGATCTGTAGTTTTTTAACCCCTTTTCTAAAACTAGCTCTCTCTCTATAGGGAGAATGTGATGGTTTGCATATTAAGCCTTTCATGCAAGGTTCTGCAGTCTTTCCATGTATTTTACCTCTGATACAGTCTCTCAGCCACCCCACAAGAATGCTTCCTGGGAACTTCACTGTACTATAATTGTGAAAGACTTATAATGTGATAGCATTACCTGTGCTCCACTTTCTGATGCTGTGATGTAGGCAGATTAAGAGACTTTGGAGATTTTTGTTCTTGTCCAGAAAAGTTTTCATGGCATACTTAGTTATCTTTCAGATAACTTATTTTCTTGTTGGTACAGGATAAAAATAGAGTTTTATCTCAAACTCTGCTATGTGAGGTAGGTACCCATGGTTTGGAGGAAACTGGAGACACTTAAAAACAATTTTCATCTTCCCTGAATCCAGAATAAATTCTTACTAGACACTGGATATTAGCACTATCTTGGTAAATTTAGCCTCAGAATGTTGGCTATCTCTGGGATTGGGCCCTGAACAATTAGTTTATGTAAGCAGGTAAAGTTAAAAGCTGGTTGTGGAGAGGAAAGTATGAAGGTATTTTAAGTAGATTAGATATAATTTTCTACCTAGTCTATTACCTTTTACTTAGTAAAACTTGACAAAGAATTTTCTGGTTTTTCATGTTGCCAGCTGGCAATTCTATTTGCTTTACCTTCATATGGCTAGTCACATAGGTAACTTTAATACTGGGTGGTTTAGTGTAAATGAAGAGGGTGTTGTGGACTGACAGCAAGGAGTGTACATGGTTAAAAGTACATGACTATGTACTAAAAATACCAGACTAGCTTTTCAGGAACTGGTACCACAACACATTTTGTCCAGGAAGTCCAACAGTCAGTAGTCTGTCCATGTCTGCACAAGCAAGTCAGAGACCTGATCTCTACAGGACAGTTGTATCAGTGTTTTCTGATTGCCATCATTAATTATTAAAACTCTTGAATGTTCAATAAAGTAACCTGTAACATGCTTGAATCTCAGCTGGATGGAAAATATTCACTCTTCATAACTATTTTTATTAAGGGGTACAAAGAAGGAAAAAAAAGTGATAAAATAATTTCTCAAATGTGTGAGCATTTGTGGTCAGAGATGCAATAACTTGCAATCTAACTGTAGTTCTGCATTGATACAATAATACACTACAGAGCTCACAATCATTTAAGTCCAAAAAGCACTATCACTACATTTATTTTAATACTTGTATTTTATTACTATCTAAATAAAAATAAGTCATAGGTGAGTTAAATCATACTTGGAAGATACAATCAATAAAAATATTTAAAGAATAATAAAAACGAACCTAATCTTGAAGCTATTTTTCAATTTTTTTTTGTAAAAACTTTGGTGTGATTGATATAACACTGTTGCATAATCTACTCTTGAAAAGGAACAGGCTTCTTTTTGCTTTTTATTTCTTAAATAATGCAAATAACTTTTTAAAATAGTTTTAATAATTACTTGTGCTCAGTCTTATATGTATTGTGAGATGCATAATTTTGCTTTGTAAGCCACCTCTTTTGTTTGTAAATACATAAATTTTAGGGACAGATATCAAGGATTTATGACTTGATATTGCATAATCTGTAGTATTATAGTACACAGTATACTAAATGAGTTTTCCACACTAGGGATTGGTGCAAATGTGCAGAAAGAAATGGATCATTAAACTCATTTCTGGAATATGCTGATTATACTACTATGAATCTAATTGGACCAGCCAAATAAGTGAATTTAGCAAAAGTCATTCCCAGTAAAATCATAACCATTTCTTTTGTTCTCCTCTCCTGTTATCACTGTCCAGTTGTTCTTTCTTCACAAACTTGCCTTAATCACCAACCTAACAGCTGTTTCCTTGTCAGTTCTACCATCTTTCTTATACCTTTCATTTTTAATGTTCTTCATAACTCACTTCAATCCAGACTAAAATTGATCTTGTTCATAATTTAAGCTGCAAGTTACTACTTCTATATGCTGTAAACAGTAAATGTTATTCACTACTAATATTCTAAAATCTGATTTTTGTACTGTTCCTGTATGATGTTCTTCCTTTCCATAAATGTAGAAAGCAGCACATGAGATTGTAATCTTTAGGGATGCTAAATTCCCATAAAATAGCTGTTACGAACAACTAAAATTCTCAAGATTGAGCCCACAATGTGCGTATAAGCACCATTCAGTGTCATATACTACCACTTTTCATGATTATACTCACACAACATCTGGCATTGATTCCCTATTAGAGATAATATATCAAACTCTTCCTTTATTTGCTCTCTGTTCAATGACCTGTGGCTAATAGGGAGAACATCACACAGACTGATATTTGGATTCTGGTAGCAGTAGCATTGTACTGCTGAATTGGTGTGTTTTAGAGGCGATTGGAAGGAGTGTTAGTAATTGTTACTTTTTTAGAAAATGGTACAGTAAGACACACAGTCTGTAGCTGAACTGGAGGAAGAATACTGTTTGCAGTTTTATAAAACAAGACTAATATTACCTAATGCTTAAAGACAAATTTGAAGAATTCTATTTAAAGGTAACCTTTTATTGTTGTTTTAGAAGTTGTTCTAATTCTCTCTTTACTTGCTTGTGTTGCTTTCTTCTGGACTTTATACCAGCTGAAAAGAATCAAATGAAAAATTCTCTGCTTGTTCAAACTTTATCTATATACTGAATTCTTTATTCCAAGTACTTCTGTTACTCCTTTCTGTCCTTATCCCTTTGCCCGAGTATATATCAGCTAGTATTTTTTCCCCATGAGTTAGTTATTTAAACTGATGGTAACTTCTTACAAGGTTGCTTACATATCTTTTCTAAGTCTCAATTCCAAGCACTTGTTCAAAGATGTTCTGACTCAACATCTGGAAGAAAATTAACTTTGAGGTTTAGGTGCACTCTTAAGTCTAGTGTGCTTTCAGATAACTGGGGAAGATGCAGGCCTTTCATGATCTACCTACCGTGAACCCTGTTTTAAAAAATGATACCCTGTCATTTGTTTGTGCTAATGTTACAGAAGGACAACAGAATTTAAACTGTCCTCACACTAACAGTTGCAGGAGGGGCTTCTTAATTAAGAAATGACACAATAGGTGGATTAAGCAAATACATGAAGGGGAAGGATATTGAAAGAATGAGATAATATTATCAGCATGGGGTTTGTTTTCAGAAGTGTTTTAAGTATTGTCTGCAGCAGCAAACTACACATTTACTACAATTGAGTGGGGAGGTGTTGATAATGGAATAAAAAAAAATTACTAAAGCAGCTCTCTTCACCCTTGTAGAATGATTATACAGTGGAATAAGGAATTAAGGGCATGGAGTTACTATGTTTATAGCTTTGATGTGTTCTTGAAGTTATAAAAAAATAATACAAAAAATACCTTTCTATGGCCTTTTATTCAAGAATTTACATTAAAATATATATTTGTGCTTTGGCAGCACATTGAAGTCATAAGGATCTTTTTGAAGTTTTGGAAAAAAATATTTGATCCTCATTTCTTTTGAAACATCATATTAACAGAGCATCAAATGTAACTGTTAGCACTAAATTCAATGTACTACTGTTAGCTATGCATATTTCATTAACTGGATCAATTAACACTTTTCTAAGGAAAGACATAATGGAGAAAGACAGTATTGCAAACATTAATCTTACTTTACCACTAGTGAAAAAGTGGTGGTGGAACATGTCTATCCTAAGGTGTATGGCACCATAATCCTAACAGAAGATTTCACCTACAAAACTTCAGAAGTTACTGGCAAAATTTGAACGTGGGTGATTTTCACCAACATGAAGTAACTTCTTTCTGATGTGTATTGTTTCCTAGTAATTCACTCCAAGTGCTAAGATTTAGATTGCTTCTATATTAAAAAAAAAGACAAAAAACAAAAAAAAACCAAAACACCCCAAACTAAAACTTTGCTTCCTACTATCACAAAAAATATACTGAAACAATACTGAAGAATATTTTAGTAGAAGCATAACAAATTACCCACTGACTTGTAATCTGCATAAACACAATAAAGGTTACATACACTTTATCATCAAATAAGCCAAAGCTATTGACTTACTGTAGCTTAGTGAATTATCATGCATCAGCTAAGCCCTGATAGCTGTCTGACTTTACACAACTTCAGTTCTGAAATAATTTTCTTTATCTTAAACCACCATTATCTTGAGTCAATGAGCAATAGTTCACTAGGATGTGTTAAAGAGATCACTTTTCATCACATGACCAAAGAGTTAATAAACTGCAACTGGTACAAGAAACCATTTACTAGTCTTAATTTCATAAGACAGATGTGAGAAATTCTATGCTTCTACCGATTTAGTAAACCTGTAGACAAAGAATTGTAGTTGATTATATTTACAAAATAACAGGACAGAAATTTTCTGAAAGAATTTTTTTCACACCTCAATCATATACTTTCTGTGCAAGTAAACATTATTTTAAATTTAACAGAACTGAAAAAGTGAAAAAAGGTCAGTGTAGAGATAGCCCAATTAAAACAAGTTATGTATTTTTTTTTTTTTTGCCAACAGTAATAGAGAATTATTTCTCAATTTGAATTCCTCAGTTCAACACAAAATTTCTACAGTGGTGTAACATGGTCTAATCATCGCAAAATATGTCCATTAGTTTCTGTATTCTTGCAGAGACATTTCCTTTAAGAAGGGATATGGTTTCCAGCACCTCTGCTTTCCTCTCCCCTCTGAAGAGAAAATGTCAATTGTATAATTTGTACCCATTATCCTCATTTCACGCAAGGAGAAAATCTTTCTACTGAACAGTGATTTATGAAGTATAGACTTTCCAAAAACACAATGACATTTTACTTCAAGTATAATTTATGAACACTAACACTTTGGAAAGCTTCCTGATTTCCACGGTTTATACATTTTAATAGCATCTGCATAATGCCCCCACTTTTTAAATTAGCATTCCAGTAGGCTAATACAGGAAAATTTGAGTAAAATATTTTCACTTTAAAATAATTTTTTAAAGTTTTAAAAATTTGGTAACGTGCTCACAGCATTGAAAAAAGCATTCTCTGACTGTATTGGAAGACTAGATTAAAACAGGAGGCACATAAGGCTGAAGTACTGGATGTGCTCTTTGCTGAAGCAGAGGGAGGCAAAGGAAGACCTTCTGCCTACAAGGTGCCCCTGGCCCCTCTGCTAAAAGGTAGGGTTCAAGGAAAAGACCTACTAGCAGTGGATGAGGGGCAAGTCAAGGATCACTTCAGCAATTTTTAGCCATGTAAGGCCCTGGGAAGGCCAGCTTAGATATAAGGGTGCTGAAAGCTGGCCAGTGCTTGCAAGGCAACTATCATTTTGAGAAGTTATATACATCAGAGGAAATCTCCAATGAATGCAGGAATGCAAATGTTGTGCCCATCTTCTAAAAGCTTGAAAAGACAAACTACAGAACTACAAGCTTGTCAGCCTCACCTCAGTCCTTGAGAAAGTCATGGAATGAGTCCTTTTGGAAGTAATTTCTCAGCACTTGGAAGAGAACATGGGAATAGCCAGCATGAACTTATTAAGAACAAACAATTACTGACAAAATTGATTGCTTTAGATGGTATGCCTGGATTTTTACATTAGAAAGCACTGGATGCCATTTTCTTAGACTTTAGGAAAGCTATTGACACTGTCCCAACAGCATTCTTATATCCAGGTAGGGATGTTGTGGTTTGGATGCACAGGAAACCAGACAGGAGAAAAAAAAATAGACTATTAGACTCAGGGGACAATCATTAATAGGTCATACTCAGATGCTGGTAACAAGCAGAGTGCCACAGAAAGGCCTGTCCTGGGACCGATCCCATTTAACATCTCAAAAACAGGCTGAAAGAAGTGCAAGTGTGGCCTGATCAGGTTTACAGATGACACCAGACTGGTAGGTGGACCGATCACTTGAGGACAGGGCTGCCATAGAGGAGGATCTAGGCAGGCTGGACAAATGCATCACAGAATCATACAAGGTTGGATAAGACTTTTCAGACCATCAAGTCCAACCATTAACCCAGGCCTGCCAAGTTGATCACTAAACCATGTCCCTAAGCACTGCACCTCTGTTTTTTAAATAACTCCAAGTATGGTGATTCCACCACCTCTCTGGGCAGCCTGTTCCAATGTTTGATGACCCTTTCAATGAGGAATTTTTTCCTAATATCCAATCCAAACTTTCCCTGGTGTAAGTTGAGGCCATTTCCTCTTGTCCTGTTGCTAGTTATCTGGGAGAAGAGATATGTGAGAGATCAACAGGATCCATGGGAGGTCCTGTACCTGGCAAGAAAGAACCCCTGGGAGCAGCACAGGGTAGGGTCTGATGGCCTGGGAAGCAGCTCCACTCAAAAGGCCTGGAGGGTTTTGCCAGAGAGTAAGCTGATCATGACCCATCCGTGTGCACTGGCAGCCAAAACAGCCGAGAGCCTCCTGTGCTGTATTAACAGAAGCACAGTCAGTGCATCCAGAGAACCCTGTTCCTTCTCTTTAGCCAGCTCTCATTAGACTACATCTAGAATATGGCGTCTAATTTTTGGTCCCAAACAGAAAGAAATCGGCAATTTGGGGAGAGTATAGTAGTATAGTGGAAAGCCACTACATTGGTCAGGGCACTTGCCTTGTGAGGAGAGGCTGGTAAACAGCTATGGGGATCATCAAGATGAGATCAGGATCTTTGTAGAGGTTCCTGGTGGGACAGAGACAATAGGAATAAGTTAAAAAAAGAAAATTTCAGACTGGAGATAAAAAGTCCTAAGTAATAAGCACAGCCAAGCACTAATACAGCTGGCCCAGAGAGTCTGCGCAGACTCCAGCCCTGAGCAACCTGGTCTGACTTTATGACTGACCCTGCTTTGAGCACAAGGTAGGGCTAACAGCCTCCCGCAATCTATCTCACCCCAAATTATTGCATGATTCTATAAATTTCCATAGAAAACATTACAGAAAAATGCTGTGAGTAATACTCAGTTTGCTGTCAGGAATGAAGACTGTCCTTCACTTACAGTACTACAAAAAAGTATTCTCAGGGCTGGGAGTAGACCAGTTGGACTCAATGTCCTGCACAGCCTCACCCTGTGCAAGCACAGACCTGGGCCTTCAGTCCCAGCCTGAGTTGTGTTGTAGGTTAAATGGACAGATTCCTTTTATATTGTCTTTTAACATGAATTCCATGGTCTGTGGAACAGCAGTAGCCAGATGTAATTTAAAATTCTCTACTGTGATTGCTACCTTCTTTAGTGGATTTGAAGATCTCTCGCTTCAAATTCAGAGTGGCCTCATAAGTAGTGCAGAACAGAGATAAGGCCTAGCTTAATTCAAATAGCTTATGTATTTTATGGATAGATACCTTCACTTTTCTTCTCATAATTAGCTGTATTACACTGGCAATCAGGTAGACATAGAAAATGGCAGAATTAATGAGATTGCTCTTTTGCATATTAAAAAGTCATCTGTCAAATGTACATTACACTTGTCTAATGACCTAATAAAAAATTCAGTGTTTAAACTGTACTCCCTTTCTTGATTTATCATACTCAACTGCTAACACTTTGATAAAAAGATGCTTGATGAAGTTGAAACATATTATACTCTGATTATATAACTGCTTATATTTTGGTTACAAGAAAAACAAAAGACAGTAACTGATATAAATAACTCCAAATTGTATAGCAGTAAAGAAGACAGTATACAGTACTCACATGAGTATCCAAATACTGAATAAAATGTGATAAAAAAAAAAAATCAAAGTATAAGGCTCTGCATAGGCTTGTTTGTACTGTGACTGTAACAGCATGGTTCTGCTCTACACCTGCCATGCTCAGATGTGTCAAAGGCAGTAATTTGAGATTGGCTTAGAGTACACAGTCAATGAGAATTCATTTGAAGATTCCACATAGGGTCCAATAGTGTAGGTGATGATAATAAATTTAGAATTAATTCACCCATTTGCACAGATTTTTTTAAGACATTCACATTTTTCTGTTTAGCTGTTTATGACATTCATAATGGAACTGATGAGTACCACACATTTTTGGGAAAATGGGTCTTTCATTTACTAGTTTAATAGAGGAGTCACTAAGCACTCTAATAGTCTGGTATATATGCAAAGAGAAACAAGGGATGATGTTTGCATTTACTAGTTTATCTTCACTGTCATTTTGCCCTGTTCAACAACAGAATAGCAAAAGCAAATGAGGCAAAACCCACCAACTTTTAGGATTTAAAATGCAATGTCCATGTTAAATCATTTCAAATCCTTTAAAACCTGAAAAACAGCACCCTCACTCTTACGCTGTTTCAGAGATTGTCCTTGTGCATACTGAAAAGGAAAAGCATCAATGAAATTAGGCTTCAGAGCTGTGGTGAAATGTTTCATTCTCTTAACCAGTGATTTTACTACTGAGAAAGGTCTCAAACAAGAACACGCTCAAAGTCTCCCTGAAGAGGTAGGGATAGGTTGGTGAACCTTTTGGAAGCAGAGTAGAGAGGACTGACTAGAGAAAGGTATCCCTATGAAAATTCACGTAAAGTTGATCTGTACTCTTTGGTACTGCTATTAAGAATTTGCCAGTTGGACAAGTCTGAAAAAATAGTTATTGTCTGTTAATGGCACATTGGTTAGTAGGAGGAAATTAAAGAGCTATATAGAACATATTTCACAATTGTATTATGTGCATTTAATTATAACCATTTAAAATTGTTGGTATTGTAGTTCTCATTTGAGAATAAAAGCTGCCAAATGTAATGCATATGATGTATAGAACAGTGACTTGTAGGTGGCAAAAGCTAAGTAACTTTCCCACTGTGCTTAAAGCCAGTAAGATGTGCTCTTTTAGCTGGCTGCGTAGTGTTTCTCTCTGGGGAGGATTGGCATCCAGTTCAAGGATGGGCAATGTATTCACTCCTTGACCGCAATGCAGGGATTATTTCAGCCTAATCAACAGGTGACATTATAATAAACTGATTCCTATTGTACCTGTTTCCAAGTTAGCATCACATATAATTTCTTTTAAAATCAGTGATTAGTTTTTCCAGCTGCTACAGCTCAGGAAAACATTTTTCCCCCCTTTCCTTTTTCTACTTTGCATACAAGTCATCTTTACATACAGGTCATATAGTACCATAAAGAAGGGCCAATCCTGATTCTTAAGTACACTTACTGATTTTTTTTTTATGCTTAGACTTTTTTCTCAAAAAATAAAGTTTTAAAGATGTTCAAAAGAAAAAAATAATATTCTTAAGTTATCTGTTTTAATTGTCATGTTTAAACTTCCAAAAGGCTCCTATTTCTTGTACCTTACCCTGTTGCAGCACTATCAAAACTAGCCAGCTCTAACGAGGCTTTTACCATCCCATACCAGGTCAACTTCAGTAAGCAGTTCCCACACCTTGCCCCAGCACAGCCACCAATCCCCCACAAGGCTTCAAAATCTCATCTACTGTTTGTGCTGTTTCTTCATCCTCTTCAGGCCAGTCCACCCTGCTTCTTGCTTCTGCTGTATCCAGAACCTTCCTTCTCTGGGCTCCTCTTCCAGCCAACCTCTCCTCATCCAGGCCCCCTTCTTCTCCTTGCTTTTCCCAGGGCCTCTCCTACATTGGGGGTGGATGTGTGCACACATCCCTCTCCCCCACTTCTTCCAGGTCCCTCTTCCTCCAGGGCTCCTCTA
>JAVJGJ010000037.1:22070675-22096357 GCA_035590215.1 Microhierax caerulescens | reverse complement strand
CTGTGGGCTGGCTTCAGGGGCAGCGGGTTGGTCGATGTAGATAAGGTGCAGCTGTGGCTGGTTAAGTGAAGGGGTTGAGAGTCAATGAGAAGCCAAAGAAGAAAGGAAGAAGCAGAGAGAGAATGTGCCCTGGATGAGGTGAGGTAATGAGAAGGCAGCAGAGAGACTGGCATGAAGAGTGTGCTGGTATGTAGAAGGTAAAAGACCTTGTTGCAGTTTGATAGTTGGGAGAGTGCTGCGACAGTACTTGTTTGGAATTATGTAAGAGGAAGAAGACTAATACAAATAGTTGCTTTAACTGCATCCCTGCATTATGTTTATAATTCTGGGTCTTGAGAGAATTGATGTTAAAAATATTTATCACTGATTGATATGTAAATATGATTAGTAAAATCTGGGAAGATGGCAAAGTTTTGCAGAACTTAGTAAAACTTCTGGCATGGGTGTTACAAGGGTACACAAAGTTCCCTGTTGATAATGGCAAGGCTGCTAATAAACTGCTAGAACAAAACTTTTTAAAATCAAAGCAGTGTCTGGACAAAATCTGTTCATTTCATGCTAGTAATTGGCTGCAGTTTGGGTTTTTTAAAAAATGAAGATATTATTGAGATTTTTTTTTTCCAGGAAAAGTTTACATTGTCCAGAAATGGAATGGAGATGAAATTAAGGCCACATTGAACTAGTGGGAATGTCAGTGACTAAGCCTTAGTTTTTCTTCTAACTTATTCTGAAAATAAATGGTGCTGGATACTGTTAAGTAAAGGAGGCCTAATAAGACAAACCTTTGGTCTGAATCGCAATGAGTTTCTATTCCCATATTTCTATAGTAATCTCTTCCCTACCTTGCACCAATGATCTGCCTTCCTAATTATCCTTCATTATCTCCTGTTTCATTGTTCATTGTCTAGTAAATTGGGAAAGGGAAAAAGATCAATAAATACACTTTAAAAAATATGATTGCATAACACATCCTTTTACTAGTGCCTTGCCATTCCCAATTATTGCATCTGACGTTAATTCAAAGAAATAAACCAAAACCAAATACAAGCACTTGCTTCTACCAGTTTTGTGGGATAGCTGTCATATACATATGTGAGGCCATATGGATTTTGTTTTTTCATTAGTTATATGGTATGAACTCAAAAACCTGTAAATATGTCTCAAAAAAATTTTATGTTGTGTACAGACAGAGAAAATGGCAGCTGCCACCCAAGAAAAATCTAATAGCTGTAAAGCTACACAGTATATACAAATGGCACTCAGTACAGGTAAACATGAATTATGTTGAAAATGGAACTACAAAATGTCACAGCAAAAAGTAGAGGATTTTTTTTCTAATTTAAGTTCACTTAATAGTTCAGGTTGCTTCCTAGGCAGAAACAGATTGCACTAATACAGCGAACAAAAGTACTATTGCTAACCTTGTCACAGCCATTTATCATTTCCAACCATCTGCAAAACGTTTAGCCATCTGCCTCTCCAGGTTCATGGATTTCAAAAATGGAAACACAGTAATAAAAAATGCTTAATGACGTTAAATATCTTCAGGAAAAAATGTGCATTACATGTGTACTGTCTGTTGGGTTTAGTTTGGGGTTTTTTGTGGTTGGTTTTGTTTTGTTTTCTAAAAAAAGAGAATTTATAGAAGACATACAGTACAAGTCCTGGAAAATTCCTGTTAGATTTAACTCCACTGCAACAGAAGCAGTGCCTCAGGCTCAGTTTACACTTAGGTTTAGGGTTTGGATTGAGAGAAAAACAGAGCAACATGTGCTGTAGAGCTGGCAAGGTACTATGAAAGGGAACAGCAGGCTGCAAAGAGCCCTGGCCTGTATGAGATTCTTCCCTGGGCCGTGGCTGGGGGCCTTGTGGAAGGCATAAGGGAAGTATTTGGGTTAGAGTTAGGGTTGAGAGGAAGAAAAAAACTCTATTTCTTGTTGCAAGTTCTCGTGGGTAACTTGGTGACTGGTTCTTATTAATGCTACAGATCTGCAATTCTGTAATTTTTTTTTTTTTTTACTCATTTAGGTAGCATTTTCTAGTGTGGCACCACTTTTGCTTTTGAGTGCTCTCACTGTTAGTCTGAAATTGCTTTTTCTCATTCTCATGCACCCATATACTTAGATGTTGTTTTGATGTGTTTGCATGGGAAGTACATGTCAGCAGTCTCAGAGTCAGCTCTCTTCTCCCTCCTTTTCATGTCTTGTTTATGAACTTTGGCTTATTAAAGAAACTAAACCATAATTCTTCACTGAGTGGATAATAGTTGGTTGAATACTTCACAAACATCAACTAATACTTGTGAACAGAAACCTAACAGCCAATTATTGTGCAAATTTACTCCTGATTAACATAATCAGCTAATAACATCTTAAATAGTCACAACCAATAGGGAATTTATGTTGCTTCTTATGGAAAGCCTATACATCTGGAGCTAAAGCACAGCAACTATGACTAAAGATCATCATCATCTTTATCATTGCAACCTGCTGCACTGGTGAGAGCTCTGGGTGGAGGATGCCTATCTGGGGCCATGCTGCTCCTTTTCCAGATCAGCCACCTGGGCACAGTTTTCTCTTTTCTGTTTCCTCTGCCTCTCTCTCTCCCTGCCCCTCTCTGTCACTTCCCACCCCCCCTTTTGGAGTAGCTTTCATCAGTGAGTTGATGTGTGCTGCTGGCTAGAGTCTCCACTAACAGAGGTCTGCATGCAAGCCGGTTACAGTTTGCTTTGCACAGCAGAAGAGAACGCTTTCCTCTGGGCAGTAGTTGGGTGTTTTCTAAAGGTCAGCAGAAAAGTTAGAGCTGAAAGAATAGAGGGAGTTGGAGTGGGGGTGAAATGGTGTTTTCAAAGGGAAGGCGTAATCCTAAAGCTTTTAGTATTATTTTCTAATGTATGAAGACTTTTGTGTGCTCCCCCCCCTCTTTTCACCCAGTTCAAGGCCCCCCCCCCCCCAGTTTTGTAGCATTCTTCATGGTCTTTAGATAACTGCTTTTTATATTCAGTGTTTGGTGCCTGGGAGAAATAGGTTCTGGGAGCCACTGTAGAAAATGTAGTATTAGTTTTCAGGGATATACAGGGATTGTAATTTACTATCTTCATCATGGAATGCATATGGAAGAATACAAATAGAATTTCTTTAATTTAGATAGTAATATTCTATCACAAGTACTGAAATAATCTAAGATATGATTAAAGGTAGCCTGCCTGAGTGTATATTAAGGCAAATATAGGAAACAAGTCTTACATGGTCTCTACCGAGAAGAATTTCAAACATATGTTCTTGCACACTTGTACCTCTTGGCTACTTTAAGTCCTTTGTTTGATCTTCTCATCCATTTTCAGAGTAATCAGACTTGCCTGACTTAGCATGTGATTTTTCTTTTCTCTTTCTCTTATTTGGGAGTTTAGTCCTCCCATATTTGAGCTTTTATGTTTCTTTTTCTTCTGAATAGAAGGCAACAAATGCTGTTGCAAAATATAAAAACATGAGCCTGTGTCCCAAAGGTGCATGCGTACACACACGCAGATGACACTGACACAATTAGCCACGCAAACTGCCACAGACAGGGCACTGCCTTCAGCAGCTGCCCCGTGAACACCACGCATAAAGCAGCACAGTCTTGTTCCTCCTTTCTGGTGGTTTAGAACTGAAGCAAAACCTCATACTCTGTAGATTCACAAAAGTATGTGCAGTCATGGATCCCTCAAATACCCACACAGCCTCTCAGTCCATGTAATGCTGAACCCTCAGCCAGGTCTCCTGCTCACCATCTAGTCTAGTTTGATGTGCACTAGCAAACTGATGCATGCACTTGCACACTTGCCTCACACTGATGCACCCATGTTGCACCCATGCAGTCACAGATCCCTCCACAATCAGCACAAAACCTAAATCCAATTAAAATCCATGCCCAGCCCCTGGATCAGGCCTTGTGCCTTTCCAAATGCTGGTCTCCTGCTTGCTGGCTAGTCCAGCTTGAGGTTCACAAATGAATGATGTGTGCACACACATTCACAACTAAATTCACTCAGGAAAGATAAATACACCCAGTCTCTTCAGCTGCTGGCACACAGAGCTATAGGCCCTGTAACTTCCAGCTTTTTTTCCATTTGCTGACATGTATTGCAGCAAATAGTTAAGGATTTAGTAAGATAGGCAAGACTGCGCAGCTCTTACGCAGGGAGCAGTCAGACAAGCACAGTGCTTGTCTGCTCACATTTGATGAGCCTCTTTTACCCACCTTTCCTCATTTTCCCATCTTTCTTTCTCCCTGATCCACCTGCTTCACTCCTTTTCCCTGCCTTTGTCTCTTCCCCTGAAGGTACCATCGTAAGTTTTGCACAGTCTCAAAAGCCCCCTCAAACATCCCAAAATACTTGTGGCAGTCTTGTTTCCCCCTTTATCAGTGACAAATTCAGGCCGACCCTCTTCAGGGCGATGCTTAGCTGCTTCTGCCTGTAAGAGCCCATCCCTCAGTGGTTGATGGCTTCTGGTCTCTGTCGTCTCCATTGTCATCCAGTCCGTAATGTCTGTGTATCTGTGTGTGCCTAATTATTCAGTTTCCATCTTATTTGTTACTCCTTTTCTGCCGACTAGTTCTTAATCAGATAATGGAACAGATTCTTTTTTTATTTTACATAACCCGACAGCTTTGCAAAAGTTCTGAAAATAAACACCTCTGAGTGTCCACAAATGAAAAATAGAGTAAAATCTGAATTTTAAGCTATTTTATTTTTAAAATTGTGTATGTGCTTCGATTAAAACATCTAACTTACTCAGAGTTAATTGCATTTCCATAAAATGAGTTAAGAGGAAATGTTACAGGCTTAATCTTCCTTATCTACAATGGGCTGATCAAATATCTGTTGAAAATCATTAGAAATACACTTGTAAAATCAACACAGTATGCATAATTTTCTATGCAAACTATTAATATCTCAGCCACACAACAGGAAGTCTGTATCAAAATGCTACCCTATATTTTTTTTTTCCTCATGTTGACAGAATTACAGGATATACTGATTTGCAATAGTCATGACAACTTCTGATTTCTTGTCTCTTTTTCTCTTGTAAGTTTGCAATTACAGTGTACTTTCCTTGGTAAATACTAACATAGTATGTTTGTGGAATTTCCCAGGACAATTTCCTAATCCTCATCATAAAAAGATTTTATTGCATTTATGTTCACACCTTTGAATACTGCCTGCTACTTAGACAATATGGGCAAAGCGTAAGGGGTTTATTATCTTAATGGACAGAATGTTTCAGATTTTCCTTCTGTAATTAGATTCTTAGAGAAGTTTTCCAAAATGAAACAAAGCAGTAAATCAAAGGCCATAATAATGTTCTTAATGGCAACTTTTAATATCCTGCACTTTTCTGTGTATATCAACAATGACTCAAGCTGTCTGTTTTTAGGGACGAGGTCATCTCTTCTGCACAGCAATATAGATCCCCAGTGAAACAACTTAAGACAATTACACCTATTTTAATCAAGAGGAATTTATGAACAGAATTAGATTCTCTGCACATAAAATAAACTAATGGAAAGTCAGTTTGGAAGCATGTACAAGAGTGACACCCTGAGAAATTTATCAGACCTTTACCAGAAAGTTGTCAAGACCTTTGGAACTTTAAATGACAAACTCTAACACAGAGTGAAAAATCTAGGTTCCACAAATAGTCTATAGAAAAGTTTCAGCAAAAGGTAATTGGGGTTATACGAATGAATAAATGACAAGTCTGAATAGAGAATTTTCAGAGTTTTTTGAATGTAAGTTTGTATTCAGCTGTATTAGAGTTCTTGTGGTTGCTACATATCATAATATAATCTATACAAACTTTACATTAATTCCTTATTAACCCTCTCCAAAAGCTGATGAGAATCTTGTGCTCGAAAAAGCTCTATTTAATTTTACTTATGTATACATAGGAATATGTATAAGTATACATTATATACACACATGTATATATGTGTGTATATATACATTAACAGTATAAGTACTTTCTAGATCAACCGTGTTCCTATTTCTTAGAAAAAGAAGTGAGCATTAACTTTTACTGTAATAACTGAATACAATTTGCCTAAATGTTTTTGAGATTGACATATACCTGGGGATTTTTTGTAGTTTTTCCTCATTTCACGTATTTCAATCATCATTTTATTCTAAATTTAATTAGCTATTTTGCTAAATGCTGAATTTTTTTAGAAGTAGTTTGCTTTGTTTAGTTGCTAATATAGTTTGGCTTACAAATGTTTGTTTCGTTAGGTCTCTAGTAAGTAATAGAACTATTATTAGTTGATTCATTCATTGTGTGTGAGTAGAGAATAGTAAGTTTCCAAGACCATTGCATATTAATACACAAAGGAAGATGAGGATAGTTACTGGGCATTTTGCTGCAAGGTATTTTCCTTTTAATTTATTTGTTAAAACTCTCAAGGTATGTTTTCTAATGAAACATGTTGTAATCAGTCTACCTAAAAGAAATATTAATCTGCTTTCAAAAAATGCAGGATGATTTTGTAATTGCAGAGAAATTCATTGTAGTTAATTTAGCAATGTGACATCCTGAAAAACTCTGATGTACTGTTTTGATGCACTTAAGTCATACAGATCAATTCACTGAACAGATCATACTGAGATTATTTTTAGAGAACAATATTATTTAAAAGAGTGTATGTCTGCCATATATTAAGGTTTTGTGAGCTTTGCAGTTTTTGCACTCATTAAGTCTTCTGTTTGAACGGTAGCTTGTTAAGCACATCACAAAATCACTTATTCTTGTTCAGTCTTAATTTACTAAGAAACTGAATGTTGCTGTTTCCTATGATGATTCCAACTCACCACTGTACAGAACAAGATTTTCCACTCTCTAGAGATAATCTAGGGTTTTTTACAAACCAGTTCTTCTCAATTGGCTTTTTAAAAACTCATTTTGTTGTACTGGTAGATTTATAATAAGTAAGCTTTGTATGACTGTGTTAGCAGCCTGTCCACATTATTTATTGCCAAACCAATCTGTGTGATGTCTGCAGTCTTTACTGGATATTTAATATAACTTTTAAATTAACAAATTAAATATTACACAGTGCTGTGTCTAGACCAACTTTTGTTTGGATATTTAATTCTCTAGTTTGCCAGATTATTTAAATAAAGGGCAGAATCCTATGGATAAATCCTATAAATGGCAGAGAGATCCTTAAATCTTCCTAACAGGTGATTCTGTATGAAGAAAGATGAGTGAATTTACATGAAACTTATCTACATTGTACAACATAAAATTCTTACTTCATATTGTTAACAACTAGGGTCTCTCTCCTTCCGAATTCACTGGTAAATAGTAAAACTAACAGCAATTAACTGACAGAACTCTTACTTTTAGAACGATCAGTGGTTTCACAGATAGTTTAAGGAAGGTCAGAAAAAAAGAAAAATTATAACAGTGAGAAGTTATTATAAAAATTACAATAAAAATAAACAAAAGCTATTCTTTTAAGAATTTTTCTTCCTGAAACTTCTAAGTAATGTCTGTAGAGACAGTAGATACTGGAGTATTGTGGTGTTTTGATAGCTATTTTGTACAAATTTCTTGCTTTGCTCTGGATGTAAACTACTCACCCAGTCCTAAGAATTCATTTACACGAAACTGGCTAATAACTTCCACATAGGTTTAAGCAAATGCAGCAAAATAATAATAACAATAATAATGAGATAAAGCTGGAGGCATTTATCATTGTAACTGAATATTCTAAAACTCTTTACACAAAATTACTCAAAACAGTCTATAATCCATTTCTTTCACTCTAACACTTTAAGCATGCCTGACTACAGCCAATCATTTTGGTATGAAAAATGGGGGGGAGGGGGGAAACAACCCACCACGAACACTACTGTTCTCTATTTTTCCTCATCAACTGTTCAGATTTTCAGTGAGTAGTAGGAGGAAGAGGAATTTGGAAAGATTTATTTGTGGCAGAAAATGTGCCACCATTAGGATTCTGATACATATGGAACAGACAACAAGAAACATTTTACATTTCCCTGAAGAAACAGGTAGTTGGGTACATTTGATACTGAAAGCAGGGTTAAAAAAAAACATGCCACTTTCTGATCAACATAATAAATAATTAGTGAAGAAATATTACATAGTTATCTCAATGTAAATCTTTAATGTTGTATTTTACAAGCTTCCACTTGAATATATTCCTTTCTTCCACGAATGTTCAAAAATCTGTACAGAAAAAGAATCTTATTATTTTTCAATGTTTTCAGTCAAGAACATGTAGTACATTTGCAGTGGTACTTTTTAACAGTCACAGTAAACAAAGATTTTTCTGACATTTTAAATTCTGAAATTGTTTAGATACCTCTCTTCAGGGAGGTCAAACAATTGGATCAGCAAAGCCACCAGCTTCTAGTGAATAATTTGTTTTTCCCTGACACATCTCCAGAAAAATGCAGAACTGTCTGCTTTAAA
The DNA here is from genome assembly GCA_035590215.1 of Microhierax caerulescens. Lineage (NCBI taxonomy): Eukaryota > Metazoa > Chordata > Aves > Falconiformes > Falconidae > Microhierax > Microhierax caerulescens. Next base: position 22,087,877 of record JAVJGJ010000037.1, on the reverse strand, counting down.
TGTATATATTAATTGAAATAAAAGCTATTTCTTGATATCTTGAGTACAAATAAATGCTCTACATGCTATTTCATTCACTATTTTGAAAGCAACTGTTTTGATATGAGGACATGAACTAAATGATGAAGTTTCATGTTTCAGAGATAGAAACAATTTGTATCTGTACTGTTGCCAGTACATAAGATCTTTTTCTTATGGAACTTTTTAGCATAATTGTTTCAAAAGATTGCAAATAATAATGTTTCCTCATCGTTTAATGAATCTCACTCTTAGACAGAGTTTAGCAGATGTGCAACTTACGGCAATTTGAACTCATAACTTAGAGATATAACTCTCATCACACTAATTATTCCTTTATTTCAACTTGCAACAGCTATACTTTCTTATCCTATAACCCCTTAATTTTTCTGCCACAACTGTCTTCCCTCTCCACTTAATCACTTTCTGTCGTTTTCTGTCTGTGTTTTCCAGCTTGCTGATGTTTTTGTTACAAGCCAGAAATGGATGCATTTGCAGAATGTGCCAAATCAACATGAGTAATTACAGTTTGGTTTATCAGGCTGGGACATTTGTTCATGCAACCAAAACTTTTCTTCATGACTTTCTGCAACAGACGTTTTGTTTGATTTATTTTCTTTCCTTGCACAGCCAAAAAATGCATCTATGCTCTCCAACTTTATAGTTTATCCTCTAACCTTATAAAATACTGTGGGTGGTCAGCACCTTTTTTCAGTTCCCACTAAGGAAGCCAAGAGGAGCTTGAGATACTGTCATGAAAGTTCAGAGCCTGCAGGGTCACACCTACGTGAAGTAAAACAAAAGACCTGTCTTCCCAGAAAAGGTCACTTAGTGAGGGAAGATTAAAAATAACAGTCAAACCCAAAAAACTCACAAAAATTCCACAGTCAAACTTTTTGTCATGTTTTTAGACTTCTGACTCAGAAGCCAAAGCTGTGGTAATGGTTTACTATGGGTCTTTTAATCTTTTTTAAGCAAAAGCACTGCATGGTGTCATTAGGGTTTTGCTTCTCTGGAAATAGAGTTTGTTGGTTTCAAACTGTTGCAATTCTCCCTGTGGTAAATGAAAAACTTAATATTGGACAAAAGAGAATGTATTCTTTGACCTGTGTTTTGTCCAGTCATTTCACTACTTACAGACCAGCAGCAAGAGCAAAGCAGAATGCACACTTGCAAAAAATAAGTCTCTGTCACCATGCCATCTGCTTGATGGGCCATGGGTTTTGACTGCAAGGGCTGACAGATGTGCTCCATCCATGTTGCAAGGAGGTATGCGTGGGCTTTCCCCATTGAGGGAGATCGGGGATTCATGTTTTCTGCCTGCTGACTCTCCAGCTGTTCTTCAGTGGTAAGATCTGCCAAGAGGTGCATTTGGCTTGGAGTACAATCCTGCACTCAAAAAGCCACCTAAACCCAGCCTGTGTGTTTCCTAAAGTGGTTTAGATGTAGGCTGCTAGTCAAAGAGCAATTAGTGAAATGTCAGCTTTCTGTCAGGGACACAAGGAACTCAACTGCCAGATAATCCAAATAGAAAATAGGAAAAAGCAACATCTCTAGAAAATGTGTGTTATTGGACTCTCTGAAATTGTCTCACAAAGTTCTCATTTACAAGTCTAACTGCATCTGTTTTGTTTCTAATTTGATTTGTTGCATTTACTTTTGTTAAAATTCATATATACATTTAAACTGTATTTCCTCAGCGCTCTTTCCTAATTTATATGCTCTAAAATGAAGTATAGTGAAAACTAAAGTTGCTTTTTTGTTCTTGTGGCTGGTTTATGTTCCTGATGACAACAGCAAGCAAATCTATATTCAGCCTGCACTGACCCCAAAGATGTACAATGCTGTGTTACCCTACGTATAATGAGTGCCAAAGTCAAATCGGACAACAACATCTTTAGACTGCTTGATTTTTACTGTGTCAGATCAGCCCTAATACTTCCTGCCTTACACAACGCGTCCCTTGATTTTTATGAAGTACTAGCAATAACTCACATTCTTAAGATTTCAGACCTCCGTCATCTAGGCATTACAGTGTGTACAGAATTAATAATGTCATGTAAACAGAAAATTAATCAATTTCCCATTTCTTTTGGAGGTTTAGATCACATGCTCTTCTTTCAAAGAATGATTGAATCATTTAGTTGGAAAAGGCCTTTAAAACCATCAAATCCACTGTAAATCTGGCACTGCCAAGCCCAACACTAAACCATGTCTCAAAGTACCACATCCACGCACCTTTTAAATACCTTCAGGGACAGTGCTTCAACCACTTCTCTGGGAAGCCTGTTCCAGTGCTTAATAACCCTTTGGGTGACAGAATTTTTCCTAATATCTAATCTAAACCTCCCCTGCCACAACTTCAGGCCAATTCCTGTTGTCCTATTGCTTGTTACCTGGGAGAAAAACTGACGCCCACCTTACTACAGCCTCCTTTCGGGTAGTTGTAGAGAGTGGTAAGATCTCCTCTGAGTCTCCTTTTCTCCAGAATAAACATCCCCAGTTCCCTCAGCTGCTCCTCACAAGACTTGTGCTCCAGACCCCTCACCAGCTCTGTTGCCCTTCTCTGGACACGCTCCAGCACCTCAATGTCTTTCTTGTAGTGGGAGGCCCCAAACTGCACACAGTATTCAAGGTATGACCTTGAGGACAGGAGGACAATCACTTCCCTAGTTCTACTGTCCAAACTATTTTGGATACAAGCCAGGATGCTATTGGCTGCCTTGGCCACCTGGGCACACTGCTGGCTTGTAGAGGAATTATAGAGGAATGAAAGCAGGTTAATTAACATTGATAATATACAGCTGTGGGCTGGCTTCAGGGGTGGTGGGTTGGCTGACCTGGATAATGTGCAGCTGTGGCTGGTTCCTGCTAAGCAGTTAAATAGGTCTAAGGGGTATGGGAGAGGGACCTGGAAGAAGCAGAGGGAGGAGATGGATTGCCCTGGATGTAGTAGAGACAAGGAGAGGCCCTGGGAGAAGAAGGGGGTCCTGGATGAGGAGAGGCTGGCTAGAAGAGGAGCTCAGAGAAGAAAGAATCTGGATGCAGAAGAGGGAAGAAGGATGATGGACTGGCCTGAAGAGGATGAAGAAACAGCACAGAGGGAAGAGGAACTTTTGAAACCTTGTGGGGAATTCATGGCTGTGCTGGGGCAAGGTGTGGGAACTACTTACTGAAGTTGACCTGGTATGGGATGGTAAAAGCCCTGATGTAGCTAGCTAGTTTTGCTAGTGCTGCAACACTGGCTCGTGTGAGTGAGAATATCTAAGAGAAACAAGTCTGCAGACACTAAAGTCAGTGAAGGGGAAAGGGAGGTGCTTCAGGCACCAGAACAGATTTTCACTGCAGCGGGTGAACAGCATGGTGAGGCAGCCTATCTCCCTGCAGCACATGGAGGCTAACAGTGGAGCAGATATCCACCTGCAACCTGTGGAGGACCTCATGCTGGAGCAGGTGGATTCTTGAAGGAGGCTGTGACCCCATGGGAAGCCCACATGGAGCAGGCTTCTGGCAGGACCTGTGGTGGGAGGAGCACACACTGAAGAACTGCAATCTGTGGGAAGGACTCACACTGGAGAAGTTAACGGAGAACTGCCTTCCATGGGAGGGACCCTACAGTGCAGCAGGGGAAGGTAAGGAGTCCTTTCCCTGGGGAGGAAGGAGTGTCAGAGGCAATGTCTGATGAACTGACTGCAACCCCTACTCCCTGTCCGCCTGGTGGGGAGGAGGCGGAGAATTTGGGAGTGAAGTTGATAGCAGGAAGAAGGTGTTTTAAGGTTTAGTTTTTATCTCTCACTGTCCTATTCTGATTTGGTTTATAATAAATTAAATTTTTCCCCAAGACAAGTCTGTTTTGCCGATGGTGGTAATTGGCAAGTGAACTTTCCCTGTCCTTACCTCAACCCATGAGCCTTTCATTATATTTTCTCTCATCTGTCCAGATGAGAAGAGTGATAGAATAACTTTGGTGGGTACCTGGCATCCAGCTAGTATCAACCCACCACACTTGATTGTCCTGTATGTGCTGTGTGATGGCACTCAGGATGATCTGCTCTATAAACTTCCATGGCACCAAGGTGAGACTGACAGGACCATAGTTCTGTGGATCTTCCTTCATGCCCTTCTAGTAGATGGGTGTCATGCTTGCTAAATCAACTGGAACCTCCCTGGTTAGCCAGGACTGCTGATAAATGATTGAAAGAGGTTTGGTGAGCACTTCCACCAGCTCCCTCGGTAGCCTTAGGTGGATCCCATTGTGTGTGTCTTAAGTGGTGTAACAGTCACTGCCTGTTTTCCCTTGGATTATGGGGGCTTTGTTTTGCTACCTGCCCCGGTCTTCAAGCTCAGGGAGCTATGTACCTGGAGGGGAACCAGTCTTACTATTAAAGACTGAGGCAAAGAGCCATTAAGTACCTCAGCCTTTTCCTCATCCTTTTTGTCAGTGTCCCCTTGCATCCAATCAAGGATGGAGATTCTCCCTAGCCCTCCTTTTGTTGCTTATGCATTTATAGAAACATATCTTATTGTCTTTTGAGGCAGTAGCAAGATTAATTCTAGGGTTCCAGGTAGGTTATAGCCCTTATAACTTTTTCTTTGCATAACCTCACAACATTTTTGTAGTCCTCCCGAGTTGCCTTTCCTGAAGCTCTTCTCAGGAAAAGACCAAAGCAACTAGTAAATTATATGCCTCTAGCCCTGAAGATGCTCTGTTTTCCTTATGTTCCCCACCTCTGCTTCCATCTTAAAAAAGTGGCATTTACAGCTGAAGAAGTAACTTGTCGTGACAGGGGAGACAGCTATTCACTTGTTACATGAAGAGGGAATGAGAATGAATGAACAGAGCTCATCTAATTCAGTATAAAAGCTTGGTCTCCTCATTTCCACCAGAAGAAAATATGTGGCTGCACTCAGCTAGCTTTTTCCTGTCATTCTCTGCCTGGATGCCCCATCATCCCCCTGTGACTTATTCAGAAACAGAAAAGAATTGTTGGAAGGATCCTTTGGAGTTCACCTAGACTAACCCCCACATAAACTAGGACCAGTCAGATCAAGTTGCTTATGGATGTGTCCAGCTGAGTTTTGAATTATCTCCAGAGGCAGATGGAGGTTTTACAACTGTTAGAGTATCTGTCACCTCCGTAGTAAAAATCACTCCTAAACAACTGCATTACCTTTTAAAATAAAATTGACTATATTTGTAGATAAGGGTCAGTACTAATGTCAGTCATCTAAACTTCAGTAGTCTTTGACAGTGTCCCAAAATATTCCTGTATCTATGTTGGGACATTATGGTCTGAATGGGTGGGTAACCACATGGGTAAGAAATTGTTTGGGAGATCAGGCTCGAAGGGTGGTGTTTACCCTAACCAAGAGGCTGGTGGTGGTTCTCAGGGGCCTGTTCAGGAGCCTGTCCTGTTAATATCCATATCAATGACCCAGAGGAGCTGACGGTGAATTCTCAGCAAATTTGCAAATGACAAAGTGTGAGCGAGGTAGCAGTCAGTACTGCTGGGTGCCGTGCTGCCTTCCAAAAAGATCTACACGGGATTACAGAAACCTTATGAAATTTGTCAAGAACAAATAGGAGACCTTGCACCTGGCAAAGATGTTCCCCAGGCTGCAATACAAGCTGAAGACTGACTGCGGGGGAGAAGTTCTGCTGAGAAGGCTCTGGGAGCCACAGCAGGCAGGAAGCTGGTCGTGAGCCGTCAGCGTGCCCTGCAAGCAGAGGGCCAGAGGCATCCTTGGCTTGGTTAGCGGGAAAGCAGCCAGTAGATTGAGGGATTCCCCTTTTACTCAAGACTTGCTAGACAGCACCTAGAACACTGCAGCCAGTGTTCTGCAAAGACAAAAAAGATGTGGATAAATTGGTTTAGCCACCAAGATGGCTTGGCACCTCAAAACTTGTTTTGTAAGGGTTGAGGGAGCTGGATTTATTTAGCCTGGAGAAGAGACAGCTTTGCGGGGAGGACTTAATGACATTTTCCCAATATCTGTGAGGATGGTCTCAAGCAGAGGGAGGCAAAATCTTTGCACCAATACATTACAGGAAGAATACCAATACATTACAAGAAACCGCAGGCAAAATTCATAAGGGAGGGGCTCCAATGTAGCACAGAGAGAAAGATTTTCCCCATGAGGATAGTCAGGCAGTGGAAGAGGTGATCAGGGAAGGTTGTGCAGTTTCCATTCCTTGAGGTTTTTAAGACCCATCTGGATAAAGCCCTAAGCTGACCTCACAGATGACACTGCTTTGGGCAAGAGGCTGGAATAGAGAGCTCCCGAGGCACCTTCCAGCCTGAATTACTCCATAATAATCTGATCCTATAATTCCAGGATTGAGAATTAACTGCTTCGATGATGTGTTTGAAACTTTTTCCTACCTTGTTGTCATATTCCTGGCTATGATACCAGCAGCTTTCCATTACTGCAGAACAGTTCGGAAGATCTGGAGCTTGAAGTTGAAAGAAATGGACTGTAAAGAAATTCTGAGAGTTTTATATGTATATTTTAGTTCTGAGAACTTACAGTTTTGTCTGAGTTATATAGCCTTACCTCCTTGACAGAGAATATTTTCACAAAACCATTTTTATGCACATAATTTGTTGCTCTGTGAAAATAGAAATCTTTCATAAAGACAGCTTAAATGTCAGCACAATACTGCCAGAAACCTGTTAGCTCTATTTAGTACTTAGAGAGTCTCAGCTACCAGACTTTAGAAGTCAAGAGCTGGAGGTATTTGCAGACAGCAAGTGTTCCCAGGAGAGTGACATGAGGAATGTGATTCTAGCTGGATACGTCTTCCCTCATAAACACTAAACAGGCCTCTGAATTTTCAAACCCCTCCACAGAATGGAATTGTTTTCCTAGTGACTTTCATGGACCTTTTTATGACAAGGAAGCAGAACTGACATTCTGCTCCCCTTTAGGATTCATATTAGTGTATCCCTTACAAATGCTATAGGGACATCATGGAATTCCTGCATCTTGCTCATGTTGCACGACAGCATAGAATTATGGAATCATTTATGTTGGGGAAAACCCTGTAGATCATCAAATCCAAAAGCAGATGTATTATCTGTTCTATTTTTAAGGGTCTCAGCAAAGGAAGGATTTGTCTGATGTTAATGATTTTTTATTCCTTTTTCTTTTCTTTCATTTTTTGTGCTTGCTAAGGCAGCACCAGGTAAAAGCACTGTACAGAGGTTAATGCTTTGTCATTAGGCACCATATCATGCCAGTTTTGCATGTGGAGAGGAAAAGAGGTTTGTTTTCTGATAACCTAGTCCATGTAGAAGGATGAAAAAAAAACAGATAAAATAAAGCATGAGGAACATTGCTTTGTGTTGCATTGTACTTCCATGCCACATGAGTGTAGGGTTCAGATCTGTTGCATCTTTCTCAAATCTAATGTTAGTTGATAAAATAAAGCTAGCTATGCCAGGGTCATGACATCCCACCTAGGCAGGTATCCACATCTTACCCACAGAGGTAACAAGAACCATGATAAAGGACAGTTATGTGTAGCTGGTTATTTTTATTGTGGTATAATTAAAGTATTTTCGGTTTTAGAATGAAAGCATAGAATTAAGGCATGAAACACAGAATTATGTTACTACACTGAAAAGGTCTTAAAAAGCTTTTAAGGTTTTTTAACATGTAAGGTTACTAATGACTAAGTTCATTGTAGGTGTCTATGAATGTCATGGCATTTGACACACTACATTTTTCTATTGTTCATGCTGTATTTGTAAAATTCCTTTGAACATTGTGTGAGACCATAGCTTTTGCTTTCAGTTTTTAATACTGATGAATTCCACCTCAAACAGCTTGAAGTGTTACTTACATTGTATTGGTCCATAGCCGTGCCACATAATGGGGGAAGTACTGTACTTTCTAATTCTGTTTTAAAAAAAAATCAGCTGTATTTTTTTTTTTATGAAAGGCTTTATCATCCCTGTATTTTTAAAACTAATTTAGTCTTCTCAGTATAATAGAATCACTCTTTTAGACAACTACATCTTGTCATCCATGAACATAAAGGCACTTAAAGCCATACTTCACACTTGTAAACTTAACACTAAATATAACATGTTGCTACCGGTATTGGATATTATTATTGTAAGCATTTACATTTTGCAGTTGTCTACAGACAAGGTCTTTCTGCAGTTATGGCTCAATAGGTGGTAAATATATTGTAATGTGAAGAAATAAATAATTTATGAGGATCTCCTGCTTGCAAATTGACTTAACCACATAAATGAATGAATATATGAACGTGTATATATATAATATTTTTATATATAATATTCAGTATACTTTAAATATATAATCAAGATATTATATACATATACTACGCTATATATGCATATATATATGTGCACAGTAGAGAAAATTTCACCTCCAATGGCTTGATTTTATATATATATATCCATGCACACCTCTAACATATGGTTTATTTTTTTTTTATATAGTGTGTATCTGTATATATATACACAGGATATACATCTATGTAGTACATATATACTCCTCAGTACCTTCTGGACATCCTTAGAAATAATACCAGACATCTGCCTTAACTGGTTCCTCTACTATCAGCTCCTTAGCTATCTTAATTGCTTTTGTCACTTTGCATTATTCTCTGGAGTTGGTGGCTGAGGTGAGGACAGTTGCCCATTCTGAATTTTTCTTGTGCTATATAAGCTCTTTCTCAAAGAGCAATTGACAGTTCATCCTAGCTCATTAACATGTGGTTAAGTATCAATTTCTTCATTTACAGGAAAGCTTTTTACTCCAGGCCAAACTTGTTCTTTTTGCTGTTCAGTAATGACAAAGTCAATCATCATCTTATTTTAGAATCACAGGCATGACTGATACTTCACAATTAGCCTGTTTTAGGTTTGGTTAGAGACAATTATTATCATGTTGACATAGTTTCAGCATGCAAAGAAGATAATAAAATGGGAAAAGTACAGTTACTTTATTGGAAATACATTTTATTTAATCAGTCTTACATCTAATATAGGTCCTGCTTCATCTTTGGCAATCTCAGACTTACTTACAGGCCATGTAAAAAGAGAAGTAGTAAGTGCAGTGAGAGCTTTTCATTAATTTTCTTTGCCCGTCACTTTAGAGATAAGGATTGTATTCTACATAACATTGTCAGAGGTAGACTGTCACAGCTTTATGTATGGCATTTTGAAATATATTTTACAAATAAAATCAGAAGTATAAATTTACAAGTTTCATAATATTTTTACACTTTGTTGGTTTAAGAGATAAATATTTTGATTCTACCTTAATAAAACTTAACTGCAGAAATGCTCTCAAAACCCATGTAAATCATAATTTTTAGCAGATCGTTAAAATGGGATGGACCCTGTCAAAACTTTTTTTGAATAAAACATCTTTTCAAACCAGCTAAGAAATAACTCAATGGCTAAGAGGTGGAGGAACAAATTTTTTTCCCCCGAAAAAAATGAACACAGGTGAAATGAACAGATTAAACTGCTCTGAGAGCCTGGAAGGTAAAGTCAGATCAGCCTGATATTACTCACTTGGTTTCACAATCACTGATCAAATATAACACCATTTAGCTGGTTAACGTTGAACACCAATCTATTTATTCCTTTTTATGCTTTTCCATACTTTTATTTTTCTTCTTGGGCACTTTTACAGTTTTCTGACCACTTTTCCAGCATCAACCTATTTGTGAATCCACATGAGTGAAAATAATAAAAAAATAAACTTAAGGACTTATTACTCAAATTACAGTACTAGGCATTCTCTTGGTGAACTAACCGTGTGGTGATTCCTCATGGATCTTCAAATTCATCACTTGATATATGGGGGTAGAATCCTTCTGTTCTATGCTTCTCTTAGAGAAAAGTCTATTCTTAATTTGAAAAGGTTATTTTTATTTTTTATTTCCCAGTTTCTGAATTCTTGCACTTCACTGACTAAATTCTTATTGCTGCAGAATGTGATAAAACACCAAGCAGAATGTCTCAGAAAAATCACCAGCAGAGACTTAAGAGTGTTTCAATTTAATCTCCTGCCATTTAAGTATTGGAAAAGATGACTATATAATTAATCTGCCCCTACACAGCACCTTTTATCTTAGGCATATAAATTATTTTATCAGTACCAGGTAATTGGGATCAAAGTTCATTCTGATAAATGTTATGTATATTATTAGAAATGTGAACACACAGCTAGAGCATAAAATACTGGACACTAATTAATGTGGTTTAAGATGTCACCTTAAAATGGATGTGCAACTCTTTTGATGGAAGTTATCTTCTCTTCAGTCTGTTTGGTATCTAGGGCACCTTATACAAGTGTGTTCTTGATAGACTTCAAACAAAAAGTATTTTGACCCAGTTAGTCTAATCTGGTTGATTTGGTGTGATTTTGTTTGCAGCAAAGTGTGGAGCACTGTCAGATACTCACTGGATACTTGACCAGTTGCTAGAGAATGAAATACGTCTTCAACATTCATAATTTTTTCACAAAATGATGGGACCTACTTATCAGAACTACTACTACACTTATTCCCGGCTGAGTAGGTCGGGATGTTATGTTGCCATAGTTTCAGTATCAAGAAGATAATGAATGCAGAACACAGCCACTTCACTGGAACATTTTTTTATGCAATCAAATGTTCATTCAATATTCATCCTGCTTAATCTTTGACACTGCAAAATCTTATTCAAAATTATTTGCCTGAGTTATTACTCATTGTACTTATTTTACTACATAAGGAAACCAAATTATGAATCATTTTCCATTGTCCTAGCTGTCACTTAGGACAGCAGTACAAAGTACATGATGAACAAAATGATCAAACAGCGGGAGACTTGGTCTGGAACTAAAGATAAAGCCAACTTAGTGCCGAAATGACAGGCTTTCATTTGTTTAAAAAATGCCAGCTGGGATCACACAAAGATTTTGGAAAATAAAAAGATATACCGTGCAGAAATCTTAAATTAAAACACATTCTTCAATGTTACATCATGCTCTCCTCATAGTGAATACTCTCTTCTGTAAGAATTATTTAATAGAGAAAGATATAAAAAGAGGTAAAGAATAACATGTTTAATTACTAACCAATAATACAATTTTATTATCTTCCAGCTTTACCAGAAAACCAACCCAGTGCATCTTTCCCCATCATGTTTGACTGAACTTTTGGTGACAAAATAAAAAAAAAAAATCACAGAAAGTAAAATAAAATTTGGGGGGGTTGAGAGATGCTAATTAGATTTTCTGCAGTATCATGTAAGACTGCTAACAAAATGTGTATGAGACAAGCTCTGGAACTTGGAACATGGCTGCGGAGTTTATCATTGATTGGGTGGTCCTCCTGAAGTCACAGACACTTCACGTACCTATATTAATCCATACTGAGAATCTGAAATTGGAAAATATTTTCAAATATAAATCTAACAAAGATTGTGGGGTTTTAGTGTAACAAATGATACAAGCCACGTTTTTCTCCAATTTTGATTTTCTCATTGTGGATCAGATCATCTTTTATAGAAAGATCATGGCCAGAAGCGTACATGGCAAAAAAATGGTATATTCCTGCACGGGAGATCCATGCTTTACTGAGATGTTGCAGTAGCTAGGTAGTAGTTAAGGACTTAAAACTGAATCTACAAACTGGGGTACAGGTTTGCTGACGTCTTTGTGCAGTGATAGCCAAGATCTTAAATTCCTTGCATTTCACTAATGTTGGAAAAAATTATGAATACTTCATAACACTTCAGCCAACTGTACTAGTGAGTTGAGATATATGCTTTTAAGGCCTGGAAAATAAAAGCTGTCTTCTGCCTAGATTAATAGTTTAATGACTTGGCTATGGACTCACTTCCCATTAGCTGTCTATAAGTAGCTGTCAGATTTGTAGCTATTAAATGATTTCCCTGACAAGAACAGCTTTTTGTATTGTTGTCAAGGAATTCCTCCATATCTAGATATTAATGCCAGCTTTATTTCACAAAAAAAGTAAAATCCGACGTTTTAAGCTCTATTTTATGATGGTCTAGTTGTTCTGAGTAGTTCTACTAGCACAACTACCTCGGTGAATTCACCGAGGTGAAACTGTGGTTTCCGTACTCCAGTAATGAACAAGACTGTGGTACCTTTAATGAGACGTAGTGGACCAGTGGACTCACGACATGCAGGTAATGTAGAATTGAAAGAGTTCAACACATCCCAGAGACAGCTACTCTCAGTGTCTCCAGAGGTACCCCGTTTAGTGGCTATTTGCTATAGAAACTTAAATGAAGTTTTAAATCTCATTCCATAGTATTGCAGAAGCTGCCTTAACCTTGAAAGGACTCTCAGAGTTGCATAAAAATCTCTCTATTCCTGCACGTTTTCTCTGGGTAGTGTGTTTGCTTGAATAATGTAGCCAAAGTGCTTGGAGGACCAAAAGTCTGAATTCAGCTATCTTCCTGAGCAAAACAAGAAACAGTGAGTAGACTGTGCTAACCAACTCCCACCAAGCAACCAAAACTTGAAATTCCATATGTCACAGTGAAAATTAACCACTCTGCTACTAGAAAATGGAACAGTTCAAACACAAAAAAAATTACGAGTCAAACAGTTCAGGAACTACAGTAAAAAAACAAGTAAACAAACAAACCATCCCCCCAAAAAACAAAACAAAATTAAAAAACTCAAACAAATCCAACAGAACAAACAAACTCCCAATATATTACGAATAGTTCATTCCCTATTAAAGTCAGTATAATTCTTGAAAAGCACAAAGTGGATACTAGCTTAAGCATGAACAGAATTGTTGAACACGTTCAATGTAAATTTTATTTACTTTTATATTTTAAAGCATATAATGCATAAACCAAAAAAAGAAGAGTTTAACTTCCAATTCTAGGTTGCATATGAAAGTTTGGCCACTGTGAAACAGGATTCTTTTTGCTTTTCAGAATTAACCAATTTACTCTAGACTTGCGACACTACCACCACCACCACCCAAACATTAGTGCATGATCCTCACAATACCATTTTTACAGTCACTCCTTGTTTCTCTTCCCAACCTATTTAACAACAGTCTTCAGTGATTTCAATGTGAGTCTGAATGGGCCTTTTTAGTTTACATAGAGCACCAAATTCACAAAAGAACATTAGACTTTTTTTGCCTCTGGTTATCCTATGAATAGCATTGCAGATCAGGATATGTGATCCACTTTCCATGCTTGCAAGAGAGGTATTTAAAAGACAGTTTTAATATTATAATAAAATAATTAAGATACTCCCCTCCTGTCCAATGTCATTAAAATATGACTTTTTTTTTTTTTTTTTTTTTTTTTATTCCATAAAGTACTGTATGCATGGGTACTACCTGTAAATATGTATGTCCTGTATATTTCTGCAGAAAGGTAGCAAAATAATTGTTCAAAGTAGGCTGTCTACAACCTTGAGGAACACTATGGTTTTCTTAATTTTATTTTATTTTTTTTAAGTAAAAAAAGAGGGTTTTCTGTGCTTTTCACTGGGTTAACAAGTATAGGCCCTTTTTTATTTTTTTGTAAATCTTCAAGACAAACAGAAAATTAATTTTAGTAAATAGGTAATTGTGCACATTGTGCTCATCAGTTATTTATGAAAGTAATTTGTCTTGCTACTTCACCGAAAATTCACAGGAAGTTTAAAAAAAGAAAACATGATTTTAAGACCCACAAAAATACCAATTGTGAAATATTATTTGGTTATTTTCTCATCTTCACAACTGAAATGAGTTTAAAGCTCATTTTCCAAAGAAGAAACATGGTTAAAAAAAGCAATTGTCCATTTTTATTTTCTTTACATTGCACTGAAAATTTACATCATACTTTTACAAATCCTTTTTCATAAAAATATACTTCTTTACAAAAGTGTATGCATTAATATAAGAGGAGTAGCCAGTTGCAGAAGAAACATTTTAAACGATCCAAATGTATTAACCTTAACATTAATGAATGAATCATAGTTATTGCAGTCATTTGAATAAACAAGAATAAATAACAACCAATGGTATAAAATATAAAACAGCATCCTTTTAGTAGAATACAGTTTGACAGAGTTGTATGAATATTCAAAACAAAATGTTGTAAAATGGTTTATAAGAAATTCATCAAACATTATAGAAATCCAAGCAGCAATCCTGGGTACAATGATTTTTGGTAGGCACTCTCTATTACGGTAATAAAAAGTTTAGATTTTCACAGAATTAATAATGTCTGAAAGGGACAATAACAGATAATTCACACTGGCTAACACACAGCATTTGTGAATCATGCTATGAATGGAAGACAATGACCTACATCAAATAAATTATTGAGTTGCCATTCAATAGTTCTGATATGAAATAACTGTAAAACTAAAAATTATATTTCCTTAGAAGTGATTCTGGAATGTCTAAAACTTGTATCTGAGGGCTGTGGAATATGAATTGTCCCTAAAATGAATGGATTGTCCCTAATAAAATCATGGCTTTATATAATAATTTATTTATTTATTTATTTATCTAGTAATATTTTTTTCATTGCACTATGGTAACATATTCAATTTTAAATCATTAGCTGTAAGGATTTGTTTCCACAAAGTATGGAATATATAGATAAAATAGATGTGAAAACAAAGTATTTCCAAATTATAACTTCCTTTTGCCTTGTAGGTCTGATCCAAAGTTTATCGAAGTCTGTTAGAATTCATTAACTGTAATGGGATTTTGCCATGCTTTGTGCATGCATTTTGACAAAATGCTGAAGGAATAAACTGGATTTACCTAGCATGGAGTGAAAACAGGACTCTTAAATTTTTGATATGTGGATTTCATTACTAATGTTACTGTAAGCTCCACTTTTTAATTGGAAATATCAGGAAACTACGTTTTCACGTTTGAAAGAAATGTAAGATGGTCACTCTTTTGAATGACCGTTGGTAAAGAACATAGCCACATGACAAAGCTCAATTTATACTAGTTTCTTGATTGTAAAATTTGTCTAGTTGTATGATTGACAAAAGAAATGCAGAAACATTATCATTTGTGGGCATTGTTAATGAAAACAGAGAAAAGGAGCTTGACTTGGAACATGAAAAGGAACTAAGATGTGAATCAGAGAAGGGAAATTCATTAAATAAGAACATGGTATTTTAATTTTTCTTTTGTGACATGAAAAAAGTACTTTGAACTCACTGATTTCTAAATACTACATCCTGGACTTAAAAACTTAACTTTTCTGAGAAAAATAAATGGGCTGAATAAATGAAAAAAAGGTAAAAACTTATGAGAAATATGACTGTTAAAGAGAAGTCAGTGACCTATTGTCTCCTGTAAGTATAGCTCTTATTTTCTATCTATATCTTTTTTTTAACCCAGTCTCTCTATTATAGTTTTTATAAAGCACAGAAATACTGATAGTGGATGCTCCTCCAATATATGCAAATATGGTTTACGTTTTAGAATAACCTCCTTTTTAAAAAAAGCAAATAAACTGTGAGTAGCACTCATGGAGTGCAGCAAAGGTTTTTAAAACTCTCCGTGGTATACACGAAGAAGAATTCTGATCCAGTTTATGAAAAACAAAATCAAAACAAAATAATCACAACCAATTCTTGTCTATCATCCTCAGGAAAAGGTGACCCAGTATATCCTGAAAAGTGTGCTTTAATTTTTTTTTTTTTTTTTTTTTTTTTTAAATCAGTGAACTGTGTGCACTGTGTTGTGTGTCAATTTCCAGACTTTGAAGACATATCATTACCACATTATACCATTGTGCAAACGGTGTTCAAGTTGGGGTCAAATCGTACTGCTTTGCCTTCCACAGACTTCGCATTTGTGTCATACATGGGGTTTTCAAAAGCAGCTTGTCCATTATTATTTTCATGTACAGAGCATCCTGTATACTGTGTTTTAGGTGCAGTCCTGTAGAAGAAAGAGAGTATTTGTAACTGAAGTTTCCCCCTCTGACTTGGATATGGTTTAAGAATCTGAATAGAATTTAGCTCCCAGTTGCTATTATGGGAGGTAAATATAACATCTCAATATATTTTTCCATATCCATGATAAGAATTAGGACTGTCTTTATCAAAGTTTAAGGGATTCACAATTCATTTACAATGGTATTCACTTAAAAATTTAGTTTACAACCTAGGAAGAGGTATGTCTTTCCACTTGGATGATCAGATGATAAATAGTTAAGAGTGGAACAAAAAAATCTTGTAAAGATTCAATAATTCCCTAGCCATGTGACTCAGATTTTCTTTTTCCTTTTGGAGACTCAACAAGTTTATCAAGAATGAATTTATAGCTGAAACATTTTCTTTTTCACCAAATAACTCCAAATATCAAAGTTCAATCCCTTGAAAATGTTTCATCTCTATTGTTATGCAAAATGCATACTGTATTGTAGGTCAATATGAAATGTGGAGCCAAGTGCTTACAACATACAGTTGACAGCAAATGTATCAAAAAATTACGTAAATAATTTTTCATATTCTGATGCAGTTCAAAAACAAGTGATACCATTTAAAAATGATAGTATGTGTTTAAAACGACTGTTATTCTGCAGAGTATATTTACAATTACTACTGTCAAGCTACCAGACATAAATCACCATTTTGAAAGTTAGTAGGTAATGAATTGTCTTCTCATTAAAGTGATTAAATTTTCTTTAGTCATCTAATGCTTTAAAGCTGTCTGAAAAGATTGATACTAAATCCAAAGAATAAATACTGTTCTCAATAACATGAACACTGCTGAACTTGAAATGAAATTGAGAAGACCGGTGGCTATGTAACAAAATTGCATATGAACTAATAATTTCAGATGCAGGAACAGTTCCATAATGAAACCTCCCAATGACATAATACTTGTATATACTTGCAAGCCAATAAACAGAGCAGGCACTGAAATAAATTAAGATATGACTCATAATTCTGTCACATGTAAAAAAAATAATACAGGCAATCTAATGTAAATACACACAAAGTCTATTCATTATATTATTCCCCATATGCCATTAATTTATAGCATCCATTTTGCTATCATAAAGAGAAATTTATAACATTTTAAATAGGTAGGAATGAAAGTATCGCATAGTACAATAAAATTGATCTCTCAGTCATTACGCCAGACTTTGATAGAGGTAGGAAGAACTGTCTACATGCAGAGTT